>OU343225.1:130262319-130369819 GCA_910596185.1 Chrysanthemum makinoi
TGGACGTAAAATAGTGAATATCGAGTGTTAGGAAACAAAATCAACGGTTTTGGAAAGCTTGTAGCATTATTTAAAAGTCTTAGCTTTTAAATTTTCATCATGGAGGTCTCGATCATGGAGAAAAACATAGGCGAAGTAGGGTACTTGTACCAAAAATATTGTTTAAGGGTAGTTTTCAGCAAAGTTTGAGTGACCGTATTTTACTCGTTACAACTCCGTTTGACGAACGGTTGGACATTTTGGAAAATAGGCTAGGCGAACTTACTTTTACTAGAAGACATCATTTTATAAGAAGTACTCCATCGATGTTAAAAACGACCCCCAACATGGTCATTCAAAGCGTCGTAATGTTTGTCTATTAGAAAATATATTAGTTATGCTTATATAAAATAGTTACGTCAACCTTGTTTAAACGCGTGTAATTTAGTCGTTATAAGTCCGTTTTCTACGTTTTATATGTCCGTAGCTTCGTGGTCAAAGTATACTAATATATTTTTGATAAATCGCTCATTTAGATAACGCTAAGACTCGCTTTTTGACTCACAAATTTGGACAACGTGCTGAATTTTCCGAAAAATAGTTTTCGCCGTTAAACTTGAAAATAGCATAACTTCTTCGTTATAACTTGTTTCCGCAAGCGGCCAATACGCTTTGCTTTTAAAGTATATTTTCTGAATATCTAGCCCAAAATAATTTGTAAACTGTCGAAATTTCCAGATTTAGCAAAAATGATCAGACCCTTGTTTATTGTTGTCGAAATGGATTTTTCTCGATTAATACTTATTCTAACCACTTCAAATCAACGCCAAAGCTATTCTAAACCTACCATACACCTTCTTAGGGTGTCATGGGTACCTAGACATCATGAAAAATGATATGTTACAAGGGATTATTATTTGGATAATTAAAACTCATTACATGTACTAAAAACCAATAAAAGTGGTATGGATCATGGAATTCATGCATGTTTTTCTAAAAGAATTATAAAGATACATCAAGTAAGAGTATGAAAGATTATGAAAAATTATTAGAACACTTACTTGAAGGATTGAAGAGTTTTGTTGCAAATATACCTAAATAAATCTTGAGGTTTTAATTTCAAAACCTATACTAGATCACTACATGAGCTTGAATATCACTTGGATCATGAAAAATATTATGTTTTCTTCTTTTTCTTCCTTTGGCCGGTTCTCCACAAAAAGATGGAGAAGTTTTAGTGGTTTTCACCTTAGAAAATAAGCTAGTATGTGTTTTCTAAAAAAATATCTAGTGATCGTTGATAAGTGTAGATATTAGTAGCAAAAACCAACTTGAATACATATGAGATAAGGGTGGCCGGCCAAGGATATTTAGGGGTGGTGTATTTTGTAGTTAAATGTAATTTAATGTTAAGTATAATGTGTAATTTGTAAATATAATTAGGTATTTAGTGTAGCGTTAGCTAAAAATAGATTTTAACGGAACAAAATAAAATATATCAAAGTCATAAAAATTATAAAAATACATTTCTCGCAAGTGTTGAGTGAATAAATATTTATCGAGTTGAATTTACGAAAACCGTCGTAATTATTTATACATAACAATTTATATACAAAATAAATTGAAAACATCGGGTAAACTAATAATATAATTTTATAGTATTAAAATGAGTATAAAAGTATATTAGGATAATTTTTGGAAGTGTCGGATCAATGTTTCAAAATAATGTTTACGCGATAGCATTTATTTAATAGGAAAATAAACGTTTAATGAAAAATGCAAATCAATGCATGAACCGATATGAAATGATGTTATTGATGCTATGTAGACTAAATCTAGTCTATATGAAATGTCCTTGATGATATTCCATGAATACGCAGCTTAACCCTCCGTGTTACTAGATTTGATACTCGTAAAACTAGTTTACGAAAAATGATGAATAGTGAATCATGAATAGTGATTTTTCTCCGGAATGAATAGTGTTTCGTGAATAGTAAAATTTTGAAATACCCTTTCAAAATATCAAATCGACTTCAAAAACGATGAATAGTAAAATGATGCATAGTAACCAAGAATAGTAAATTCCGAGATGAATAGTGAAATTTTCAAAGTTTGTAAAATGACTCGAAATTACGAAGTTGTCACATTCGGCCATCTAAAAAGGAATTCAGTCCCCCTGAATTCAGTCCATGTTAGGTTCACGTAAGTTACTTGAGAAAAGGTGAGGATATTTGAGTCGCATCGGGTCTTCCCGCTTTTCAATCGTATCACGCTTTTCAAGGCGAGACTTTGAACATAAATCATACAACTTTAAATTCTAATTGTTTGAAACTTATGGAACATACTTCCAATATTTTGCGTCATATATCGACGTAGCTTATCTAGCTATTTGTTGTTGCTTGTAACCCGATTCTTGATTTGTAATGCGATTTCTTTGTTGTTTCATGAATGAGTTATAGACTAGTGAGTTGGACTTTCCCCATGATTTTGACCAAGTGTATAAGTGATTGTCACCTCAACCATAGAGCGCCTCAATTGGTGTAGTCAATGTGTTCATGTGCTAACTATTGTTGTAAAGCAACTTGTTCGATGAAGAATGATTTGCCTAATCATTTCTAGAAAATCACACATGCCTTGAGTATATCTTCTAATGTTTGAATTGTTCTCTCGCCTCGACCATTGAGAGGATAATAGGCGGTACTCATGTCCTGGAGGTTCCATGGGAATCTTGAAATGATTGTCAGAAGTCTAAGGTGAATCGAATAGCTTATAATAGGTACAACTGGAATTGATACCATATGTCTCGTGCCAAATTTCAAAATGTTAAGTCTGTCGAAAAGGACCTTATTGTAAACAATAGATTATGGGTAATAGTTGTGATTCCTCGCGTTCCTAGTTCTAGCGGATATCATGACTTGAGTCTTCCTTGCCTAATGTGTTTATTGTTTGATGGTGTCTCTCCTATTTTCTCTTATCAAAATTTTTCCATGCTATATGTTGTAAAGTCACCAAAACCTTAAATATTTAAGTGATGTGGTGTAGTGATTGATTTTCAAGATTTGTCCCGACATTGAGTGCTTTTAAAATATTTCATCACTTATATTGTTATCATGCTAGCAAGAAAATAGATATCATCTCATATTATGTCGAAAAATGTTTGTTCTAATCTCACTTGTAGATGGAGAGTCATTGATTGTCCGATATGTTCAAACCTGTTGCATCTCTTGATATGAAAGTGTGGTTATCTGGAATTTCTAGAGAACACAATGCCTTAGGGAAAGTTTATATAGATAACCTAAATTTAACCAAATTTTCCTTTTAGGGAAACTCATTGTAGGGAAGTTCACATATTGTTGAGGCCATGTCTAATGGAATGTTCTCTCTCAGTTAGAAGACTTGGTTATCCCTATAGTGTTGCTTAGTGTGTATTCGCTTTGTACTAAATCTTGTAACTCGGTCCCACGATACTTTGAAATGATATAATTTGGCTTTTAATCCAAAGATAGTGGTTCGGATTGTCTCGTGATATCTTAAGACTTCTATTGAGTTTTGGGACATCTTACCACATACTTCTAGTCCTTGTGGGCAGTTCTAAAATCTTTTCATTGTTTTCTTGTATCGAGGAATCCTCCTCGTAGATAGTATAGAAAGTTTTTCTTAAAAAGGTCATCGGTAAAAATTTCAACTTATCGGTTGAGTAGTGTGACTAGCATGGCGAAGTATCTATAGAGTGTTGACAAAAGAGGTGTTTATGAGCAATTTATCTGATTACAAATCATTGCTTTTGAGAGAAGATTGTTTTAAGAGATTTGAAATGATGCTTGTTACTTTCATGACATAATTCTTCCCGAATTATACATAGGTGATCAGGCTATGTATAATCAAGGACAAATGATGTGATGCTTGGTTTTGTTGAAATAGTATTATGTTCCTCCGAAGTTTTAGATGGCATTCAACGTTTTGTTTTGTAAGATAATGGGTCAAACAATTTTTTAGAGTAACATAAAAATCGTTTCGCATGATGGTATTAAATAGTTGATAAAATGACAGTAACCGAATTGATAGGGTGGTAACAAAACAACTTGTTTTAAAACTTTATGAAACAATGTTTCTAAGATGGTGTAAAATAGCTTGAAATAAAATTAAGTGAAATAATTTCATGAAATGGTAGCAAAATAACTTGAAATAAAGTTTGTTGAATGGTTTGTAGGATACATGGGAGAACCTCATAGAGTGGTAATAGTCTCCTAATTGGTCAAGAATAAAGTTGGCCTAATCCCTAGTAAGATAGTGGCATATTGTCGCGAAATGATTGAAAATTGGGCAATTGGAAAAAGGAATGAAATAAACAAAGGTTTTGATTATCGTGGAGATAATAAATGATAAAGATTACATTAGCTAGAAAGGTACTTATTATCTGTTCCTGTTGATGGTCTAATCATGTCTCAAGTGTAGGAGCAATAGGGTCGTCTAGCAAACAACAACTTTGAAATTCTCACAGTCCTCAAACCTATAAGATGGTGTAGCGTCTATAGTCTTAGTGATAGATGGTAATGATGTGTCAAATCATGCACGCTTCCCAAGCTGCAAATCAAATGTATGAGTATCGTGTATGAGATGTGATGGTACGGATGGTGCTCAAGATGATAATGATGATAATGATGATGGAAATCCTAGTGGTAAGTTGGGAAAATAGGTCCATTAGGACTAAACCTATAAGTTCTACCAAATGGTATGATCTGTCCGACTGAATGATAGAAAATTTCTCGATCCTACGGTTAACCAATGATGATCGTGATGGTGTAGGTGCAACTTCTCCCTCCTAAAGGGGTTCAGTCTCATCATCTGATGTTATCGGTGTTGAGTCAACTGATGTTAAAATTGTGATAGGGAATGACAGGGCATTCTCCATGTCAAAGTCCGATGCAATGATACGATGGGATGGGTATCTGAAGGCATTAATGTGACAATCGATTTGAAATGGAAGTAAATAACCCGCATAATGTGCGCGATAAAACCGCATGTAAAGTGGATATGCACTTATGATGAAATGATGAGATGCTATGATGATGTAGTTATAGTCTAGGGTCAATGATGCAACCTAGTTCTCTATAACCGAAGCTCGATGTCAATCTGTCACACCCCAAATTACTGTTTCTTTGCAACGGAATGGAATTTCCGGGGTTGACTGTCATAGCATCACAGTTACAGTTATATTGAACGACCTAAAGTGTCGCTTTGAAAAGCACATCGTTTGATATATTAAAACTTTCAGAGTTTACAAAAGATAGGTCCCAAATGAAAATCGACATGTGCGAAATAAGTTCGTTATACCAAACGATGTTTTAAAGTACATAAAACTCAAGTGAGACGCGTGTCACCGCTGACTCTATGATATGTTCACATGCATGCCATGAAGTGAATGCCTTAGTTACCTGAAAATACATTGCTAAAAGTGTCAACACAAAGGTTGAGTGAAGTTCATAGAGTTTATATAAATGTTTTATACGACCAACGCAAGTATAAGTTATGTATGACAAATATGTCACAAAAATTGTACAATTGCTTAAGCACATGACACCGGCTAGATCCTATGTTGTTCAACAGGAGTAAGGTTTTGCCAAACAACTCAATGATGATAAAATGAAATGCATCCGCCAATTGGGACCACCAACACGGATGGAGAAGTCACCTCAATAGATCTATCCACTCACCCTCGCTTCTATGAAATTAACGGTTCATGATTATGAAATGGGGACATTCAATTGGCAATGAGGTAACTTAAGCAATGTAAATGAATTTGAACATACTTGGGCTCAGATAAAAATGAAGTGCAATATATTCTCCTCGTGAGGTTTGAAATAATGTATAAACTTGAATAAATCGGGCTATGAAAACTCACCGTGCAATGATCATGATGATATAATGGCATATCGAAATGAGGTGCAACCTCTTACCGTGACCTATTATGAATGATATGTTCTAATGTAAATCATGAAACAATGTGAATGCAAACTCATATGATATCCATACCAATTGTACATTTGAAAATAATGTTTATCGTCGAAATATATGTTTATGACATCTCGTCTCGTCATATTATAAAATACTTTACAAGTATTTACATTGAAACAACCTCCTACTATATTCGCTTAGTGATTTATCAATAATTTATAGCTTTTCGTCCCAAAATAATATACTTTGATAATTTGTGAAAGTGACTAAATGACCTCAAAAGTTGGTCGAAATAGTGAATATCGAGTGTTAGGAAACAAACTCAACGGTTTTGGAAAGCTTGTAGCATTATCTAAAAGTCTTAGCTTTTAAATTTTCATCATGGAGGTCTCGATCAAGAGAAAACATAGGCTTAAGTAGGGTACTTGTACCAAAAATATTGTTTGGGTAGTTTTCACAAAGTTTGAGTCACCGTGATTTTACCTTACAACTCCGCTTGACTAACGCTTTGGATATTTTGGAAAATAGGCTAGGAACTTAACTTTTACTAGAAGAAATCATTTTATAAGAAGTACTCCATCGAGGTTAAAAACTACCCCCAACATAGTCATTCAGCGGGTAATGTTTGTCTATTAGAATATATATTAGTTATGCTTATATAAAATAGTTACGGCAACCTTGTTTAATTGCGTGTAATTTAGTCGTTATAAGTCCGCTTTCACGCTATATGTCCGTAGCTTCGTGTCAAAGTATAATAATATATTTTGATAAATCGCTCATTTAGATAACGCCAGACTCGCTTTTGACTCGACAAATTTGGACAACATGCTGAATTTTCCCGAAAAATAGTTTTTCCTGTTAAACTTGAAAATAGCATAACTTCTTGTTATAACTCCGCTTTTACTCGCCCGCTGCACGCTGCTTTTAAAGTATATTTTGAATATCTAGCCAAAAATATTTTGTAAACTGTCAAAATTTCCAGATTTAGCAAAAATGATCAGACCCTTGTTTATTGTTGTCTAAAATGGATTTTTCTCGCGTAATACTTATTCTAACCACTTCAAATCAACGCCAAAGCTATTCTAAACCTACCATACACCTTCTTAGGTGTCATGGGTACCTAGACATCATGAAAAATGATATGTTACAAGGGATTATTATTTGGATAATTAAAACTCATTACATGTACTAAAAACCAATAAAAGTGGTATGGATCATGGAATTCATGCATGTTTTTCTAAAAAGAATTATAAAAGATACATCAAGTAAAAGTATGAAAGATTATGAAAAATTATTAGAACACTTACTTGAAGGATTGAAGAGTTTTGTTGCAAATATACCTAAATAAATCTTGAGGTTTTTATTTCAAAACCTATACTAGATCACTACATGAGCTTGAATATCACTTGGATCATGAAAAATATTATGTTTTCTTCCTTCTTCTTCCTTGGCCACAAAAGATGGAGAAGTTTTAGTGGTTTTCACCTTAGAAAATAAGCTAGTATGTGTTTTCTAAAAAAATATCTAGTGATTGTTGATAAGTGTAGATATTAGTAGCAAAACCAACTGAATACATATGAGATAAGGGTACCGCCGATATTTAGGGGTGAGGTGTATTTTGTAGTTAAATGTAATTTAATGTTAAGTATAATGTGTAATTTGTAAATATAATTAGGTATTTAGTGTAGGCTAGAAAAATAGATTTTAACGGAACAAAATAAAGTATATCGAAGTCATAAAATTATAAAAATACATTTCTCGCAAGTATTGAGTGAATAAATATTTATCGAGTTGAATTCATTTAAAACCGCCGTGAATTATTTATACATAACAATTTATATACAAAATAAATTCAAAACGTCAGGTAAACTAATAATATAATTTTTATAGTCTTAAAATGAGTATAAAAATATATTAGGATAATTTTGGATGTGTCGGATCAATGTTTCAAAATAATGTTTATGGATAGCGCTATTTAATAGGAAAAATACGCTTAATGAAAATGCAAATCCATGCATGAACCGATATGAAATGATGTTATTGATGCTATGTAGGCTAAATCTAGTCTATATGAAATGTCCTTGATGATATTCCATGAATACGCAGCTTAACCCTCCGTGTTACTGCCAGATTTGATACTCAGAAACCTAGTTTACTAAAAATGATGAATAGTGACTCATGAATAGTGATTTTTCTCCGAATGAATAGTTAGTTGTGAATAGTAAAATTTTGAAATACCCTTTCAAAATATCAAATTGACTTCAAAACGATGAATAGTAAAATGATGAATAGTAATAACTGAATAGTAAATTCTAGATGAAGAGTGAAATTTTCAAAGTTTGTAAAATGACCTGAAATTACAAGTTGTTCGTAGTATAAGATTGGTCTTGGTTGGCTCCTCCTTAATCAACTTACTATACACCGATATGCATTATGTTTACATCGGATCTCGATCGGGCTAAGGCATTTATATTCTCGTCTATGCTACATGGTATTACGGTTCCTCGTATCTCTTTGTTTTTAGTTATGGTTTTCTCGTAACCAACTCAGACATAAGTCCCATAGGCATGGTGTCATATTCTTTTTTTTTTATTTCACCTAAGAGGGCTTTCCTAAGAACCTCATTGTACCTAAAGTTATTCACTTGGTTAACAATTGTTTTCTTATTGATATCATGCTTAAGGTAGTATTCAATGATCCTCGGTTCATTATTAGTCCAACTCATCCTTGTCCTTACTATCCTTGTCGCTTCTCAGCCCTTCTTCTTAACTACTCCACCCTCATCGAAACAATGGAAATGCGCTAACAAACCAGGGGAAGCGTGATCATCGCTCACTAACACCTTCTCGAACCTTCGCTTTAGTGTATTCTATCACTAATTTCATCATCTCACCATTTTTTGCAGATTTCCTCCCTTTACCTAAAACCTCTTCTTCAAATTTGGCTAATCTTTCCAATGGGTCTGCGTATTCTCTTATTTGTTCCTTGGAAGCTTGGTGAGAGGGAATTGGAGAGGTGGAAAGGAAGCGCCGCACGGAATTGGGATTTTGTTCACGACTTGGTGATTCAGAGAGAGGTGTTGGTGGTTAGGCAGTTAATGGAATTAACCGTGGCTCATGGATTGTAATGTGTACTCTTTTGCCTCTCAATTAGATAGTCGATCCTTTCTCAAGAGCACTAACTTGCTCTTCAAGAATGTTGGAAGGCTCATGAGGAATTGATATGGCGCTAACCATTCTTACGGGGTTTCATGAGATTCACTCCACTTTCGTAGCTTTGATTGGCAAGCTCTTCTATTATATCCCATGATTCTTCTACGCTTGAAATCACAGCCTTCCACCGGCTGCTCGATCAATGGATCGCTTGGGAGGAAGTTGCATGATCGTGAAAAGATTTGGACCAGCCAAAGATCAATACCGTGATGACGGACTTTATGGAGCAAGTCCTTGAATCGAGTCCATGCCTCAGAGAGAGATTCGGCCATGTTGTTGAAACATCAAGATGTCCTTCCTAAGTTTGGTATAGTTCTTCCGGAAAAATTGGGCAAGGAAACGATTGGTGAGATCATCCCAACTTGAGATGGATTCGACGAAGTCGCCAACCTACTAGTTTGGTCCCGTAGAGAATTGGAAGAGACGCGGGTGGTCTCCCCGTGTGATAGGATCAAGGTCGATGGAATCAACGATTTTAAGGAAGTCCTTGAGATGCTGATTAGGATCTTCGAACGTCCATGGAATGCACATCCGCTTTGCACCAACCGGATGGTGTCGGATCGAGGTCCATAGTTTGAGCTTGATCGAGGAGCTCAATGGTGTTCCTATAGCCTTGTGGCTTGGTCTAGAGTATTCACCAGAGTACGCCTCTTGGCGATCAATGAGTGGTGGGTCGATGGGAAGTGGTGGATGGTGGCGGTTATCACCTTCCATGATTAAAAGTGATGGGGCTACAACAATTTCGCAAGAAGGGGATAGATTACAAGGAAGCTAAAATGAGAAAAATCTTACTTGATAGGAATCAAGAAGGAACCTAAACGATAGAAATCTAACTAGCTATTCTATTCCCCAGCCAGCCGGCGCTGCCAAAATTTGATGCGACAAGGCTGCTCAGGTCAAAGGAACTTTCCGAAAGCAAGTTTTTCAACACCCTAGGCGGAACCTAATCATTGTAGTATTGGGAAAGCCTTGGATATTGATATCGCTTTCAGGGGAATAGGAATGCTAGTAAAAAGAGTACTACGCTAAGGTTAAGTTTGAGGAAGATTCTTTTTATCATTTTATATTTTAGAAAACTAAGGGCAAAATCTCGGGTTCGGGGTGGTACTTCTACCAATTACTCTACTATTCTAATTATCTAATACTACGGTAGTCTATGTCTTTTGATGTGCTCAGATGATGATAAAAATGTGTTTACCTAGATACTATTACTCCCTAGTTATCTTTTATTGATGGTTGAATTGTCACGTCGCCCTTATTCTAACGCAGCATGTGTTTTTAAGGTGGTAGGGTGTGCCTTTTCCCTAACTCTTTGAGACTACCAGAACACCCCCAATTTCGGATACACAAGGAATTCAAACTGTGTTACTTCATGGCACAACAGCCATAATAATAGAAAACAAACTCTAAAAGGAGTCGCTTTTAAAAAGGATTTATCATTCAAATTATTCAAATATATCAGAGTTTACAAAATAGGTCCCATTGGTTCCATTGTTTACAAAATACATCAATATAAAGTCTTTGATGTTTTGTGAATGATAAAATATTTATAGCCTTCTTGATCTAGTCCTTGCTCTTTGCTCACACATTATGGACTGAAATACATGCTTAAAACTGCCAACACAAAGGTTGAGTGAAATTCATAGAGTTTGTTTGATGGTTGAACACATTATGTAGTGCGATAGTTAAATAGACTCACACCAATGGTTTGAAAACAAAACAGTTATTATTAGACTAAGCATCATGCAATCAAGGCGTTACGTGTTCCAAATTTAATTGGAGAAATTGTTGATATCGTGTTCTTAAAGTAAAATTGCCATTTTACCTAATGTACTCAATATAGTGTGTTTGTTTACCGACTCGGTCAAACAAACGGATTCACAAACCCAATAGATCTATTCACAATATCCGCTACCACTCTCACTAGTGATTAATGATTCATGATTAAGGGACATAAGTTTGGAAAATGCGGTAACTTAGTGCTAATAAAACAATCGATAAGCATACGCTTTGAAAGCAATGTGTTCGGTTTAAAAATAAAGCATGTATCTCCCCAAGGGTTTGTAAAACAATTGGCTAGAAAGTGGGGCATGAACTTCGAGTAAATGATATCAAATGTATAATGAGAATGATGGATATGCTAATAACTTCTACGAAAGCAACCTAGAATAGGATGATGCTTAATTAGGTTTGAAATAATGATGCGAAAGAAATAACAAGCCTATATACGCCTCTATGTTGATCATGATGTAGTACTAGGTTTTTGTATATGTTGTTTATAGAAATGGTCTAGTTGTGAAAACGTATTTAGTTTATAAATACGTCTACCGCTCGTCCATCATAAGTCGAGGTCATGCGCAAGAAGCGCTCGAGGAGCTAGGACACTTTAAATCGAAATCCAAAGAACTCGCCGACACGCTTTACTCAAATGAAAACCCCTCACATGAAGCTCCCTAGTATTGTAGCACTTAGTAGATACAATATATGTTTTGAGAGAAGATTGTTATCTCATAAAGTTTATCATGTTTTTAGTAAATATCTAGTTTTTACAAGTTCTCATTGCTTACTAGTTACTACAACTTATTAACATGTTCAAGAATGAAGTTTTGGTAAAATCGCCTGAAAAGGTAAAGTGGTCATTTTTCCGCTACTTTGTAAAACATTATTTCAAAGACTAAATGAAGTTTTGTTAAGTTAATATGTAACTAGCTATGAAAATAACTTGGTTTTTCTTTTAGTTGTGACAAAAGTATAGTCTTGAAACTACATATAAGACAGCGCTTTGAAAGAATATGGCCCGCTTACGCTTTCAAGGTCCAGCTTTAACATTGGTGAAAACGGCGTTCGGACAACTTTCGTGGCTTTTAACTTTTGATGATTCGACCGGTACCACTTTTACACGACGGATGCATAACAACAAAGTTTTGGCGCTTCGTGTTTTGGTTTTGCTAACTTCTTTGACCTTGTCCGCTTTGGGTGATTCAAGTTGTTATGTTTACCTTTTTATCTTGTCTACCATATTATGTAAGTTAAAAAGTCCATATGTAACTGGTTTTAATGGTCTTAAATATGTAGAATATGACTAGTTTACTAGTTTGTTACTTTTATGACAATATATGAATTAAAACATGTGATTGCATCATGAATCAACAACATAGTAACTATATATATAGCAAGAAATTGTTAAGATTATGAATAATGAAGATGAGATGATGGTGGTGATTAGTTGCTTACAACTTTTGGCTTTCAATTAAGAAAGGAGTAACTTAGTAAGGATAGGACTTTGATTGATCACTTAAGACTTTGGATTGAGCTAGCTTTCTACACCTTGGCACCCTTGCAATCTTGAATAGTTGGTGATGAAGTACTAAAGACTTGAGTGGATCTAAACTCAAGAAGATAAACTTGCTAGAGATTTGATGTAGTAACTTACTACTTGAAACTTCTTTACATAAACTTGGAGTTTAAAGATCAAATTATGGAAGATATGATGGTTTGATGATATGAAACCATCAATTCAGTGTTTTAGGGTTCTTAGGATGTATTTCACTTGCTATTTATAGGAGGGTAAGTTTGGTTAACCATATATTGTGTTAAATATTAACCATGGTTAAGTTAGGACACATGTAATGATCTAAATGAACCATGGTTAGGATTATGCCATCAAAATGATGACTTCCATAAGTCATTCATAACTAGATAAGATGACTTAGGTGGATAGTTTTGATATTATTTTGAGTTTAGAGCATGATTTGGTTCCGTTAAATGCCAACCGTAAGGTGTTGCCAAACGAAAACCGCATCGTAAAATATGAAACTTGAAAGAATGATGAAACTCATCATTATACTCCATCTAAAAATATAAAATGGGTGATAAATCTCATTGGGTGCAAAACGCCGCAAAGATGGAAACACGGGTCAAAACGCTGTAATTCAAGCATTTATCAAAAGAACGAAAATTTTGGGAAATGACCGTGAATTTATTTAAAGTAGACTAAAATTAGTCTAAAAGTGATATGAGATGTCAAAATATGGTTTTCACATACGTGGGATAACTTTAATAGTTATACGTGAAGTCTAAAAGTTACGCCGATTTGCATGTAGAACGCATAAGGTTAATTTCTTTATGGTCAATGGAGGAGGGAAATATGTTTGAATTTTCCAAAAATGTAAAAGTGTCTAAACATCTTAGAAAATACATTGAAGGAATGGTTAAGTCCGTCTAAGTAGATTTGTTTAAAACGTAAGTTTAGTCTCGTGACGCCTGGTTTATTTGGTAATTTTTAAAATGAAATCTTAAAAATTTCTCTAATTGATTATGAGTGATCTAAAAATTAACTGGATGTGAGGAAAATTGTCGAGTTGATTTTTGTTAGCGCTGGATGTTTTTCCAAAATAAACAAAACTTTAAAATGATGTTTTCTTAATAACTTTTGCGAAGATGATCTAACGATTGTAAAACTCTCATGGTATTACTAAAATAATTTATCTTACGAGAATGTGAATAAAATTTTTAGATGAATAGTGAAAGTGAATAGTAATTTCTCGAGGTGTAAAAATTTGAGAATGGATAGAAACTCAAAATGCTAATTGTTACAGCCTTCACCATTTTAATGGGAATTCGAATTCAAAAGTGTTATCCGATGTTGAAGTGTCTAGGGATATGGGTGTATGCCTAATTCTAATCTTTATGCGTTTCGAAGCTTCATAGAATGTGTTATATACCATTTTATATTTTTGGTGGTGGCTTAAGTTGATCACTTAAAGGGTTTTGATAAAACATTTTAGAGTCCAATATACCTCAAGTTTGGCTTTTCCCGATTCTCAAAATGAATCATATCTTATTGTATCGAGGCTATCAATAAACCTTAATTTCTAACATGGAGTTTTTGGTGATAGTGTGCGGCATGGAGCCTAATTTGTATTTGTATGGTTTCCTTTAGTTGTTTCGTGATCTCTAACACCTTAGTCCAAAGAAATGGTTAACTAACATTCTTCGCCTATATAGTGCCTTAAAATGGAATAGTTTTGTTGTTGTTAGGGTAACTGTTGTTAATCAAAGGTGTAAGATATTGTTGATGTGAAATGGTTTGTAATGATGTTGTAGGAAAGTCTTGCTAGAGGCAAGTGGTTATCCAAACCATTTCCAAAGTCGATCATGTCTTAGGTGGTTTCGATGAAGGTCATATCTTATAGTGTTTATGTCAACTAGTGTTTGAAGGAAATGTGATACTATGAAGTTTTATATATTGACTTACAATGGGGTTCGATAATGAATGTTGATGATTAGAAGAGTGTAGCGACGCTACAATTATTCTTAGGTAGAGATGTCAAGTTTAATCAAAAGTGAATGACGGAATGATATCCTTGAAACCTAAATCAGCTAGTACTTCTAAGAAATGACGAGAAGATTTGATGACTATCCCATGATAGTAGTTCGATTATCTGTATGTATGAAAATTTCAAGAATGAAATTAGGTAGTATAAATAAGATGTTAAGATTTTATTGAGTGGTAAGACACTATCGTGTCTCTAGATCTTTTTAATGAATTCCGTGGTTTATCGAGTTTAAGTAGGAATTAACTAATATAACCCTTGTATAACTATTCTCTCGTGTTTGAAAATTTAAGTCGAACATAGTTAGTCAGACTATGTTCCACTATCCCTAGGTTAAATATAGGTGAATAGACTATATAGCGGGTCTCATAATTTTTCAAAAATATATAAATTAGGTATACTTATGATATGTCCATAGTTTTTGAGAAATTGGCAAGCGCTATATCAAACCATTCAATTGCGTCCCGCCATAAAATACTTGTAACCTATGTTTTCAAATTCCATTGCATAGATATAGTATGGTAGATACGTGAAAGGAAAGGAAATCTTAAGTAATTCTAAAATAGTCTATACTTGGCTAGAATCACAAACCTTTAACAATGAAGGTTTCAGAAGAGAATTTTGATGAATGTAGAGAAAGTTGATGAACTTCCACTTTGTAGATGATGAATCACTTTGTCCTTTAGAAATCCCATTTATTATATTCCATTAGGGAAATTGATAGACTATGACGGTTTCATGTAAAACAATATCACATAAGGTTTTAAAAGATAATTTCTAGAGTCTATTGTATAACTTTACAATGTCCTGAAGTAAATTAGACCATTGTGTAACTCACAATGTCTTGAGAAATGATGGAGAGATCATTGTGTAAACCACAATGTCTTGAGAAATGATAGAGAGATCATTGTGTAAACACAAATGTCTTAAGAAATGATGGAGAGACCATTGTGTAACTCACAATGTCTTGAGAAATGATAGAGAGATCATTGTGTAACTCACAATGTCTTGAGAAAAGATGGAGAGACCATTGTAAAATGTCTTGAGAAAAGATGGAGAGACCATTGTGTAACCCAATGTGTCTTGAGAAATGATGGAAAGACCATTGTGTAACCCACAATGTCTTGAGAAATAAATGAGACCACCGAAGATTTAAAGTTCCGAGAATGTAATAGAGACCATTGTAGGATTTAAGCGACCGAATGTAATAGAGACCACCAGATCTCACGGTTCGAAGTAGGAAAGACCATTGTAATCACACAATGTCTTGGATAAAGTTTCTCAGAATCCTAAAAATCAAGAGTAGATGCATGATTGGGAGATTGGGAAAATATGATTGTACCGTAATGCCTTAGAATAGGCATACGCATATATGTTGAGTACTTTGATTATGATTGAAATTATGTCAAGTGTATATATCAATATACTAGTATGTTTGTATAGCTTAAAATGCCTAAAAGTCACATAATCGTCCGGAGGATGGAAGAAGCACGCAATTGAGAGCAAGGCTATAAAATGTTTTTGTTTGTAAAAGTAGTTATAGTTTAAGTCTCATTAGACCCTTCTCTATAACTGTATCTCGATACCAATCAGAACACCCCCAATTTATACGCAAATGGAATTCAAACCGGGTGTTACTTCATGGCACAACAAATATAATAAAGATAAAATCGAACTCTAAAGGAGTCGCAAAAGGATTTATCATTCAAATTATTCTAAATATAATGAAGTTTACAAAATAGGCCCTAGTTGGTTCCATTGTTTACAAAATACATCAATATAAAGTCTTTGATGTTTTGTGAATGATAAAATATTTATAGCCTTCTTGATCTAGAAGTCCCGGCATTATGGACCAAATACATGCTTAAAAATGTCAACACAAAGGTTGAGTGAAATTCATAGAGTTTGTTTGATGGTTGAACACATTATGTTGGTAGTGTGAGTTAATTAGACTCACACCAATGGTTTGAAAACAAAACAGTTATTATTAGACTAAGAATCATGCAATCAAGGCGCTAACGCTGTTCCAAATTTAATTGGAGAAATTGTTGATATAAGTGCCTACAGTAAAATTGCCATTTTTACCTAACGCATCAAATATAGTATGCTTGTTTCTTCGGTCAAACAAAACGAGATTCGCCAATCCCAATAGATCTATTCACAATATTAGCGCCCACTCTCACTAGTGATTAATGATTCATGATTAAGGGACTTAAGTTTGGCAAATGCGGTAACTTAGTGCTAATAAAACAATCGATAAGCATACGGAAAGCAATGTGTTCGATTTAAAATAAAGCATGTATCTCCCCTAAAGGTTTGTAAAACAATTAAGTAATAGAAAGTGGGGCTATGAACTCACCTCGGAGTAAATGATATCAAATTATTCAAAAATAACAATATAAAACAAACTCCAAAGGAGTCGCTTAAAAAGGATTTATCATTCAAATTATTCAAATATAACAGAAGTTTAAAAAATAGGTCCCGCTTGGTTCCATTGTTTACAAAATACATCAATATAAAGTCTTTGATGTTTTGTGAATGATAAATATTTATAGCCTTCTTGATCTAGTCCTGCTCTTCCTTCCGTGCATTATGGACCTTAAAATAATGCTTAAAACTGTCACCACAAAGGTTGAGTGAAATTCATAGAGTTTGTTTGATGGTTGAACACATTATGTTGGTAGTGTGAGTTAATTAGACTCACACCAATGGTTTGAAAACAAAACAATTATTATTAGACTAAGCATCATGCAATCAAGGCTAACGCTTCCAAATTTAATTGAAAAATTGTTATACGCACAGTAAAATTGCCATTTTACCTAATGTACTCAAATATAGTGCATTTGTTTACGGACCCGGTCAAACAAACTGCCAATCCCAATAGATCTATTCACAATATTCGCTTCACTCTCACTAGTGATTAATGATTCATGATCAAGGGACTTAAGTTTGGCAAATGCGTAACTTAGTGCTAATAAAAAATCGATAAGCATACAAAGATGAAAGCAATGTGTTCGGTTTAAAATAAAGCATGTATCTCCCCAAGGGTTTGTAAAACAATTAAGTAATAGAAAGTGGGGCTATGAACTCACCTCTGAGTAAATGATATCAAATGTATAATGAGAATGATAGATATGCCGATAACTTCTACGAGCAACCTAGAATAGTATGATGCTTACATTAGGTTTCAAATAATGATGTAAAGAAATAACAAGCCTATATACGTCTCTATGTTGATCATGATGTAGTACTAGGTTTTTGTGTATGTTGTTTATAGAAATGGTCTAGTTGTGAAAACGTATTTAGTTTATAGATATCGCACTACCGTCGGGCCATCATAAGTCGAGGTCATGCAAGAAACATTCGAGGAGCTAGGACACTTTAAATCGTAAATCCAAAGAACTCGTCGATACGCTTTACTCAAATGAAACCCCTCAAGAAGCTCCTAGTATTGTAGCACTTAGTAGATACAATATATATTTTGAGTGAAGATTGTTATCTCATAAAGTTTATCATGTTTTTAGCAAATATCTAGTTTTTACAAGTTCTCATTGCTTACTAGTGACTACAACTTATTAACATGTTCAAGAATGAAGTTTTGGTAAAAACGCCGGAAAAGGTAAAGTGGTCATTTTTCCGCTATTTGTGAAAACACTATTTCAAAGATTAAATAAAGTTTTGCTAAGTTAATATGTAACTAGCTATGAAAATAACTTGGTTTTGCTTTTAGTTGTGACAAAAGTATAGTCTGAAACTACATATAAGCCGCTTTGAAAGAATATGGCCGCTTTCCAAGGTCCGAGCTTCTTGATTACCCAAAGAAAACGGCTGCTCCTGAAAACTTTCATGTTTTAACTTTTTAATGATTCGGACATACCACTTTAACACCTTTTGATGCACTCTTTAACAGAAGCATTTATTCGCTTTTGGTTTTGTTTTGCTAACTTCTTTGACTATAACTTTTGACTCGCTTGTCCGCTTCGGTGATTCAAGCTATGTTTACTTTTTATCTTGTCTACCATATTATGTAAGTTAAAAAGTCCATATGTAATTGGTTTTAATTGACTTAAATATGTAGAATGTGACTAGTTTACTAGTTTGTTACTTTTATGACAATATATGAATTAAAACATGTGATTGAGTATACATCATGAATCAACATAGTAACTATATATATAGCATGAAATTGTTAAGATTATGAATAATAAAGATGAGATGATGGTGGTGATTAGTTGCTTACAACTTTTGGCTTTCAATTAAGAAAGGAGTAACTTAGTAAGGATAGGACTTTGATTGATCACTTAAGACTTTGGATTGAGCTAGCTTTCTACACCTTGGCACCCTTGCAATCTTGAAGAGTTAGTGATGAAGTACTAAGTGACTTGAGTGGATCTAAACTCAAGAAGATCACTTAAACTTGTGTAGGACCTTAAATATATCAACCTTATCACAAACCCAACACGCTAAGCGTGAGAACACTCAACAAACACAAACACAAACATATGCGTAAATAAAGAAGAAAAGATTAAGATGATGGTGACTTGAATATATGAAACCCGTGAGAAGAGAAAGATGAACACAAGATGTTGTATATTCCAAAGAAAACACACACACACACACACACACACTCAAGCACACCCCTCAAAAGAGACTTTGAGGGATTTATATAGTACAAGTATCATATGCCCTAATGGGCTTGTCAAAGGCCAGTTTTAACTTGGACTTGGATTGGGCTTCGGATACATAAGCTTATACACTTCTAGCATAGCTTAACTTTTAACTAATTAGCTTAGCCCAATCCACGAGCCCGATGACTATTCTATCACGATATCTAACAACGTTACAAAGTTCCTAAACGCGGAATGACCATCACTTCTAATATAAAATATTAAGGCTAACAATCTCTGGTGGTCATTCAAATGATGCTCCACTTGATTAGGCCGCTTCGAAACTTTGTGTGTATAGATATAGAATAGTCTTGATTCTTTGTTCCTTAATGCTTTGTGATCAATTAATGTGGTTGTTCCGTTGTCAACTTCTCATGGATAGGTGTCTCCACGTCATTCTCCACCATGCTCACACTTCTATTTGACTTTGAAGTTCCGATGAGATGAAGTTCTCTAGTCTTTAAACTTTGTAGATTCTTTGACATTGATGAAGAATCATCTTTAACTTTGTGTAGCCTTTGATTTTGATGAGAACTTCATTTGTGATGTGGTTGGTATGAGCATGTGGATAATCAAGGCGATCAATCCGGCCCAAGCTTCCATAAGAAGAAAACATAAAACAAAGTTAGTAATAAGCAGATTCCGCATTTACAAGTTTGAATTTCGAGGGTGTTAACGATAGTGTGAAAACACGCCTCTAATTCTCACAAAGGCCGCTCAACCGAGTCCCACAAGAGATAACGCTGACATACCGAAATACATCTACCCGTTGAGTCAGCCGAGGTACACCAAGCATCACCCCACGACCGCAGACCGCTTTAACAACTCCTGCTTAATCCACGGAGCGCATGACCCACGTAGTTTGATGCTGACCCCGCAGAGTTTCCATTCAATCACCAAGATCACGCATGTGAAACTTCTCATAAATGCTCGCATTGCTAAGATCTCATGTAGGACTCTAGAATATCTCACTTGTGTCCTTATTGATGAACAACAAGCGATGTCATGTCATGTGTTCTTATGAGATATTTTGATGAATCTCGTGGCTCTAGACTCAATAGTGCATTTTGGTTTTCCGAAATAGGGAGAGGGTCTCCTTCTTTAATATCAACAATCTCTTAGAGAAAGTCGATAGATTATTTAGGTTCCCAAAGGAGAATGAAACAAATCCTTTTAAGAGGAATTGGCTAGAAGGTTTAGTGCATTGCGCCACTGGGTCCATGAAGTCTTTGTCTTCAATACCAAGTCATCTAGTGACAACTAGTAAGCGTATGAATTGAAACCCGCTCTGGTTGAATATGGGGGCTATTTCTTTTCAACCTTTTTCATTATATTTCTTTTTAATTCTTCAACCCCTTCTTTCTCCTTTCTCACATTACTTCTTTTTTCAATCATTCCTAAGGACTTCTAATACTAACTATTTGTGATGTCCTTGGTAGATCTCTGGAATGAATGGATCATAGGATGAACTATCCTTAGTCACCTTATAACTCCATCACTGTCCCATGTTGCCATAAAACCTTTTTTTGAAAATCTCACGAGTGTGATGATTGTTTGAAACACCGAGATATTGTAAACATCCCCCCATATGTGCGGGAAGTTTCAAATATAGGGTAGAGTTCGGACTTTTGAATTGACGGACCGGACACCCACGTTTCACGCTGCTCTAGTTAAAGAGTTCCATTGTCAGTTTTAGGTGACAACTAGCTCTAATAACTAACTTGAAGTTGTAAACACTTTTTGAAAAGGAGGTTAGACCCATGAAAGTGCATATCTATCACAAGTTTCTGGAGATGGTACATTTACTAACATTGATTCTCCGCCAATTCGTTGGTTCCTTCTGAGTCGAGCTCATTTTGAGATTCAAACAACGATCATTAAACTTTTTGATCACATTTTAATCACGCCTCCCTCAAAATAGCATATTCGTGGATATTTTTATATAAACGGATTAAACAACATTTTAGAATCTTTTGGGGAGGCAAACGGATTTGATTTAAGCATGAATTTGGAATTTTATTTTACTTTTAATAAAGCATAATCAATTAAAGGGTTTTAAAGGAGTTATCTTGAGCACAAAATATTTTGAAAGATTTTGAAAATATTTTTGAACAATCTTGAAAAGGTGCTCAAGATGATGATGATTTCTCACCATTTTAAATGTAGTGCACTAAAGCTTAATTATTGATTTCACTAAAACACGAAGTTTTGATTTGAAAATAATCAAAAGTCATCATTTTGGTCCGGTTTCATAATCAAGCATACGAAAGCCATAGTTTAAGAAGTTTTGAGAAACAACATGTTTTGAAAAACATTAAAGAACTCTCGCCAAGCATCCTGAAATACCCGTATCATTGTTGAATGATATTTCTAGAAACGTATAATATCGATTATACGAGACATGTCGCGAGAAGAATATTTTTGGATTTTTGATTTTATATTGTTTTTGTATTTTTTAAAATTTTATATTTTTATATTTTGCTTTTGTTGGTTTTTCAAATTTTGTATTTTGTTTTTCAAAAATATTTACAAAGAAGCTTTTGGAAAAATTATTTTCAAGAAGATTCGAGAAGACGCATCTAACTCCTCAGGTTAGGCGATTCTAATTTGTCGAACTAGATCGCCAAACCGCTCGTTTGAAGGGCTTTAGTAAATAGATCGGCGAAGTTGGTAATCAGCTTAAGAATAATTCAACAAAGATATTTTTTCGACGCACTCTTTGATGAAGTGATAGCGACACGGATGTGCTTAGTCTTTGAGTGATGAACAGGATTGCATGATATGGCTATGGCACTTTTCGAGTCACAATACATAGGTATTTTATCTAAAGTAAAGCCATAATCTGTGAGTTGTGTTCTCATCCATAGAACTTGAGCACAACACGCAGATAGAGCATACATACCTTCAGCTTGAAAGTGCAAAGGTAATTTTGTTTGAAGACCGCTTACTAACTTTTCACCCAAAATTGTGCTCCTCGATGTACTTTTTTGTCAGAACTTGGTCACCTGTGGTCCGTGATCCGAAAAGGCAATTAGATCACCCTGGATTCCTTCGATACCAAAGTCCCATGTGAATGGATGTCTTCAGGTACCGAAGATCCTTTTAACCTCTTGAGGTAGGCTTTGGCTCTCAAACCGTATAATAAGCAAACAAAGAAAATGAATATCTACGGGTCGACTAGCAAGGAAGGTACATGAGAGAACCAATCATACTCCGACATTTCTTTTCTGATCAATTGGTTTCCCAAACAAATCGGCTCCAATCTTGGTGAAGTTACCATTGGTGTTCAATCGAATCACAATTATCCATACCATGATTTTTCAAAATTCTGTGTATTTAGCTTAATTTATAAAAAATTCCAATAGGATTGATGTATTTGTAAACCAAGAAAGAATTTTAGTTCCCCCATCATGGACATTTCAAATTTCTTTGCATGAGATTTTCAAAATGTTTTGAAAGATTCGGATTAGTGGACCCAAAGATGATGTCGCCCACGTAAATCTGAACAATCAAAATGTCATTTTTGCATTTTTGTGTAAACAAGGTAGGATCAACTGCTCCTTTGGTGAAATTGTTTTTGATAAGGAAAGAGGACAGCCATACCCACGCCTCGAGCTTGTTTCAATCCGTAGATTGCCTTTTTGAGTTTGTAGACATAGTCTGGATGTTCCATGTCGATGAAGCCTTCGTCGACTCACGCATTACCTCTTCGTGAGTTCCATTCAAGAACGCGGTCTTAATGTCCATCCGATAAACCTGATGTTTTTGTGAGCGCATAGGCTAAGAATATCCCGATCTTTCAAGTCTAGCTACCGCAATGACTCTCAAATCTATCCCTTCCTCTCGTATCCTTTGGCCACAAAGAGCGAATTACGCATCATCTCTTCATCCCTTTTGTTCTTCCATAACCATTTGAGATCAATGACGCTAATGTCAATTGGTCTTGGAACCATTTCCCAAGAGTCATGTAGACGGTATTGGAGAAGTTCCTCCCTGACGCTTCTATCCATGGTTCCGCCAATGCCTAGCTTAACGCTCTCTTTGGCTCTATATTGCTATTTGAGCAAAGGTAAATGCATAAGTCGCAATCGGTAAGTTGGCCTCGGCTCAATTGGCCTTGAAGGTTCACCAATAACTTGTTCAATTCGGTGGTCTTTTGTCCACTTCAGAGTAGAAGGATACCGTTGGTTAAACGTATGCGAGTTAGATGGTTCTTTAAGCTTGAAGATGATTCACCGATTCGTGAGCAAACGGGTTTTCAAATAAGTCTTCATCTAACGCTGCATCGCTCGTTTTGGTTTTGCTCATCAACCGCCGTAGAACGGGTATAACCGTAGTAGATGTAGATGATGTAGATGGAGTTGGTGCATTGGTTTCGACCGCTGTAGATGCATATCTTCGCTGGTGGTGGTGGAAGAGCGGAGCGGAATGATGGTTTGATGCATTTGTCAAAGTTCCACCGTAGTATTCATCGAACATTAACTCAAAGAAATTCTCCCATTCTTGTTCTTTAGGATTGTCACGTTTAAGTTGATTGGCTCTTTGAGGTACGCAGTCCCAACGATGTGTCCGTAAGTCCGCCGGTTTAGTGTTGGTTCGTAGCCTCGTCTCGGCTTCATATGTGAAAGTTCATCAAAATTCACATTCATCGCCTCCATGATCCTCCTAGTTCTTTCCATTATACAATGCCCTCGAATTCATCAATATCCAATGAAGATTCCAATATCACCTTTGGCTTCTTCCTGCATCTTCTCTCGCATTCGTAGGGATAGCGCCAAACACGGAAAGTAAGAGATATTCAGTTTTCTGTTGTTCACAAGCTCATATGGGGTTTTATTGAATCTTGGATGGATGGATCTGCTCGAAAGTGAAACGCCGGCAAAGTAAATGATCACCCATAGAAATAATGGTGCACTAGAATAAATTAGCATTGTGCGGCAAATTTTCCACAGAGTAATGCATTTCTTTCAACTACCCCATTTTGTTGTGGAGTTCTAACAACCGATGCCTGTGTGATTCCAACATCTCAAAAATAAGTTCTTAACTCCTAATTAGTGAATTCAATGGTTCTGCTTTACAACCCTTGTGAGTTTGAAGAAGTACTTGAATACGCTTTAGAAAGGTGATGATGATGCCCGGTGCTTCGTCTTTTGATCTTAGAAACCTAACCCATGTATATCTCGAATAATCATCGACGATAACAAGAATATACTTTTCCCATTAATGCTTTCAACTCTCATTGGGCCACATAAGTCCATGTGCAACATATGCAACTTTGCTTCCACTAGGTTGGTTTTGGGTTTATATGTTGCTCTTTTGCTTTTTCCTTATTCGCATGATGGACATAAGTGATCTTTGGTGTATTTGAACTTTGAAGTCCACATTATGTTGTCTTTGGCAATTATGTTGATGGTGTCGAAATTGAGATGGGATAACCTTCTATGCCACAACCGTGACTGTGGTTCCGTGATGCACGGTCAAGACATATTGGTGATGAAGAGGATATTTGATTGATGTCGATAGCATACAAGTTTGTATCACGATTCCCGCTAAGAGATCGCCATCCAAGTTTCTAACGGCGCATTTTTCCCAAAGCAACCTCTAAATCGCATCACGTAACCCCGATCAAACAAATTGTGTCCCAACCCTTCGACATAGTAAACCCAGTGATCAAATAATTTCAAAAGGTAGATCTCCTGAACCATGATAGCCGCTACACGCATCATTTCCAAACGACGGTTCCAGCATGAATTTCCGCATTTAAATTGATCAGCATTCCGTCATGTGCTTGGAGCAACCCGAGTCGACGATCCAAAGACATATTTCGATAACCGCGAATAAGAAGAAGAATTTGGAAACCGTGTAGATTTTGGTTCCTTTGGGTTAGAGGTAAAATCATGATCACACTCAAAGAGGTTTGCTATAGGAATTCTCGTTTATCACTCATTGTACCATTCTAGAGTGTGAAAGTTCTACCTGTGGGTTTCCAAATATCATCCCTAAAGTAAACACTATGGTTCTTGTTAGTAGTGAAAAGCCTAAGTTTTGCAATTAGTCTTCCTACTCGCTTTAGCTTAAGATCTTTTGGAACGCTCTTCTTAATGTGCTTATCATTCACATTCATAGAAACACAATCATCTTGATCATTAATTAAAGATTTCTTGCAAGTTAAACAAAGAGATTCAACACATTCATTAGACTTAGCAAGTTTCATAGGTTCAAGACATTCAGATGAAATGTCTTTCTTATTCAAAGAAATTCCTAGGGTGTTCTTCTACTTCTCTTTATTTAAGCTACTACTCTTAGAGGCCGAGACTGTTTGTTCCTTGTATTGTTCTTAGGCTTTAGTCTGCCGCTCCTAGAGGTGCTTTCTAGTCCTGTAGAAGGTAAGGCACACGCATTAAGATTCACATTTTTATGGAGGTGGTTTCAAATTTTCCTAGTCTCTTTAGAGTTTTCTAAACTTATGTCGTTTGTTCCATATGTTTTAGATGGAGGCAGGCATCGTTAGTGGTACTCATCTTAAAAAGGTCAAAGCTAAAACTTTTGGTTTCTCGATAACCGCTTTTCCTTTATCAACATGTTGTTTAGGTAAGGTGGGTTTTTGATGAAACATTTTTCTCATTGACTTTTGAGGAGGCATAGAAACGTACATTTTGGTTTGGAAACCGGTTTGGTAACATTTGTTTTCTCCTCACCAATGGTTTTTAACTTAGTGTCCACGTTCTTTCCTTTTGACATTCCAAATTGAGCCCTCAAAAGATCATTTTTCTTTCATGTCATTTGTAGGCACGCTCATACGACATTTATCATACTTGCATTCTTTTTCATCAAGTTGTTTAAAATATGAGACATTTTTTTTCAAGTTTTTCAAGAGCTTTTTCATATTTTGAAACAATTTCGAGGTCTCGGACGAGTCTTTCATGATCTTCAACATAATATGTTTGTAAAATAATGGGCATAAATATCGTCAAACATCTTCAAGTGAGAATCATTTAACTTTTCCAAAACATTGATGTGTTCAACACTTTCATTAGCTTGTTTTACTGGATTTATGGTCCTTGACAAAGTCAACTGCTTCTTTCAAAAGGCTTGTTCAAAATGAATTACACTTGAGTTGATGTTATTCACCGAGGGCAATTTGAGTTTCAAAGAACTTTTTATTTTCATTATCAAAACTATTAAACCAAATATTTGTTGTAATATTGGTTTTAGTTTTAACATCCTTGAAGATCCGCAATTCTAGTTTTCACATTTTCTAAAATACTTCGTGCATCACTTGTGTTAAAAGGATTGTTTGAAGACATTTGTTCAATGTTCGAAAGAGATTTGGAGACAACAACTGGTTTTGAAACCGATTTTAAACCGGTGTTGACACTTTGTTTGAAACACTTGGTGGAAAACGCTGTGTTCTTTTAGAAACAAACGTAAATACCATTAATTTTGTTCCATTTGTTATAATCAATTGGTTTGATTCGATGTTTTGTTTCATTTTTTATCTACTTCCTCGATAGTTCCAACGCTTCAAGAGAATCACGTATTAATGCATGGCATTGCCATTCTTTAACACATTCTAAGATTTCGAGCTTTCTTGAGGAACGAAGAAGGGTTGTTACCAAGGGCCATTTTATGTGCAGTATGAAAAATCGGATTAACTTGGTTAGAAAGCATCTTGTTTGTTTTAGCGGAATGACCCTGTAAGCAGCAAATTGTCCAAAGTGTTTATCTTTTCATTCTTATCAAGAATTTCATCAAGAAGAGAATCTTCTGCTTTGAAAATCAAGAATCAACTATTTCTCTTTTTTCAAGATCTAACAGTTGCTTTTGTTTAGAAAGTTGGTCATTTAGATCAGAAATTTCCTTGTTTAAAGATTTTATTTTCATGTTCAAATTCACATCAAGTGTGTCATACTTGAGTTAGTTTTTCTCTAAAACGTAATTTTGGTAACCAATTTCTAATTCTCGATTCTTTGTATTTATGAAATTCAAAGGCTCTTGGCGTTCTTTGTAACTCAAGCTCAAGTGGCGTCAATTTAGCACTGCCTTTAACTTCAATCGCTTCTAACTTTCTCAATTTCAATGCCACATTATTGATTAATGATTCAGTAAGCACGGTTTCCTCATCGCCTCAGATTTTGTGCCACGTACCTCCACTAGGATCATCCGAGTTTCGTGAGTTAGTATTGCTACAACTCGATTTTCCGTATGTATCATAAGTAGGTGTCACATAATGTTGTTTGTCATGAGTAAACACATCAAATATGACATTGTTATAGCATGGATCAATGATTGGTACTCTGATATCATACTATGCCATAGACAGGAGGTGCTGGCCGAGTCGCTGTGACTTAGTCTCCTCAAGATTTGCCATGAAGATGCAGTTTGCATTGAGTTCCTCGAGGTCTTCCAAATCATCCATAATAGCCATAAAGTCATGTTGACTGAACTCAGGCCTCAAGGGCTTCCTTTGTACCAACAAGATGGCTTCAAGATAAGATCCTTTTTCGGCTTAGTAGGACAATTTTGCCATGTGACCCACTCCTTGACAGCTTGTAACACTTAACCCGATACCCCGATTCAGATTTCCATAATTCCCAACGATCGGAGTTGCAATATTCCCATTCGATTACCCACTACTCTATTCCCAACATTCGTCCCATCCGATTTCCAACATTCTCGACCCAACCGACACCTGATACTGATTGACTCCATGCGAAATCCAAGAGTATATCCTTTGCATTCCAATAACTCCAACCATTTGACCTGATTACCCATATGCACACCCTACCGTGCAATTTTCCTGCTATGCAGTGTTTGATGAAATTCTTTGATTGTTGTTAGTTGGTGTGGAATAGCGACTTCTGAATGCTTTACCCAAGAAAGAAAATGCATGTAACAAAGCAAACTTTTCTTGTTCGGGCCAGATCGCTGATTCCATGTTCCGGTATTGTGGATATTGTTGTTGTTGTTGAATGACTTGTTGTCTCGGTGGATAGAATTGTTGTTGAGGGAGACACTTGTGGTTGTGAAATGTATTGCCGTTGTTGTTGGTGGAAGGTGATGAAGCTTGTTGTTGTGTATTCACTGAGGGTTGAGTCTTTGCAATTAGTGCCAATGGATCATGATTCTTAGCCAATCTTTCTTTCCGACTTCATTCACTTCTTGGTTTTGTTTCGTAAAATCGCTTAGTTGATCAAAGTTCACCTGATGTAGGTCTTTTGTTTGGTTGACAATAGTGACATATCGCCCCATTCTTTCCGAAGATTGTTCAGAACTTGATATTTTAACGTAATTCTAGGTGCTAACTTGTTTATGATAAGCTCATTCATCAAAGTACAAAACCTTCCATAGTAGGATTCAATGGATTCTCCTGGAGTTGAAGTGAACTTTTCCCATTCAGGTTGTTCTTCTCCATGTCTTGTTGACCTCTCGCTCCATGACAAAGTCGCTCTAACACGCTCCCACATATGGAAAGTTTCACAACCGCCACAGAAGCAAAGATGTCTCTTGGTAAACCCAGCCGACTTGGACAATATGAATTGCCATGTCATCTCAGATCGACTTTTTCTCGATCCTCTTCGTATTCTCGATTCTTTGAAGACGATAAGATGGTGGACGGAGGTGTTGCATCAGATTTCAGTGGATTTGGACTTGTCTAGGCTTGAAGGGTCCATTCTGAATGGATTGAATCATGAGTTTTCCATTAGGTTTGATCTTGATGTAACGAAGCATACGACTTGTCCATTGAAGATAACCACCTTTTTCCAACATAGGAGGACGGTTTTATCGCCGCATGAATGTCTTGTTGAGTTACCATTGATGAAGGTATGATCTGATAAAGTTGATGTAGGATCGATTCAAAGATAAAGGAGTTGTGTTTAATAAGATATTGCCGCTTTGAAGTTTTTCTCAAAGTCGACTCGTGAACTTGGTTCTTAGGGGAAAAAAAATTTTCTCCCAAAATTTGAAATTAACTATAAAAACAATTCTAAGTGTCGTATGAAAATTTTGAGTTATGACAATTTTGACGCCAAATTTGACAAAATTTGAATTTGGGTCCAAAAATTTGAATTTTTGACCAAAATTTTCCAAGTTATTCCAAAATTTGAATTTCGCCAGAAAATTGAACGCTGGTCCCTCAAAATTAATTTTTTTGAAGAGCTTTAGACCGGCAAGTTATTTGTAGGATTCTTAGGCGAGAGATTGTGCTTAGCGTAGGGAGAACTTTACGCTGTGAAAACCCAACTTACGCGCAACAATAGAGTTACGCAGACTAAAAACTTAAACGTGAGAATTTATAGGGATTTACTTACTAATAAGACAAGCTGAAGCGAAGAAAATTTATGCAAGAAATTATAATGGCCAAGATTTAGCGTAAATCTAGGTTTTGCCTAAAAATCCTTTACACTATCACGTAAAGATATCCAAAAGTCGGTGTTCCACAAACTTATCCAAGTGATGGAAGCACCGAGTAATCGCGAAGAATCGCACCAAAAGCTTATGCGAAAACCCTTATGGTAGGGGTTTTGACTTTTCTACGCGAAGAATAGGGTTTGACTCCGCTGCCAAAGTCCGCGATTCAAACGATTCACGATTGCACAACAGCCAAAACACTCAAATACCAAAAGTTTGACCTTTATCACCCAAAATGCCTTTTATGCTTAAGTGAAATGAACAAATTAACCAAACACGAAGTTTAAAAGTGAAGAAAAACACGAAGCTTCAACTTTTGCAAAAAATGAAACTTTAACACCAAATAAACCTTAAACCAAAAGAATCTTTTTGAATAAAAAGCTTAAGCGCGAAAAGATGTATAACGAGCTTTACGCGACAAATATCAAACCTTCAAAACAAACACAAACACTACTAAACCATTGTTAGGCGATTGATACCAATTGTAGGACCTTAAATATATCAACCTTATCACAAAACCCAACACGCTATGCGAGAACACGAACAACACAAACAAAACAAACATATGCAAATAAAGAAGGAAAGATTAAGATGATGGTGACTTGAATATATGAAACTGCAGTATGAGAAGAGAAAGATGAAAACAATATGTTGTATATTCCAAAAGAAACACACACACACACTCAAGCACACCCCTCAAATGAGACTTTGAGGGGTTTATATATTACAAGTATCATATGCCCTAATGGGCTTGGCAAGGGCCACGCTTGACTTGACTGGGCTCGGATACATAAGCTTATAAACGTCTAGCATAGCTTAACTTTTAACTAATTAGCTTAGCCCAATCCACGAGCCCGCTGACTATTCTATCACTCGATATCTAACACACGTTACAAAGTTCCTAAACTTGAATGACCATCACTTCTAATATAAACTATTAAGGCTAACACTTGCTAGAGATTTGATGTAGTAACTTACTACTTGAAACTTCTTTGCATAAACTTGGAGTTTAAAGATCAAATTATGGAAGATATGATGGTTTGATGATATGAATGACCCAATTCAGTGTTTTAGGGTGTTTAGGATGTATTTCACTTGCTATTTATAGGAGGGTAAGTTTGGTTAACCATATATTGGGTTAAATATTAACCATAGTTAAGTTAGGACACATGTAATGATCTAAATGAACCATTGATTCGCTGAGGTATGTGTGTATGATAAACCACAATATCGATATCAAAAATAACCTCAAGTAATGATTTAAAATCCCTTTAGGAAAAAGGATAATGAATCAAAACCCGTGAGTGATAGTGATACGAATTAGGAAATCCGAGTCGTTTCCCAACGAGGTGTGAATGGGCAACGTCGTTATTGGTTCCGATTATTAAATGCTCGATGTTTTGGGATTTTGAATATATTCTAAACTAGGGAAGTGGGAAAAATTAATGGAAATTACCTACGGGAATCCTAAATACGCGAATTATACTACAAATGTATTAAAGAAACGTAATAAAATGCAACTATGTCTATTCTAAGTCCTAAAAATAATCTAAAATTACTTTCTAACTAAAAATGATATTAGAAAATTAACTAAGAATTAAAACTATTTTTTATGATTTTTCTGAAATTTATTTGAATTAAAAACTAATTTAAACTAATTTAAATTCTAAAAATTACAAATTAAAGTAGGAAAAATCTAGAAAAATTATTTTTTTTGCTTTTTATAATTTTCTTAATCTAGGAAAATTGAAAATTTATTTTTTGGAACTTTTTCTGAATTGTTCGAATTAAATGCTATTTTAAAAGTAATAAAAACTAGTTTAAATCAAGAAAAATAGCAAACAAAGTTTAAAAATTATGAAAAATTAAGGGAAATTCTAAAATATTATTCTAAACCTAGGAAAAATATCAAAACTATGGCTTATGTGTAAGATTTAGAAGCTGATGTGTAAACTGAATTCAAATAAGCTATTAAGAATAAGCTAATAAGCACAATAAGCTACCAAACTGTTACTGAGGATAATTTATACTAACTACTACCACCACTAACTACTGCTACTCCTAATCTCTATTAAGCAATCTACTAAGTTTGATGCTAACTGATTATTCCATCCAACAGCTTATTTAGGTCCTATGTTTGAGCTTATCCACAGGCTAATCAGAAGAGCTTATGTGAAAACCAGATATGTAGTCCTCAAGACCACCAAACAAACTACAGCTAGACCAATTTTCAGGCCCAAACTATCTGAATTGAACTCAGTGCAAGGTTCTTCAAAAAGCCCGCTCACACTCAATGTATGCTGAGTGTGAACAGGGCAAAACAACTCTAAATAAGAGCTTATTTAGTGCTTATAACTATACCACAAAATTTCACAAAAATGTTTTTTGCAAACTAGACCAACTGAACTTGTTTATCCCACAATTTCAATCAATATGACTCCGAAATGAATTCATGAAAATTCTACAAAGTTTTGCAAAAACCTGTTTGAACAAATTTGACTTTTGATAAAAGTTTTGCAAAGTTGACCATTATGAGATTTAGATCCAATTGTTGAACTGATTATGGTGTTATATGATGAAATAGAGCTGATGCAAGCTAACTTATCTAATTCTAAACCTAAATGATAGATTTAATCAACTGATTCTTAAATAAAGTGAAAATGAAAACAATTATGAAGTGATTTTGACTATCTAAGTTCTAAAGTGCAAATGTATGAACTAGAATGAGTTTATATAACCAAATGAACTTAAACTAACTGATATAATCCATAAACCAAACCTTAATCTCAGATTTAAAAACAAATCCAAACACTACTTATTAAAACAGATTTGCAATTTAACTCTATCAAATCTTAATCCTAAACCTGAATAGCAATAATCTATGATCTAATAACAATATCCAAACTACCTGATGCAAACTTAACAACTAAATCTAACAAACACAAGCTATTAATTATATCATATATGACCTGAAATTACAAATACTCACATGAGGTCCAACCACTATGGCTTGCCAAAGAACAATTAGCCACTATCCTAACACTGGTATTGACCCAAATCCAATTCAGAATTAACCCAAATTCAGCGCAATATCAAAGAAACTAGATCAATTTAACCATGATTGCAACTTTGACTTTTTTTGACTGAATTATGATTTGAGTATTCAATGAATTGAAAAAAAAAAACCTCACCAAAAGCTATATAAAGCTTTTATGAGCTTATGTAAACAGTAGCTAGGCTTCATGAAAGCTTATGAGAAGAATTAAAATGTTTTTATATTTTTCAACTATTTTTCTGATTTTTTTTTTTTATATTTTTGAGTTAAGGAAGAAATAAGCTAAAAACAGATTTGGATTGATGAAATAAGCATTAGACAAGGATAATAAGCAGATTTAAAACATAAACAATTAAACAATTACTTGAAAATTAAAAACTGAATTTTATTAATCTAAGAAATTTGAGTACACAAAGTGAATTACAAAAGCTTAACCATACTTAAAACATTAAAATGACATTACAATTAAAACTAAGCTACTAAAAAAATGAAGGATAGAGAGATATCCATTGTGAACGAATGAGGGTCTTTAATACTTGAGCTCAAGGTCTTGGAAGGATCTATAGAATGAAATATGTGCTTCTTTGAGTCGTTTTCAGCCTTTAGATCAAGCATACACCTCATCCCATCAAAGCAACCTTGATCAACATTTCCACTTTCATCCACCAATGAGAGGGGCAGTATTTGAGATGTTGCACGCGGATTGATGACCGGCAATCGCACATGTCGGGGTGTCGAGTAAAGTACAAATGTACCCTTAATTGTGGTTAATTTGACTAATTGACCAAAGGGTAATTCTAGAGTTCATAGGGTAGCAGGTTTGGGGGAAAAAGCGCGTAGGGTAATTTTTATATTTGTTTGAGTGTTTTGACCGGGTTCTTGGTTGGGTGACCGTAAAAGGTGGGTAACGGGTTGAGATATAAAATCGGGTATAGAAAGTGGATTGGACCGGGTCTTGGTTTTGGGCCGTGGATTTGTATTTAGACTTTGGATGGATTTTGGACTTGGATTTGAATGCATTTAGTATTCTAATGGTGTACATGCTGAAATTTAAGGGACCAAACATGTAAAACTGAAAATATAATCCAAGGGTTGTTTTTGCCAATCTTTAATAGACCAAGGGCTGATTTTGCAATTTCATAAACTTGAGGGATCACTTTTGCCAAATGCTCAAAGATGAGGGACTGATCTTGACAATTCTTCAAACTTCTAAAAATCATCCTCAGAGAATAAAATCTTCACAAATGCTTAATTTAGACCTTCCGGCTCAGCTTTAGCTCTCTAAATCTCTCGTGCTCGGATTTTCGTCTGATTTGGCTTCTTTTTGTGTATTTTTACATATCCGTACCTGCACAAGCACAAACTCAAGAAAACAACAAATATTAGCAATAAACGGCTATTTCTTGGTTATTTTGGGTCAGTTTTGATAAACAAAACATATGTGTTTAAGCACATATCAAAATACCCCAGACGAGACCATTGTCGTGTCCCCATGCAATGCAATCAACTCACGCTTCTAAAACCAAAGATTTCAATCTCTTTCTACTAAACCTATGAAGAAGTAGCAAAGATTCCTCAAAAGAGATTAAGAAAGCCTTAATTCTAAAAATGCCCCGCTTACCTTTTAATTCACATGTAGATATTAATATTAAGCACATTCTGATTATGAGTGACGGTTTTTGAACTTTCATGTCGCATCAATAACTCCAACATTTTTCAAACGACACGTCCAGATCACGAGTAGAAAACACAACATAGCGTGAAGTGACCATACGGATAGAATACATCGTCCATGATTTTTCACAAGTTCCCAAACTAAGCGTAAAATCAAAATCATTGTTAAATATGACTCTAGATGCTAACACTACCCATGGAAGTTACTTGTGTAATTACCTTTTGCTCCCATTTTCCTATTTCCTCTAGATTTTTTTATTTTTTTTGTGAGAAATGAATTTCTTCAAGTTTCTCGTTTTGATAACTTTTATTCCGATAAAGATATAAAGCTAAGTCGCTAATTAGTTATCCATCTTCCCTCGAAAACCATTGCACACAAGAATGAGGTCCACATCAAGGTCCTAATTTAACATGATTTAGGAAGATATCTCCCGGATTCAAAGTTTGGCTTAACACTTATTTCAGCACATTTGCATTTTTGCAATTCAGGCCCTTGGTCTTTTCAACCACTAACTCAACGGGATTACCGTTTTATCAGAAGTCTTATTATGACTTTGGATTTTCCTCAACCTATATAGAAGTCTATGACAACTTTTATGGCTTTGGATTTTTCAACTTAAATACATTTGGGTTTTATTTCATGTTAATTTTTGTGCCAAACTCCAAACCCTACGGCTTTTATAACAATAGAAACAATAGCAGCAAACTATCAGGAATCAGTTGTCTATTACACCGCAACACTGACAGTACCTCGATGTGTACCCAACTATCATGGGCAAAGATTCTCTAAAGAAGATAAAGAACTAACTATCGTCAAAAACTCAACATCTCTAATTATTATAGACAGATATGGGGTGAAACAATTTTGTGGGAACAAAAGCCATAAGTACCTTCGATGGGCTCTAAAGAGAACCAACTACTCCACGCTTAGCATCTAAACTCATAAGTAACTCTATCATTTCTCTATCTCCGCAAATTTAAAATCCCAAATAATGAGATCCGCGGATGCTTAGCCGATAATTTTTAGATTATCTATGGTTAAGGGAACAAGCTAGGGCTCAACACGCCGTCAATTCAAATTCCATTCCTACCCTCACCAGCGGAAAGTCAACAAGGTGTCAAAACATATATTAACTTAGCAAATGCTTCGTCTAAATGAAATTAAGTACTGCATATTTAAAATCACTCAGGAAAACTTGCAAATCCTTGGCCTTGTGAGCTAGAATTCGCTTTTTATAGCTTCTTGTCTAAGAGACTAGCAAACTTTTCAATCAAAAAGACTTAACAAAAGCTTAATTTTTTTTTAAATTTTCTCATTTATAGCACAATTTTTTATTTTCTAGGAAAAACGGGGTTGCAAGAGTACACGACAAAAAACAAGCAAGTGCGGTCAAATCAAATCGAAGATTACCCTACCCCAGACTAGAACGAAACATTGTCCTCAATGTTTAAAACAAGGGTATCAACTAAAATGTAAAAGCTGCTTTATTAAGTATGCTCAAAGATAAACTATAGCGTTAGTCGATAAGACTTCGGATATCGGATTTCCATCAGCATCGATCATGAAACTCGAGTAGAGAAAAACAAACTTCGAGCACGAGAGTCTTCATATCGGGAAAATCCTACACAACATCACAAACAACCAAACACGAGAAATCGAAGAGGCTAACCCCTTCACGCCACTTATTAGAAAATAGAAAGAAGATAGAAGGATAAGCATGGGGTGCCTCCCACGAAGCGCTACTGTTTTTCTTCAACGAGTCGCTAGCCTGACTCGTCCCCGAATTCATTTGTCCTTGGGGAAGAAAATGGTAGAGATTCCAGGGTCAAAAACGGTGTCCTCATTCCTGAAAGAATGAGACTGGGTGGGTTAGGTGGAGAAGAAAATGGGTGGATAAGGTATATCATGAAAGAATGATCTATCATCCGGTGGTTTTGCGGGTGGACGAAAGGATGATGGATAGAAATGAGAAAACTCCAAGAAAGACGGGAGCTCATGGTATAGAAAGGTGTTACTCAAAAGTTCATCAACGAAGGTATCCAAGAGAGGATCCTTATCTCGAATGACATTTTTATCATTAAACTCATCAACACGTATCCCAGGGTTGAAAATCTTGTCTTCGGAGAGGAATGAGATCAAAGTGTCATCTATGTGAAAATCCTTACGAGGAGAGGATTCACTCTCGGCTAAAAAATAATATTGGACCTCAGGATCAACAAGTTCATCTGTCGAAATCTTTACTTCTTTATCTTTCTTTGGGAAAAACGGATCATCGTATTCCTCTTCATCCTCAGAGAAAAATCGAGTCGGTAAAGCAAGTTCATCGGTAAACTTCTCGAGTAAATCGACGGATCTGATATAACAAATATTCATTTCGCGTAAGTCGGCTCTAAAATCAAAGACGTCATCCTCACTTCCCAGTGGAAGAGGATCCATGCGAGCGAGTTCATCGGCGAACTCCTCGAGAAGTAAATCAATGGAAGAATCCTTGAGCTCGGCTCCGAAGGATTAATAGACGTTAACTTCTTTAATAACTTTTTCTTCCGGAGGGATATAAGAATCCCCGTAAAGCATTTTTTCAATCAAACGAATATCTCCCTCGATGTCGATGTCAACATTATCAATTTCCGGTGAAACTGAATCACTTTTCAAATAAGCATCGATTTCTTTCATGATAGAATCATCCTCCTCAGATTGAGTCGAGTCGGTAGGAGTAAGTTCATCGGTGAACTCCTCACTTTCTTCGTCAAAGAGTTGATTTTCAAAAATTTGAGTATATTCAGAATCGAATTCAAACAAGGGATTCGTGAATGTCGTTTTGAAAGATTCTGGATAGAAAGATGTCTCAAAAGAAGGTTCCATGATTTCAGAAGAAGGAATGGGATTGCCATTCAAAGAAAACTCGACGTTCTTAAGTTCAACACTACAAACAGAAATCTGAGGTGGGACAAGTGATGTGCTCTTAGAGCTAGCATTTTCCACCACTACCGTTGTAGTCTCCTTTTCTAGTTTCTTCTTTTGCTCAACACGTATCGTAGACAAACTCTTAACCGTGAAACGTGAAAGACTCGGATCAATTCTCGATGTTTTAGGCTCAACTTTTTGAACCACCGGAGGTTGGACGTTTTTGGTGTTTCTGTTATTAGTAGGAATTCCCGGGTCCTTGTCACCCTCGTGTCATTAATTTTGGCCACTTCATTTTGGTTGGTTAGAGATTTAGAAGTATGGTTAACATTGAACGTGACGGCTTCATTTCCTACTCGTAAAGTGATCTCTCCTTCATATACATCAATCAACGATGGCCCTCCTTAAGAAACTCCTTTCGAGAATTAGGGGTACTCGAGGATCGGCATTGAAATCGACTACAACAAAACAGCGGAAATCGACTCCCCCACTTTGACAAAGACATCCTCGGCTATACCCTTTGGTTTCGTAGTAGTACGGTCGGCTAGCTCAAGGGTCATACATGTTGGGGTAAGGTGGGTAATGAAAGCTTTTCGTAGATCGATTTCGGCATCAAATTGATACCCGCGCCAAGATCGGCCAAGGCGGAGCACTGAATAATTCCTTGAAAATCACATGGAATGAGGAACTTGCCGGGGTCTCCTAATTTTTCGGGAAGTTTCTTGAGGATAACCGCCGAACAATTCTCATTCAGAGATGTCGTAGCAAGCTCATATAGTTTCTCCTTGTTCGTAAGCAATCCCTTAATCGTAGAAGCAAGTTTAGGCATCAAGAGAAGGGCATCCGCAAAACTGATCTCCACATTCAAGTCTTTGAAGATTTGGAAAAACGTTTCCATTTGATGATTAGACTTTTCTCGAAGCGTTTGATCTTTAAGACGAGACGGATATGGGAAAGACGGTTTCGGATTAGCTTTCACATTCACGGAGCATCTTCGGGCTCGAATCTTGGACAACCGTGGGTTGGACATTCACAGTACTCCCCTTATTAGTAGGAAGCACCAGGTCCTTTGTCACCCCGGTCTCACGGTCTACCACACGAGACGGAGAAGAAGTGGTAGGAACCGTAGGTCCATCGTAAGCTACACCACTTCGGGTAGTGATCGCTTTCATGTCACCTCTCGGTTTGGAATTGTGTTACTTGGGAGAGAATCGAACTCGAGGTTGACTCATTTGGCACAAAACAGCATTCAACATATTCTCAAGTTTATTCTGCGAAGCATCCATCTTGTTGTTCTGAAGTCGAATTTCGTTCTTAAACTCATTGCTTTGTCTAGTTAACAAGATTGAAATTCATTTCTCACTTGAAATCTGGTTTTCATGGTTTGGATGGTAGCATTATTGTTCTAACGTAATCGAGAATCATTAGAGGGCAAAGGCGAGCTTGATAGCTTGAAGCTTGATATCCTTGATTGTAATGACCCTTGGTTCGGGTATTGATTTAATGGGGCTTTGAATTGGTTTTGAACATTTGGTCCACGAACTTGATTCTGATTAAAACGAGTCTAATTGTTTGATTGAGAAAATCCCGGAGGTACCATTTGATTACTAACACGAGGGTTTGATTCAACTTGAGGACGGTATTGGTTACCTCCGGTTACGGTATTAGCTTCAAAAAGATTACCATCGGTGGCGGTACAATTGTAGTAAGCATGCGGGCCACCACAAGTAGTACAAGTTGTTTCCACCGCTTTGACTTGAGCGGGTGGAGAAGAATTAATCTTAGCGGTCTTAATCTTAACCAAAGCCTGAATCATATCTGTAAGCTTATCAATCTTAGCATCGGTGCAGAACGTTTTTCGTAAGACGAGGTCGATGGTGTAACACTCACTCGGGCAACAACCGATTTGCTACGTGAGGTACGAACTTTAGATTTGTTCTCAATAATCAACAAGGCATCTCTCGTTGATCGGGTCAACAAATTACCACCACGCGGCGATTGAGAGAGTCTTCAGCCTCATTCAAACCGTTATAAAACGATCAAGTTGGTGTAATTCCGTTAAACCATGATGGGGACATTGCCTAAGCAAATCTTTGAATCGGTCCCATGCCTCACTAAATGATTCATCAAATCTTTGTGTGAATTTCGTTATTTCATTTTTAAGGCTTGTTGTTTTAGACGGTGGGAAGAATTCGTTCACGAATTTTGACACTAAATTCTCCCATGTGGTTATCGATCGAGGGGTAGTTTCGAGCCAATCCGGCGGCCCCCTCAAGTGAAATGGGAAGAGTAGAAGCTTGATAGCCTCTTCCGGAACGTTTCGGTACTTGATCATAGACGTGAGCTTGTTAAATCGTCGGATATGAGAGTGAGGATCGTCCCTCTCGAATCCGTAAAATTGGCTTGACGAAACCAAATTTATCAATCCGTGTTTAAGCTCAAAGTTATCGGCAACGATTGCTGGAACGACGATGGCTTCTCCATAACCCTCGGTGGGTGCTTGGAGTTTCTCTAGCATAGATCGGTTGTCCTCCGCCATTTCGACAATGGGCGGAGTCGGATTAGTTCTAATCGCGGGTTCGACTAATGGAGCACGCCTATTCCGCCTCTCGTAATTGTAGCAGTTTCACGTATCGGTCTGTAGTTATTGGAACGAGTGCGCATGCACTTTCAAAACCAAGGCAATTAAAACGAACTGTATTCGAAAACACAGTGAACTTAACCAATAATCCCAAGTGAATAAATCACCTCTATAAGACAAACGCACAAGCGAGCGGAGAAGCTTTTTAGGTCAGCGCGAAGCTTATTAAAACCCGCTTCTTTTCAGACGCAATTAATGTCAGCCGCCCTTATACCCACCACACAGTATGTTTATCAAATAGAAATAAATTGACTCACAAGCGACACAAAGGCAAGTTTTTGATCTTTGGTTCGGGAACTTACTAATGATAACACCTCCGTTGAGAATGTTATATAATTGATGTATTCTATTTAGCTCAAAATCAAAAGAGAAAATCTTTTTGTATTTTTAAATGATATATATATATATATACAAAAGAAAAAGGAAAATATTTTTTATTTTTTTGAATTTTATAAAAAATAGTAACTTCACAAAGGAAGGATCTCGAGTCACTAATCGTCAAACCTTTAACGATATTGTCGCGACACAACCTCCCCGGCAGCGGCGCCAAAATTTGGTTACTCTCGTTGTAGGCTTAGGGGTATGTGTGTATGGATAAAACCACAATATCGATATAAAAAATAACCACAAGTAATGATTTAAAATCCCTTTAGGAAAAAGGATAATGAATCAAAACCCGTGAGTGATAGTGATACAGATTAGGAAATCCGAGTCATTTCCCAACGAGGTGTGAATGGGCAACGTCGTTATTGGTTCGTTATTAAAATGCTCGATGTTTTGGATTTTTGAATATATTCTAAACTACGGGAAGTGGGAAAACAATTAAGGGAAATTACACTACGGGAAATCCTAAATACGCGAATTATACTAAAATGTATTAAAAGAAACGTAAATAAAATGCAACTACGTCTATTCTAAGTCCTAAAAATAATCTAAAATTACTTTCTAACTAAAAATGATATTAGAAAATTAACCAAGAATTAAAACTATTTTTTATGATTTTTCTGAAATTTATTTGAATTAAAAACTAATTTAAATTCTAAAAATTACAAATTAAAGTAGGAAAAATCTAGAAAAATTATTTTTTTGCTTTTTATAATTTTCTTAATCTAGGAAAATTGAAAATTTATTTTTTGGAACTTTTTCTGAATTGTTCGAATTAAATGCTATTTTAAAAGTAATAAAAACTAGTTTAAATCAAGAAAAATAGCAAACAAAGTTTAAAAATTATGAAAAATTCAAGAAAATTCTAAAATATTATTCTAAACCTAGGAAAAATATCAAAACTATGGCTTATGTGTAAGATTTAGAAGCTGATGTGTAAACTGAATTCAAATAAGCTATTAAGAATAAGCTAATAAGCACAATAAGCTACCAAACTGTTACTGAGGATAATTTATACTAAAACTAACTACCAGCAACTAATTACTGCTACTCCTAATCTCTATTAAGCAATCTACTAAGTTTGATGCTAACTGATTATTCCATCCAACAGCTTATTTAGGTCCTATGTTTGAGCTTATCCATAGGCTAATCAGAAGAGCTTATGTGAAAACCAGATATGTAGTCCTCAAGACCACCAAACAAACTACAGCTGGACCAATTTTCAGGCCCAAACTATCTGAATTGAACTCAGTGCAAGGTTCTTCAAAAAGCCCGCTCACACTCAATGTATGCTGAGTGTGAACAGGGCAAAACAGCTCTAAATAAGAGCTTATTTAGTGCTTATAACTATACCACAAAATTTCACAAAAATGTGTTTTGCAAACTAGACCAACTGAACTTGTTTATCCCACAATTTCAATCAATATGACTCAGAAATGAATTCATGAAAATTCTACAAAGTTTTTCAAAAACCTGTTTGAACAAATTTGACTTTTGATAAAAGTTTTGCAAAGTTGACCAATATGAGATTTAGATCCAATTGTTGAACTGATTATGGTGTTATATGATGAAATAGAGCTGATGCAAGCTAACTTATCTAATTCTAAACCTAAATGATAGATTTAATCAACTGATTCTTAATAGAAGTGAAAATGAAAACAGTTATGAAGTGATTTTGACTATCTAAGTTCTAAAGTGCAAATGTATGAACTAGAATGAGTTTATATAACCAAATGAACTTAAACTAACTGATATAATCCATAAACCAAACCTTAATCTCAGATTTAAAAACAAATCCAAACACTACTTATTAAAACAGATTTGCAATTTAACTCTATCAAATCTTAATCCTAAACCTGAATAGCAATAATCTATGATCTAATAACAATATCCAAACTACCTGATGCAAACTTAACAACTAAATCTAACAAACACAAGCTATTAATTATATCATATATGAAACTGAAATTACAAATACTCACATGAGGTCCAGCCACTATGGCTTGCCAAAGAACAATTAGCCACTATCCTAACACTGGTATTGACCCAAATCCAATTCAGAATTAACCCAAATTCAGCTCAATATCAGCAAACTAGATCAATTTAACCATGAATCTGCAACTTTGACTTTTGTTGACTGGAATTATGATTTGAGTATTCAATGAATTGAAAAAAAAAAACCTCACCAAAAGCTATATAAAGCTTTTATGAGCTTATGTAAACAGTAGCTAGGCTTCATGAAAGCTTATGAGAAGAATTAAAATGTTTTTATATTTTTCAACTATTTTTCTGATTTTTTTTTTTTATATTTTTGAGTTAAGGAAGAAATAAGCTAAAAACAGATTTGGATTGATGAAATAAGCATTAGACAAGGATAATAAGCAGATTTAAAACATAAACAATTAAACAATTACTTGAAAATTAAAAACTGAATTTTATTAATCTAAGAAATTTGAGTACACAAAGTGAATTACAAAAGCTTAACCATACTTAAAACATTAAAATGACATTACAATTAAAACTAAGCTACTGAAAAATGAAGGATAAGAGATATCCATTGTGAACGAATGAGGGGTCTTTAAATACTTGAGCTCAAGGTCTTGGAAGGATCTAGAGAATGAAATCTGTGCTTCTTTGAGACGTTTTCCCTTTAGATCAAGCATACACCTCATCCCATCAGTAGCACCCCTTGGATCAACATTTCCACGCTTCATCCACCAATGAGAGGCAGTATTTGAGATGTTGCACGCGGATTGATGACCTGCACCTGCGCACATGTCGGGGTGTCGAGTAAAGTACAAATGTACCCTTAATTGTGGTTAATTTGACTAATTGACCAAAGGGTAATTCTAGGGTTCATAGGGTAGCAGTGTTGGGGGTAAAAAGCGCGGGAGGTAATTTTTTATATTTGTTTGAGTGTTTTGACCGGGTCTTGGGTTGGGTTGACCGGGGTAAAGGTGGGTAACGGGTTGAGATATAAAATCGGGTATAGAAAGTGGATTGGACCGGGTCTTGGTTTTGGGCCGTGGATTTGTATTTAGACTTTGGATGGATTTTGGACTTGGATTTGAATGCATTTAGTATTCTAATGGTGTACATGCTGAAATTTAAGGGACCAAACATGTAAAACTGAAAATATAATCCAAGGGTTGTTTTTGCCAATCTTTAATAGACCAAGGGCTGATTTTGCAATTTCATAAACTTGAGGGATCACTTTTGCCAAATGCTCAAAGATGAGGGACTGATCTTGACAATTCTTCAAACTTCTAAAAATCATCCTCAGAGAATAAAATCTTCACAGATGGTTAATTTAGACCTTCCGACTCAGCTTTAGCTCTCTAAGTCTCTCGTGCTCGGATTTTCGTCTGATTTGGCTTCTTTTTGTGTATTTTTACATATCCGTACCTGCACAAGCACAAACTCAAGAAAACAACAAATATTAGCAATAAACGGCTATTTCTTGGTTATTTTGGGTCAGTTTTGATAAACAAAAGATATGTGTTTAAGCACATATCAGAAACAAATTGATGAGGATAACATTCGTCAGCAAGCGATTATCGACTTAGCTTTGCAGTTTGACAATTTGAGCACAACTAAAAATGATCTGAGCAAAGAATACGCGGAATGCAAAAACATTTCGCAAGAAAAACTAACTTTGATTGACACTTTTCCAAAAGAAGAATCTTGGAAAGATCAGGAGATTTATAATGCTTTGTTTAAAATGGCGGAAAAATACAAGATCAAATCAGTACTAAAATTGTTTGGATGCATATAAAATAGGACGATTGTGCATTTCTTTACGTGTAAAATTTTTTAGATTTCGTATTGTTTTTTTATATTTTGTATTTTTTTTGGTATTGTTTTTTATATTTCATTTATGTTTTTTTTTGGGATTGTAATTTGTATTTTTTTGATGAATTAATGAAATTTAATTTGTTTAAATAAAATGATGAGTGTGGCCTTTTTGGCTCAAGCCATGAGGGATGGGTATTTTTGTGTGTGAGTGAGTTGAATGAGTTGCTGATGAGTCGCTGTGGTGGCAAAATGGCTCAAGCCAGTTTGAGCCACGGTACCTAGCGCACTTATAAAGAGTGTATGTTCATTCTTAAAACTTCAAATGACTTAAAATTGAGTAGAGCATTTTGCCTAAATTACCCCTTTAATTACACTAATAGCAAGCTTTAAATAGCATTGATTAAAAATTGTAATAACATCCATCACTAAATCAATAATTTAAATATTGTTTAATCATTAAACTTTTATCAGTATTCATTTATAACTCATAGATTTTTTTATCGCAATAACGAAAAATTAAACTCGTAAGTGTTGCATCAAATGTTATACCAACACACAAATTTGTAAATATAATCATCAGCCACTATACAAGCTCGCTTTGCTCTAGTATTAGTCTAGTGACAAAATTACACACATAAGTCTAATGACGGACGTTGAAACTCAAAATTCTAAAACTTAGGGCCTATTTGGCATGGGCTTTTTGGAGGAGCTGTTAGCTTTTTGTTACAAAATAATCTCATATAAACTAAGTAGCTTCGTTTGGATGCATTAACTACAAGCTTTTATTTCAAACAAATAGCTCCAAAATGAAAAGCTGATTCATGAAGCTTTTTAAATGTCTTGGAGCTGTTAAAACTTTAAATTACTGATATACCCTCCAAACATTTATTTACAATTATAAATTTGTCCTTTTATGTCATTTTACATCTTATAATTATATTTAACAGCTAATTACCAAACACTTTTATTGAAAAAAAATACAGCTTGTAGCTCATGTTAACAGCTTTGCAATTTATATCTTACAGCTTACAGCTAGTTTTGCCAAACATACCCTTAGTGTTAAAAGATATATCAAATACCACATATAAGAGCCCGTTTGGTTTTTTGATGAGTTTAAGATTTGGATTTAATGTAGGAGAGAAAAAAAATATTTTAAGTTATTTTCTAAGTTATAAAAAAACAAAAATATTTCTAGAAAAAAAAAATGAGAATAATTCAATGCTTGAAAAAATAAATCTTAACTAATTATAAAGGAAAACCAGTCAACCTTGAAAGTGAAAAACTGAATTTGGTCAACCTTCAAAAGTGAACACAATTGAAACTTGTGGCGTTTGGAAACTACTTGTGGCTTTTGGAAACTAAAAGTCTGACTTTTTTTTCACGCTGTAAACAAAAGGAATGGCTTAATGTATGATGTATCTAAAGAAGTGAAAATTACTGTGCTAGCCATTTATTAATGGGTGTGTCTGCACAGACCCACTTTTAGCTTAAATCTCAAAACTACCCATCCATGTCGGGTATTTATCTTCACTATATACACGACATGGACGTGTATGGCTAGGAATGATCTTGGCAATTAAATCCTTAGCAATGTCGGGTAGAAAATAACATAGTATACACGACATGTTTTTTTTATTATTGTTCACACCTACAGCTAGGGGTGTCAATCGGGTTATCGGGTCGGGTTTGAGGCTTATCAGGTCGGGTCTATCGGGTTTTGAAAAAATAAAAACTAACCCGCAACCCGACCCGATAAGCCATCGGGTCTATCGGGTTCGGGTTGTCGGGTTGGGTCTATCGGGTTATCGGGTTGCTTGTTAAAAAAAGTTAAATAAATAAGGCTGATAATAATAAGTTTGTAATGCTATCGAACGAGAATGTTGGACTTAAGGAGCAAGTGTTTATAACGTATTATAATTTCGCAAGGTGTTGCCAATTTATAAAAACACGTATGCTTTTTTCTTTTATAGTGTTCCCTTTTGCCTTTCTTTGCTACTCTGTTTCTTTCAATTCTAAAGGTTGTAGCAGAAACATCACAAGAACTAGACAACAAACCCATGAAGTATGACATATAGCAAATTCTTATTTCTTTTCATTTAAAGTTGATTATCCAAGTACTAGATACATGCAGCTCAAGGTAAACAATTGATCGTAATGCAAATTGATAAATTAATATCATTATACTTGACATTAATCTATTTTCAAATGTGTGTCATACTGTCCATGTCTTGATAATAATAAAGTTATTTACTAGTCATAATAGATATGACTGAAGAATGTAGTAGTAATTTGCATCTCATTTTGAAATAGCATATAATGTGCTTTTGTTCTAACAGTCGAAGATTTGTTAATATGCCACTATATCTTATCGGGTTGACCCGATAACCCGATAAGAAACTAACTATGACCCTAACCCGACCCTATTAGACTATCGGGTCTATCGGGTTGACCCGATAAACCCGATATTCTAGGTTGGACCCGAATTAACCCGACCCTATAAGGTCTTATCGGGTTCGGGTCGGGTTGGGTCAACCTATTTGACACCCCTACCTACAGCCATATAGTGTATGCATATACACGACATTGACTTATGGAAAAAGTAAAATGGAATCTTAATACATGTGGGGTATAGGGAAGATATATACACGACATGTTTTTTTTTGATTATTAAAGTCACTTTGATATGATCAATTGAATATCTAGTACGAAGTATATATTATTAAGTGAAACATGTGGGGTGTTAACCGAGTACTCAGTCGGTGGAAATACCGGAACGATATCTACCGGTGGGGTGTTAACCAAGTTCTCCGGAAATTGTTGTGAAAAGTCTCTAACATCAGGAAATTGTTATGAGAAATCTTTTTGGTGAGCCATCGAAGAGATTTTATGTGTGAGATATGTGTTTCTACGTCTATATATATACAAATTCTGTTGTCATTTACCATTTCATTTATGTCTCGTAGAAAATAAACAAAACCCTAAAACATGTCTTGTATAGGGTATTATATTACACGACATTGTCTAGGGTTTTAAATGAGATTGCAAATTATGTCAATGTCGTGTATATTTTCTCACTATACCCGAGATGTGATTGTCATACTTTTGTCATATGTCGTGTATATTTTCTCACTATACAAGACATTACCATGTGATTGTCATACTTTTTCCCTTGTCGTGTATATATTCCCCATGTCGTGTATATATATACACTAGATGGGCTTGGGTATGTGTGAAGAATAATAAAAAAACCATGTCGTGTATACCATGTGATTTTCTACCCGACATGGGTAAGGATTTAATTGACAGGATCATTCTTAGCCATACACGTCCATGTCGTGTATATAGCGAAGATAAATACCCGACATAAATGGGTATTTTTGATATTGAACCTAAACGTGGGTCTGTGCAGACACACCATAATTTATATGGGTAACACAGTAATTTTCATTCTAAAGAAAGTATTGCATCAGTAATAAACCAATTCAAAAACAGCTAATCAGTTACAATTGTGCAATTAATTCAATGCATTCAAACCATACCCTAGCCTCCGATTCAAAAACACCATTCCTATTATCAAAGATCTAAAAATACGACACCTATCATAATCGTTCTATGAGATCATCCTATCATAATCCGTAAGTATTCAATTCATCATTTACAGATTTGTTTAATTTTCTTTTTAACTTTTATATATATTTGTTTTGTTTTGTGTATTGATGATCCTCTCGATCGGTTTGGCTTCAACTCTTGAACCTTCTAAATCCTTAAGTATTCAATTCATCATTTACAAATTTTCTTCTTTATATATATATTCACAATGAGCTCTAATGTGTTTGTTGATTTGAAGATTTGTTATGCTCGTGTAGTGATATTAAGCAGGTTTTATAATAGATTTCATTGCAAGTTTATGCAAATGGTTCCAAATGAAGGTTAGTGATACACTTATGTAGTGATGTGAATTGTTAAGTAGGACTGTAGGAGGTACTCTTTGCTAGAATAGTATATAGGGAGTAATAAAGTTTCTGAGTTTGTTGCAAAATTATTTAAAAAATTCATTTTATACTTGTGGTGGTTGGTCCAATCTGGAAATTTGTTATGCTTGTGTAGTGATTTAAATGTTAAGTAGGAGTTACTCTTTAACACTGATGTCAAACCTCGTGGTTTTAAAATGCTAGAATATTGTAGTATACTATAGATTACTATAACTTATCGAAAAATTAATCTGTGGGTGTTGATTTTAAGATTTGTAATATAGTGATCATAAGTGGGACTGTAAGAGGTACTTTTTGCAATTGATTTTGCTGCAAAGCTACACGAATATTAATCAATTTTAACATGTAGGTAATCCTTGTGATGTTGTTGTATCACCAAGAGACTTTGGATAATCTGAGGGATGTTGTCAAGAGCTCTATGAAGGATTGTGATGTATGTTCTTGTTTTTTCTTTTTTTTAATCCTCTTCAATTAATCACATCTTTATATAATCTCTTGCGGGTCTATTGTAACTGTTTTTTCTTCTCTAAAACGTATTTAGAATCGAGATTATCACAAAATGTTTTGAACTTAACTCAATTTATTTTACTTCCAGGTTATGCTTGATACAGTTGGTGCTTAGATGCATGCTGTGAACAAGAGTGAGAAGGCCATTTCCCTTCAACATGATGATAATGTTATCCTGACCCTAACAATGGTCAAGCAGCTTCTTCTCAAGTGCTACCAATCAACTTTGATGGACTTGCTAAGGTCATTATGCTCGTGAATGTACATGTTTGTTCATATTTATATAGCCTTTCACTTAATTAACTGATGCTAACAATGTAAATCAAAACGATATAAACCTGTAGCTTAATGAATTTTGGTGCTCGTAAGATGTTTTGGGCTTTATAAAGTTTCTCGAGAATTTTATGGTGGTACTCATTAGAATATATGATTTCTTTTTGGTGGTTGCTATAGGCTTATGTTGTATTTTGTTATGTGGTATTTGCAGGATATGAAGAAGGGAGACAACATTTTTTTTGGTCAATATTTGTTTACTGGAAGTGAAACTACCTCTGTTTGGCTGGAGGTAAGACATTAATTTTCTTAAGTTGTAGCTTTTCTCGTTTTCCCTATATAGGGCGAGTTAATATTTGGTCGACAAACAATTTAGATGTGGATATGCATGTTTAATACAGTAGTGCAGGTTGGTTGTTTCTGTTGAAATAACTAATACATGCGTACTCAAAACTTAAAACCATGAAACTTGAGTAGGTTGACAAAGTGGACGGAAACAATGTTGAATGCAAGATTAAGAATTCTGCAACTTTAGATAGGGCTTTGTTCACACTTCATGCCTCCAAAATTCATATCGATCTTCCTACTCTCACCGAAAAAGATAAAGAGGTGAGACTTTCGATATGTTTTAAGAGCAGCTCCTTGAGAATGGGCTGTTTATTAACCCCTTAATGGCCTGAAACCTCTGAATCACTGAGTCTTGTTGGCATGTTGGAAGAAACTTGCATTTACTATCTTCTTAATCTTTCACATAAAAATTTTCTTTTGACCATCAAGAGCGTAATTGATTGATCATTGACCTATAAAAATTATATTATAATTGCATGTTCAATGGTGCAACCTACTAAAAGTCTAACATATAGTCTCTTTCAAAACATTAGCACCTGGGGGTTGCAAACAAAACCGACTCTCTGATTGTCATACACTCGCCACGTGAAAGATGTTCGTGAAATAAGTCTACTTTTACATATACCCTTTTTGTTTACAAAATTGACTATGTTTTCTCGCATGGCCTGCTTTATGTTGTGTTGTTTAGAAGGATATCATGTAGGACTACAAAAGTATTATTGAGACCACTCCTCGAGTTCGGTTAAGGAGTCTACACCTCAAATGTCGTGTACTAAGAAGTTTTGCATGACGAATAACGTGCATTCTTAGTTATCTTATCTTATAATTGATGTAATTTTTTTTTTGTTTCACTAAATGTTTTTATATGTTCTTTGATACATTTTAAGATTTTTCCTTTGATTTGAATTATCGCATGTTACACTCTTTTGCAATTACATTTTGTTACACTCTTTTACGAAGCACTTATAGTTGTTTGTTGCTATATATCTTGTCGGTATGCATTTTGGTTATTTCACGTTTTATCTCAACCAATAATGTGTGGCTTAGGTTATCCACTATGTTTAACCTATAAAAACGTTTATACATTTAAAACTCCATCGATTTATAAACCTTTTCGAATTATAAACTCCATAATGGATTTGACTTACGCGAGATTATGAAATGTGGACTTTAGAATTAGAAAAGGTCGTGTCAAATGTGGGTGTAACATACGTGATGAAGCATCTATATATGCACCTAACTAGTCCTAATCATGTGTGCTTAAGAATAATCAATCGTGTTGTAATGTCAGCTCACGTATACATTTTAATATCTGAGTTGTGCACACTCACAGTGTTACCAACTAATGTGTTACATTTCCGGCTATTTATACGTGTGAACAACAATTAAAAAAAAAAAAAAAAACTCTTTAAATCAATTTGTGAATTTGTAATGTGTTCAAAAGATAGATGCCATGATTGTATGCATTCATAAATTTATAATCATCAATGATTCAACAGACACAAACATGAAATAGAAAAGGAACCATCACCATACTTGAATAGAAGTTTCACTCAGATTACAGATATGAGAGTGTTGCTGAAACAATAAAGTCAACCAAAATTTACACAGGACTACTAGAACTAACATAGCTCTATTTCAGCTACAGGGGAAGCTCGATGGAGCTTTAACAACCTTTGAGCAGGCTCACACCCTCTCTTTTCTGTAGTAACACGAATAGCAATCTTCTTTAGCATAGGGGAACAAGCAAGTATATACTTTATAAAACATACTTCATTCTCTGAACCGGAGTAACTACCAAACACCATATTCTGAAGCTGCAGTTGCACCATCCTGCTGCAGTCTAAATCTGAAAAACAAGGTGCTAAAGGTGCGGCACAATTGCAGTACGCTAACTGCAAAAATTAAATAGTATTCAGATGCATAACTGAAATAAATTTATAGTAACTAATTTGATGCATTATACGCACCGTGAAATTAAGAGTCTGCAAATTTGGGGAGTTGCAAATCATTTCCAAGACAAATGATACCACAGTATCATAACTAAGATCTAGATGTGATAATGTAACAGTCTTGAGGCATAGAAAGGAGGTAGGGACCTTCTTATCAACACCAGCTTCTGCCACAATCTAAAAAAATAGAAAGCCACTTTCATTCATTATACATAAAGCCTAGACACAATCTTTTGTAATAAGCCAACTTAGCCTTACGTTGTGATACCATAAATTTAACTCAAGTATTTGAAGCTTTGGAAGAACTGCAAGCTGAAAGATACTGGAACTTCTGAACAATTTGTCCCGTCCGGTCAATAACAAAGATAACATTTTGAGATTCCCAAGTTTAGAAATTTTGGCAAGTTCTAATTCGCCTATAGTATCGAAATCAAAGTTACTCAAAATCTCTAGTAAGCGACACCGAGCAATGAACTCTCCAAAAGTATAGTTATCAAATACAACATGAGACAAGTGTAAGCTCAATAGATTCGGAAATCCACGAAACATATGTAAATGGTAAAAACAAAAGGTACGAAGCTCCAAATGTTTCAACCCCATACAAGAGTAAAGTTGTGTTGGCAAAAAAATTACGTCGCCAAACTCCTTATGTTTAAGAGTGAGCTCCTCAATTCCATTCCTAGACAGGAAGAGAATCCAATGATATAAATCCTCATCATCAAATGTGTCATCCTCTTCTAATACGTAGAAGACAAACTTTTTTATAGGACCTTTAAGATGAAGGAGAAGCCTGCTTACAATTTTCCCAATCTTCTCATGATATTCGTATGGTAAATACTTGAAGAATTTGTCATCAAAAACGAGTTGGGTTAGCAATGTTGTCCACTTTAACCTCCAGTTGCCTGACAAGATATCAGTCCTTACGGCATCTTGGATTGGCAAACGATTGAGAATATGACTTACCACATTCTCTGGCAAGTTGTTCATAACATCTTCTTCTGCTACTTTTGATGCTTTATGTGTCTCATGAACCTGTTCCATTACTAAATCCAAGAAAAGACAAGTATATATAAGCGATATGTATGAATCCATGAAATAATAGACTAATGTATTACATTATGAATCTAGCAATGGATTTTAGTGGGCCAAAAATACTTGTCCTTAACCATATACACACTCAGCTTTGATTTTTGTTTTTTAATCTAAATTAACGAAGTATTATAGTTACTTTTAGCATAAAGATTAAACAACAAATCACTTGTGGCCTGGTGGTAAAAAGATTTTTACTATTATCATTTAAACGCGAGAGGTCTCAAGATCAGATCCTCCTAAGTAAGAAGCAGTGGCGGAACTTGACCATTTATTTTGGAGGGGCCGAATTTATTTTTGGGGGGCTGAATCGGAGATTTGTTTGTAACCTCACCTAAATTACCCCTAAAACTTATAATATTTACACTAAGTGCCGCAAATTTTGGGGGGCCCGGGACCCTCCCCTGCCTCCAAATAGTTCCGCCCCTGGTAAGAAGTGACAATATCACCTAAACTTACGTTAGACTGTCAGAGTAAGTATTACATCTTATACTCCCCTGCTTTGCAGCCACTACAAACTAAGCTAGGTTGAACTTTGAAGCCATGAGACTAACAAAACTCCCACAGAGCTACATTAAATACCAGATAAGTTCACAAATACGATTACATGGGTTTGAAATCTATTTCTGATGTAGATGAGGCTCGATGGAGCATCAACAACTTCCTATCCCTAGCAAACATAAACATTTCATCAGGCCGTATGGAACTATGGACTAGTTAGGCTTAATAACAATCTTCTTTAGCAAAGGAGAGCATAAATTTAGAGTGCTTTAATTTTCAAGCCTACGCTAATGAATTTTCACACGCCAAGCAACCTTTAAATTAGTTAAGCTATAGCATATTAACCAACAATAACAATAAAATTACACAATGCTTCAATCTTCATGCCCATACCATACACCACTCGTTCCTAAGACGAAGTCTTCGCTATACATTTCAACTAACCAACACCTATGAATGGAAAAGATATCACTTATTAACAAAACGTAAAGGAATCGTTGCATTATCCTGATTTGATAACGGTGACGACGGTGACGGAGTTAGGGTTTCGGCGGTGGTTGATAACGACGGTGGAGTGGCATTTTGGGATCGAGAGTGTGTATGTTTGGGGTTTGGGAAATGAGCGTGTGTCTCAGATTTCATTTTTTATTTTTTAGTCTAGTTTTATAGACCTCATGGAATATTAGGAAACAATTGAGTTAGGGCCGAGCTATGAGTGCTACAGACGGTCGAGGAATGGACGTATATTAATAGGGCTGAGCGTCGGTCCATAATCGACCCGAACCGACAAAACCGAAAACTGAAATTCATGAAAAACCTAAACCAAAACCGAACCGACGGGCCGTCGGGTCGGTTCGGTTTTGTGTCGGGCCGTCGGTTCGGTTCGATTTAGGTGTATTTAGGTATGTTTTTGTCGGTTTTGGGCCGAACCGATACCGAAAACTTGTAAAACATGAAACCGAAACCGAACCGACGGGCTATCGGGTCGGCTCGGTTTTTGTTGGTTCGGTCGGTTTTGTCGGTCCGGTTTGGTTTTGAACCTTTGATGCTCAGCCCTATATATTAATACTGGATCTTAGCTAAGTGTTCCGGTCGGTGGAGCGACTCTCCGGCGAATTTTCTTCTTTAAAACATTGTTCAAGATGGTTAAAACAAAATTAATATGAAATTGAAATAGTCATATGGTTTCAGGACCAAATTTTCTTCCTTTGGCACATGGTGTTCAAGTACGTCCATATTACATAATGGTAATAGATTCTCATCATCAAAGGAAACAATATGGACAACAATTGTGTTCACAACATAAGCATGTTGCTTGGTAATTAATGCATTTATGAAAATGCTACATTCCAAAAAGATACAAAAGTCATAAATAAAGAAAACATGTTATCATAAATTATTCAGTAGTACAAATAGTACATTTACAGAAATGTGAAAGTATACATTGGTTGTTTATGCAAACAAAGTTTCTCCAAAAAAAATGGCTATACTGCCAAACTCTACGTTTTTTTCGACTGCACGTATCAAACTTGATGAAGCCATATGCTTTCCAGAAAAAGTAAGACAAAGTTACCTTCAAAATGAAAAGCACACAGGAAAACAGGTACAGTATGCATATTATATATGTTAAAACTTGCAAACAACTTAAAATCATAACAAAAAATTGTTCAAGCACCACGTAGTGATGCGTTATTCATAATAAAGCATTGTCCACACACAAAAAAAGTTCAAACACCATCGCAAACGCGAGAAAAAAAATCGAAAACCAATATCAGACAACATAAATGTATTGTTTATGTGGAAACGCATGCACAGTTACGTAGCAAGTACCAAAAGTTCAAACTAAAGGCACACTTCATTCACGGTTTCTCAACTTTAATTTCCTTATCGAGCACTAACTTTGTCTTTTTGGTTGCATTATTTTCTTCGCCTTGGAGCAAGTCAGGCTTCTCCAATGCATCCACCTTCCTCTTTTCTTGAGACGTCGAATCAGAAGATGACTGCTCGACATTCGCAACATCATTCTTTAGGCCAGTAAGTGGCGTTGTGTTCTCATCGGTCTGTGACTCCAAATCCTGCAAATAGTAACAAAGGTAGGTTAACCAACATAAGATGCTTAGCAAAAAACTTGGCAAAAAATGTACAAAATGTATACTACTTGCGTAATGTAACTAAATAATTAAGAATACTTACAAATGGCGTCACATCAACAACCTTTGAACTGGTGGCTTCATTTTTAGGCTGAGAAATAAAAAAAAAATTGTGTAAACCTTTATATGTTACTGACTTAGAAAAACTATAAGTTGACGTAAAACTGTATAACATAGAAACTTCAGTTATTACCTTCCCGGGTGTAGCAGCTGCACAAATAGATTTTATGATATCCGGATCATCCGACAACCGCAAGACATTGAAGACAGGCATTAGATTTTCTTTGTTTTAGGCATCAACTGACACCTTAAACACAAATTTCTTATCAACCATGTCCATAATCTATGTTGGGAAGACACCATCAGACTACATAACAACAAAGAAATGGTTGTACAATTTAGCATGTTCACTGTGTTTAAATCAAATACCAATGTTGATAAGCATGACTACCTTGCCATATTTATCCACCAACTGGTACGCAGTTACATTATTCAGAATAGCCTGCACCTCATCGTTGAACAGACAAACTGATACAGTGCCAATTTCATCTTGAACCCTCACCTGTAAGCGGAACCTAAATGACCAATATTATATATGCAGTGAGAACCTAACTACTAAATACCAATATTATAACAGATCCGTTTTAGCAGAAAGTGTAAACTCACTGGGTTTTGATTGATGTAACAGTAGCATTGCATTTTGAGCACCACCATTCATTAGGACCACCAGCCAGTTTTGGTGTGGTATCGGATTCAATGTCAACGATATCTGCTGACTTGACCACCTGCTTTCTGCATGCCCTGCATCCCAGATATCACCACCCTTCCTCCTCTTGGATAGCACATATAGTTGCGACAATAATGGACGGAACACCCTGCATAGATGTATAACAATGATGTTATTTTTGTACTAATTCACCTATGTTTGGAGGTACATATATGGGAAATGGTATATTTGAGTCAACTACACGGTTCACATATGACATAATGATTAGAGTGATATCAATGTATAGTGCTTCAAAAGGGGTACAAAGGGTTGTCGATATGGTTTCCAAAATGCACATGGACGTGTTTGATTATGTTAATTTGCCATGTTCAACAATGTTAGGTTCCCATATTCATAACACAAGCATCAATAGAAGAAATGGAAGAGAAGTGATCGGATGAACAATACCAAACACACACGATATGAATTATAGAAAGGTTATGCGTAAAGTGTGAAGAGTGAATTGAACAACCAACCCTCAAGTGAGGGTTTACAAGCATTATTTATAGGAAGGAACTAGGGCAACATGCAAGTTCCATTCCTTTCCTTTATGGGCTTGGGCCAAGGCTCATGGGCTTTCTACATAAGCCTTGGCATGATTACTAACATAAAAGCCATATTAAGTTAACTATTACATATTAATTACTAACACTTGAATTCTAGTTTAGAAGTGATTCCAACAATCTCCCCCTAAGTGTTAGTGATTGATAATATAAACGTTGAAGGTGCTGATGTAATAGTAGCTTTGACCTCTTCTGACATTCTTCTTTCTTGTGAGAAGAAGTGCCTTGATTCGAACAATCTCCCCGGTGTAGAGAAATTGTTTCCTTTGAAAAGTTACGCTTTGACGTCATCATTATCATTGTTCTTTGATCTTTGTTCTTTGTGATGGTAGTGATAGTATGTTGTTGTTGTCTGCATCAGGTCTGCTCCGTTGCTCCAGTGTCTCCACGTCTTTCTTCAACATGCTCACATGCTCTTTAACGTTGGATTTCAGTACTGAGGTAGTTCTCTTAGTCTTTAAACTTTGTAGATTCTTTGACATGACGAAGAATCATTCTGACTTTTTGTTGCCTTTTGAGAGAACTTTCATTAGTGATGTTGTTGGTATGATCATGTGAAGAATCTGCACGGCCAGTCCGTTCCAGAGCTTCCATAAGAAGAAAACATAAGAATGGTTAGTGATAAGCGGATTCCAGCACTTACAAGTTTGAACTTCGGCTGTTAACAATGCATAGTGTGAAAACACAACTCTAATTCTCACAAAAGCTGTTCCTGAACTGGAGTCCTACAAGTGAGATAACGCGATGTACCGAAGTACACCTACAGTTCAGATGAGTCGCTGAGGTACACCGAAGCATCACCTCACGACTGTAGACCATTTGAGACACACTAAGCGTAATCCACGGGAGTTACCGAAGTGACCACTGCGTGGCTGTTAGATGTTGAACCTAGCAGGAGTTTCCATTCAATCACTGAGGATCACAATTGTGAACCTCTCATAAATGTTCTCGACAGATTGCTAAGATCTGTAAAGGACACGATAATGTATCACTTGCATCCTTATTGTTAAACGAAAAGTGATAAAATGTCAAGTGTACTTAAGAGATCTTTTGATGAATCTCGTGGCTCTAGACTCAATAGTGCGCTTTGGTTTTCCTGAGCGGAGACTAGGGAGAGGGTCTCCTTATTCAATACCAACAATCTCTAAGAGAAAGCAGATAGTTTATGTAGGGTTCCCTGTGAGAATGAAACAAGCTTCTGTTGAGAGAAACTTGAGTGGCTAAGAAGGTTTAGTGCATGCGTCACTGGGTCCATGACGACTTTGATCTTCAATACCGGTGTCATCAAGTGACAACCAGTAGCATATGAATTGAACTCGGTGTCTGCCCTAATGTTGAATATCTGGAGGGCTATTTCTTTTCACCCTATTCTTTGCTTTTCTTTTTAATTCTTCAACTCCTTCTTTCTCCGATTCTCATTTTCTCCTTTTTATAATCATACCTAAGGATTTCAAATTCTAACTATTGGTAGTGTCCTTGGGTAGATCCCTCCGGCTCTGGCGGATCATAGGACGGTTATTCCTAACCTTAAACACCTTATAACTCCATTGCCATAAAACCAATTTCTTGAAAATTTCTCAAAGTGTTTATGAATAAGAAACATTTTGAAACACTTCGAGAGTTTTTTATTTTTGCAAAAATACTCCCCCTCCACACATGCTTAAGTGTTTTGACAGAAATTTGCATGGTGAGAGGGGAGCGCACACTTTTTGAATTGATTGACTCAAGATAGACAATCCCCCGCGAGACACGGTTACGTTGCATAGTTAAAGAGTTACATTGTCAGCTTTTAGGTGACAACTAGCTCTAATAACTACCTTGAAGGTGTGGACAAGCCTCGAAAGGTTGTCAAACCCGTCAAAGTTCATGTCTACCAAGAGTTTCTCGAATGGTACATTCTACTCGGACAAGTCCTTTGCGAGACACGTTTACATAGCTAGCGAACTAGCTTGAAATTATTACCCGTCCCGGACTAGTCTTTTCGAGTTACTAACATTTAAGATCTCGTCAATTCATTGGTTAAGTCTGTAGCACAAAGATTCATTTGCAATTTCACAACATATTTCTTATCACATAATTTTTCTCCCCCTCAAAAATGGCATATAAATGTTATTTTTGACGAAATTTTGATATCGAATATGACCACTTCGAGTTTTGTGGGAAGATTATCACGAAGAACAATTTGTGAACAAAGTTTTTAATCAAATACTCCCCCTCAACAAGTGATATAAACTTTTGAGGTTTTGAAAATCATAAGGGGAAGTACTTGTTCTTTTGAGCAAAACCTTTTAAAAGTGAAAGGTTTGATAAGTTTTACTCAAAAGTAAGAAGCTTTCGCTCCTTTTATATGGATTGTGGCACTGAAGCGTACCACAGGGTCCTTTCATTACAAGAACGGGTTGTACACTGTTATGTGTGCACAAGCCATAGTCATAAACAATCACACATCCAAATCAATATTGAAAATGAAACAGCTTAAGGGGTACTGGGGATTCAGGAAGTCCAGCAATATCTCCGGAATGCGAATGGCTGGCGTTGATAGCCTGTGAGAGTAATCCTGGACGACCACCTACAAAGCTCTCCAAAGTTCTGCGGTCCCTTTTGAATAACCTTTCATCAATCCGCGTGATGATTCTCTTCACATCCCGTCTCTCCTGAGAATTCCATCTCTTTTGTGACCCAATGCCTTGTCAGTATCGCCTTTAACCTATAAACTAAGTCGCCCCGACTTTCTTCATGTGTGATCTCCAAACTTATGAAGATCTCTACACGCCATCAAGCAGTTGCGATGAAGTTCACTACGGTAAACTACTCCAAACGGTTTGCTGATGAGAGTGTATTGTGGAAGATGGTTGATGTCAGGAAGTTCTAGCTGAGGTCTGGTGAGGTTGACACGTGTCTGATACGATTCAACGGCAAGTTGCAGATCTTCTACACGTTCCTGGATCACTATGCTTCTGATGAAGATTAGCAAGGACTTGATGTATTCACGTTGGATTTCTGTCGAGAATTGTCTCATTCGTCCCTGTACCTTGGCAAGATACAGATCTTCAATGTCGTTGAGAGACAAATTCTGAAAGTTTGCTTCACAGAAATCATAGTCCCTTTCGTCTTGTCTTTTGACCACGATTTTGTTGAGGAAAGTGTAATCCCATTTAGACGAGAGAGCTACATGCTTAACAGCAACGATCCCTTTATCACTGTACACTTCATGTTTAGACCTTCGAACCTGGCAGCTTTTGTAGTAGATTCTTTGGCGTTCCGGCCAATGGTGAATCCCATACATTGCATCGATGTCATATCATTCCACGCTGTTGGCAAACATGTGAGTAGCCTTTTCCTCGATGGCTATGCAGTTGGAGTATATGGCTGCCGGGAACGGAAGTGTAAGTGATGTAGCGTATTTCTTTGAACCATCGCTACCATGTAGAAGAAATTCCAGGTCATTGTTGAAGAAGTAGCGGAATGGAATCTTAGGTTGATCTGGTTGGCCAATCGTTGGTAGAGGTCCGTCCGTCGGTGTAGTATGGAGCATTGTCTTTTCGTGTGAAGTCAATGTTAGCTTCAGAGTTGAGCCAATCAATGTTGTTAGACATGGCTTGTGCTATGTTTTCAAGATGGTATTCAACTTCGATAGCACTTTCCGAGCTGTCTTTGAGCAATTGAAAAGCTTCATTCTTGATGCGTTTTAACTCTGACTTGGTCATCTTCTTCACCCGAAACTTCTCTTGAAGTAACTTAGCATGCTCCAATGTTCGACCTTCTACCATATCTTGATCATCAGTTAGGGCGGGAGTAGCATCAACAAGTGTAGAGAACCATTCAAACTCGGTGTCATCTTCGTCTAGCCATGAGACGACGTCAGCCTTAGGCGTCTTCTTCTTCTTCTTTGGCCTAGATGAGGATGCTGGTTTCTTTGTTGAAGCGGGAGAGGTGGGTTGTTGTTGGGGCTCAGGTGTCTCTTCATCGTTACCACCAGTGTACTCGAAGTGATCACCGGTTTTCTCTGTCTGAGGTGGTAACTCAGAGTCCTGAGGTTTGTCAGCAGAAGAGCATGGAGGAGATCGTTGTTGAGATGGAGTCCTTTGGGGTGGAGGCGACATGGATGATGATTCACCAGTTTTCTTCGGGCGTTTAGGCTCTTTATCTTTATCCTTATCATCATCGTCTCTTGAACGCTTAGGCCTTTCAGCTGGCTCCTTGTATGAAGTCTTGAGTTGATATTCCAGTAGTGCCTCAAATAGTTTACTTTCGTTAGAGGTGAAAGTTGCAGATCGTTGAGACATTTGTAGCACCAGCTTGGAAATCAACTCAGCATCAGAGAGAACTGCAGGCTCCATTGGATTGATCGTCATCTTTACCGGGGTAGTTTGCATTGTTTGCTTGACCAATTTCATGAGATTAGGATGGAGCTGTCTGGTGAACATCTCCCTTGTAACTCCAGGAACATTGTTGAGAAGAAACTTGTGAGTATATTCTCTTGCTGTCTGCTCCATTTCCTTTTGGAAATCTCCTTTGATAAACTTGGATATGCTCCTTTCTTTCAACAACTCGTTTATCCCATTTTGAAGAAAGTTGATTCTGTCAGCAAGTTGATTCAGCTTTTTGTTGATCACATCTTTCTTCTTGACTTGCTTGATAGCTTTGACTATCTTTGTCTTAGCCCGAGATATCCAAGAGTCAGTTGGTTTCTTCACAGATTTAGATGTGGATCTTGTTGTTCCTTTGGATGGTGGAAGTGAAGAGTGAGAAGATGAGTCTGATGATGAGGAGATGTGAGGTGGCTCAGGGTCCTTAGGTGGCTCAGAAGTTTCCTCCTTGGAGCGTGCGAGACTGTCTAGAAGAAAATTATCATGATCAGTTTCTTCATCATTTCCAGACTTAGCCGTTTCATCAGCCTTAGTATCTTCACCAGAAGTTTTCTCAGTCTTTTCCGTGTCTGGTTCCTCTTTGTCAAAGTTGATGGAATCCTCAATCTGCCTTTGCTGTTGTTCGTGGGTGATGGTGGTACTAGTTCCCTTATCGGGTTGATTAACCGCATCGGAAACTGGTGTGGCTTGAGTTCCACCACTTGACCCTCCGGGGCCATGAGTTTGATCCTTTACGAACTCATCGGCAAGGTATTTGAGTCTGAGGTTCTTCAAATTCTTTTGATATTCTCTTTCCTCATCAAATGGTTCTTCTTCAGAACTTTCCTTATCATGCTCAAGCACAAGAGTTTTTCCTTTGCCTTTTTCAGCTATTGGACTGGGAGGTTTAGCTACTGTTGGAGTGTCATCGATAGTTGCCAGAGTAGGTGACCTCTTCGTCTGATTCAGTTTCCTCAGAGCTTTCATCCAGTAGCTTTCGTTGTGGTTCAGGCTTGGGAATAGGAATAGGAATAGCTTCCTTAGAGGGAACTTTCCTTTTGAGAGTATGTGACCTCTTGGGAAACTTTCTTTGACTCTCGGTGCTTGTAACACTCCCTGCACTGCCTCTCCTGGTTTTCCTAGTAGGTGTACCAGAGGACTTTTCATCAAGAAAACCTACTTTGCCTTCATCAACCGCTACTAGATACCTTTTGTATGAATAAAGTTGTTTGACTTCATCAGTTAGAAGGTGATATGGCAACACTGCACCTTGTTTCTTTGTTGTCGATTCCTTAAATCTGACTGTGAGTGTAGGCTCGTACAACATGGAGTGATTGTTGGGGTCATTGAGTCTCAAAGGGATATCAGGATTATTCCCTATAGCTCTTTGGATCAACAGTTTGGTATATCTGATATATGGGATCTTGGAGCCAAGCTTTTTGAGGAAAGACATCATGTCGTCCCATATGAGAGCTTCAACTTCAATGTGTTTCATGTTGACCAAAGCCCAAAAGATCTGTAGTTCCATGAGCTTGGGATGCTCATAACCACTATCACGTCCAAAAATGGATTTGGTGACGATAATGTAGAGGGTTCTCCATGGCTGAGGAATATTCTTAAGATCCAGGTATGAATGCTTTGTGATTACTCCTGAAGCTTCGTCATAACCAATGTCGATCATGAATTGCAGAACGGCCTCTTCAGTTGGTGTGGCATTGTATTCGGTTGGCTCAATGGTGGGAATGAGTAGAATAGCCATTAAGTCTACTGGAGTGATGGTGACTTGTTTGTGGTTGAGCGTCACCGTCACAACATTTTGACCTTTGATCTTTTGCATTGTATGCCAAAATTGGTGAATGTAGATCTCCGGCACTGTAGCAGAGTTGGTGAGCATGTTCTGATAAGGGTGATTCTTTAGAATGTCCACAACAATCAGACAAGAAGACTCGAAAGCAGGTGAGACTATCAAAATCAACTCGAAGGTTATTCTTTCTGATCTTCATTGGATAACCATGAGGGAAGATATCTTCAACAGTGAGAACGTTTGGTGCTTCCACATTTTTCATTTGAGCGTCCACGTCGTGATCTAAAAGATATTTAGCGAAAAGAACCAACATATCGAAAGACATTATGTAACACCCCCAAAATGGCTCAGCGGAAGCACACAAGTATTGGGGTGCTACCAAATTGATACCACAACATAAGCATAGAACAACGGATTTTCATAAATAAACTTTTATTCATTTCTTAAAAACAATGTTTACATTATTGATTTGGTGCGGAAAATGGCCCATTATAAAAAGGTGGTCCCAATACATAAATCAGAGTCGTCTATGACCATGCCATGCCTTTGCCTTGCGCCTCCAAAGATAAGCTATCACCTCAAAACCTGAAGATACATGCTAAAAGGGGTCAGCTTACGCTGGTGAGTTCATAGGTTTATTTAAAAGGGATTTCAATACACTGTTTCAAATTTGGTTTTAAATGATCATTACGTCTTGCATAATGTCATAAAGTTTATGATTTCAATTCATAAAAGGATTTCATAAAAGAGATTTCATTAGTGGACCATAAGTAGGATATATGTACATAACAACGAATATAATGTCATATATTGGATCTATTACGCTAGCACTAAGTTCATGCAACCGAAGCTACGACAGTTTATGTATGTACAAGGAAGTCATACAAATAAGGAGCCCATGGCGAGTGTTTATCCCAATACACTCGGTCCCGACATGCTATATGTTTCGCCTTGACCTAAGCGGGGTCAACCGAACAGGGGAGTCACCCCCAATAGATCTATTTATAACATTCGCGCTTCCTAGCGGGAATTGACGGTTCATGAAAAGGGCAATTTGGGATCTAAAGTCTTAGGCTAAGCTGCGTAATATTCTAGGTCAAAGGTTTTGGTGTGGTCCTTAAAGCATCTAGGTATGATGTATCTTAAAACATATCAATCAAAGGGCATTGTATGCATAGAATGCAGAATTTTAGTAATTAAACCATTTAAGTAAAAATGAGCATGTATCTTCCCCCAAAACAGTTATAAAACAAGTAAAAGTAGGGGCTATGAAACTCACCTTGGCAATGTGCAATATGAAGTCTAGAGGGAATTAAATCACGGAGTGATAGTGCACGGCTCCGACACGCAACCTAATTAATACGACAATTTAGTCCTTATGTTTAAGACTCGATAAAGTTTAACTAACTTTATAGATTTTAATTGTTGTTGTTGTTGTTGCATCATTTATCTTAGAACAATTTACAAGGAATTGGGTGGATTTCGGCTTAGGAAGGATGACATGGAAGGAATCTCAGGGAAGGAATGACGAGTTTGTTTCAATGTCGACCAAAGGATAGTATTTGGAGGGGTTGTATGCTTAATATAAGGCGTTGTCGATGGAAAAGAACAAGTTATATATATCAAGTGTGTATATATATGTACTTAGAGCATTTAGTATAAGTATTATAGAAGAATTTAAGTCTCAATTTAATTCATGAGTAAATTGTATTAGAAAAATATAATGTAGGTTTCTAATGATTATAGTTCAAATACTAATATGTTTAAAAGAAAAAGTTGTATATACATATTTTAATATCGTCTAGTCCTTAAAATAATTGTATTTCAGATAATATGTTTTGAAAAGTTATATATATATATATATATATATATATATATATATATATATATATATATATATATATATATATATATATATATATATATATATATATATATATAATAAGTATATATATTTTCATGTCAATTAATATTAACAGTAAATCAATACTTTAGCTTAATATATATACAATTTGCATCAGAAAATAATATGTGAGTTTTCTAACACATTTCATTAATAAATAGGTTTTTCCAAAATTTGGTATGTCTAATGTGTACATTCATGTTTAAATATCAAAACTATATGTCTCATTTTATTAAGTCTAACATCCGGTTTTAATAATTAAGCTTGTATGTTTTGTGTCTCGTATAATTCATAAGTCGAGGTGAATGAGAGTCATTGTTTTATAAAAATGTGTTTTTCCATGTTTATAATAATGTTGTTACAAATGGAGTGAAGGAAAAACGAGTCGGAAGAGTTATTTTGGAAGTGTCGGACGAGATTGAATAATATGGGCGGGCTGTTAGAATAAACTAGACGAACCCCTTTTAAAAGATGGAATGGGCTTCGGCCCAGTGCATACACCCACAACTAATTATACCCAACTATCCATTCACAAGCTCGAATGGGCTGCGGCCCAGATTTTGAAACCAAAATTCACTAGTACACATTTCATATAACTTATTTTGTGAACCTTTTATTTAACGCTGGTGTGTGAAAACTTATGCTCGTTCCTCGAGTTTGGATGACCAAGGGAAAAGACTCGGGACGGTTAGAAAAACCATAAGCATGATTATGAAAGGGAACTCAACGCACCCTTGTGTCGCGGACTTGAGAGTCTTTAGACCAAGTGGAACAAACATGTATTCGATTCATACGACCACCCTTCATGGGTTTCTTTGACATCGACAACCAAACTTTCCCATCTCGCATTAGCTGAAACTTAACCCGACCCGAGACTCATGGGATTAATCAGTGATTTAAGTATGTTACTAAGGACAAGTTGAGTAGTACCAATATATTGAAACTGAATACTATTTAGGATATACAGACCAACACACTCCTTTTTGTTAATTTGTTTTACCAAAGGCCAAAGTAGTTTAAGATGACTATAGGCGATAGGCAATCAACCAATTCATACCGAGACCCTGAAACAAACGCACCCTAGTCGAAACCGAAAACACAATTTCGAGTGAGATAGGATATAAGCCGATTACACCAAGGAGACTAAGAAGAGACTCTAACAGAAGCAGGAAGACTAAATATACCATTTCAAGCTAATTGTAAAGTTAAAGTTTTCTTTTTCATGTTTCTCGACAACAACAACAACAAATATCAACAGGATCATTTTAACTTAATCAATTAAACATCAATATTAACCAATATCACTTCCAATTTATTAATTCCATTCGGTACAAATAAAAAGGTTTATAAATTCATATTGGACAATGAAATTAAAACTCAATAGATTCAAAAGATGAAAATTTTATGTTCTTACATCAATTTTGGTGGGTCGAGTGGATTAAAACCGAACACATGAAGACTCCGGTTGAGCACGAAATAGTTGGACTTGAACGAATTGAAGCTTGATTTAGACTCTCTATATCCCAAGTAACAAAACCCCCTTATCAATTTTGAAAACCCCTTTGATATATAGAAACCCTAATTTTTGAATGAACACTAACTTTTCTTTGAAACCTCTCTTGTGAATCTGAGATGAGGTGCGGTTTATAAACGCAAGAAGGGAAGGTCTTGAGCTCTCTTTCTTGAGTGTCGAATGGTTAGTACTCGTTTTTAGCTTCCATCTTTTCTACACTTTCTTCCAACATCTTCACATGGGGCTAGAGTAGAATAGGAGGGCTTAAAATGGTTAGTGCTAGGGATGGTTTTGAGCTTGACTTTCAAAAAGAAGATGAAGTTGCCATTCTTATGCTTGTTTTCTTCTGAGTATGTCGACAAGAGGAGAGAAGGAGGGACAGGAAATACAGAAACGTGGGAGTGAGAGAGAGGGAGAGATAGTGTTTATCTCTTTTGTTTTATTAGATAAAACAGAGTATAGTAGGTACTCCGTGTTTTGTCGAATCCTCGAGTAAACGTACCTTCCTGGTACCCGAAAAATATAAAGATTATGTTTTCGGAGACGATTTCTTAGACGTAATAATAGGACATTATTATTTCATTAAAATTTGATTATAATTGTTTGCCGTTATTAATTTGGTGTCGGTATGCGCGTGGTGCCGTGACTTTCTGAATTCACGAGATAACTTCTCGTTTTTTTTCGTAAATTATTAGTGATTGCTAAAAGTGTATTTTCTCTTATCTCGTATTTACTTTTAGTTTTGTATGCTACTTGCCTTTGCAGTATGCGGAATAACTTTTAGATTAAGCTTATGTATGCTTAAATTTTAACTGTGATAATAATAAATTTCACATTTATTATACATATACTTAGTGGACAAGCGGTGTCTTATTTCTAAGGAAACGAGATGACCTCTCGGTTTTAAATTTTTGGTATTGGCATCTATCAGAAAATAACCGATTTAAATTTTCTGACGTGATAAATATTATTATAATAATCCGAAATTTTACGGGTTGTTATACATTACGTTAGTCAACAGTTGATTTTATTGTCTATTATTTGAATGTGATATGTCGATGATTGTTACGAGTCCAATGTCACTTGTTAGTCCAATAGTCCAAAGACATCGTGATAAGTTTCGTGAGTTGGTTAACTTTGAGTTTTAAATTCCAAGTATTCACTTATTTTTCACAACTTATTAAACGTTTAAGCTTATTAGTGACATTTTGGTTTCGTGGCGTTATGATTTATTTATTTACAAGTTTGCACGCGTAACAATTCATAATTTTGGTTAACACTAGGCTTAGGCGTAGATTTTGCAAGCTTATGCGTAAACATGAGTGATTATACGCGTAAACGTAAGATTATGCGTAGGTTCTTGACTTACGCGTAAGAAAAGAGGACCTTATGCGTAAAGCTTACGCGCGTGATATGGAACCTTACGCGTAAGGCTTACTTCTAAGAGTGAACCTTATGCGTAGAGGTTACTGTTTACGCATATCCTTCACAGGATACGCGTAGTCCCCATTGTAGAACCTTACGCGTAAAGGTTACGCATAAGATTACTCTTACGCATAACATGCTACGTGTAAGGTGATCCTTATGCGTAGATGTTCAAGTAACCTTGATTCTGAGTTATACACGCGTAGAAACCTGAAATAAACACATCATAACACCAATATTATCATCTATATACATTCCTTTTCAGTTCTAATCATGGAAACACTTTCAAGCAGTTATGCGTAGAAAACTGGTTACGCGTAAAAGTTAAAACCCTAAAGCTTAATTTCTACGAGTAAGCGTTCTAGCCATAGGAATTGCACAAAACTTGTTCTGGTAAGTCTAAGAAGCCTAATGAGTTGTTCTATCCAAGTTTTAACATCAGAATCTAAGCGAATCAAAAATACCCAAATACTTATGAACATAAACCCTAATCTTCTATTTTCATGCAATTATTGTTTCTGGGTAAATTCTAAGCATGGATATGGTCAATTCAACTTGTAAACAACATCACTCAACTATCTTTTTATCCAAAAACATTCACATTTGAAAATACCCAATTCACGCATAAACCCTAGTTTTCAATATTCATTCAATTCGTGTTTCTGGGTGAGCATTAATGATGAAAATGGATTCAAAGTGATTATACAAACGTTTTGACATTATCATTTCAACCACAAACACTCACACTTGATTGTGTGTTCATACACTTATGCGTAGAACACAAAATCACATCTAGACAAAAATCTAACCGTTAGTTTTAAAAAAGATTCAAAACCCATGTTTAGATTAATACAAAGAATGTTTTAACACTTACACATTGGTGATCAAAAGGACGGATTTGCAGATTGTATGTTAGGCGTAGGATGAGGTTGGTGGATATTAAATGTGATGAATTAATGAGTTAGGTGGTGTATTTTGTTAAAAATACTTTATTATTTTGACACAATTAGTCCCTCCACCTTTACCATTTACATCCCATGCCCATAACTTCCATTTTGGTTACCAACCGAAGGATATTTGAAAAGAAATTTGACGATACTCCCCCTCGACTTAAGAAATAATGAAATTTTATAAATTTTAGTCCGAGGAGTGTCAGTAAACCAGGAATGAGACCATCATTATTAAAGAAACAACCGGGATGAGGTAACATGCAAGTACAAGGTTTTATGAAACCGAAAAATATTTGCTTTCTCCCCCTCAACACTTGATCGAGAAAATACTGAATGTTGAAGGATTAAAGTGTTGATGGAAGATTTGTACTTGCAATGTTAAAAGAATTATAGAAAGAAGAATATTTTTGTTGTTTTTTCAGATTTTATAATTTTGTATTTTGTTTTTGGAAATATTTACAAAAGAGGTTTTGGTGTTTGACTGGTTTCAAGAATGTTTTAAAAGTTCATCTAGTTCCTCTGGAGTCAAACACCTCATACCAATCCGGTGGACCAATTCATTAAACCTAGCAGGAGCTAAGGCTTTGGTGAGAAGATCTGCCAATTGGTATTCAGTACCCACAAAGTATAATTCAACAGTACCCTGTTCCACGTGTTCCTTGATGAAATGATATCGAAGATCGATGTGCTTTGATTTCGAAAGTTGAACAGAGTTGCACGAGATCGCAATAGCACTCCGATTGTCGCAGTACATCGGGATTCTGTCAAATACGTAACCATAGTCTTTGAGTTGTGTTCTCATCCAAATGACTTGAGCACAACACGCCAACATGGATACATATTCTGCTTCTGTTGAGGACAGCGATGTACAATCCTGCTTCTTCGATTGCCATGACGCCAGTTTATCACCAAGAAATTGTAGTGCTCCTGAAGTACTTTTCCGTGAATCTAAGCATCCTGCCTGGTCAGCGTCTGAAAAACTATTAGTTCAAAACCAGAATCCTTCGGATACCAGATCCCCAAATTAACGGTTCCCTTGATGTATCGGAGGATTCTTTTAGCCTTAGAGAGGTGGGTTTCAGTTGGTCTCGACTGATAACGGGAGCAAAGATATACGGCAAAAACAATATCAGGCCTGCTAGTTGTTAGATACATGAGACCCAATGATACTTCGGTATTTGGTAGAGTCCACCAATTTCCCATGTAAATCAGCGTCTAGTTTCTTGATATGTGCCATTGGTGTGGCATAGGTGTCACAGGTTTGCATTTCAAATTTTTTTAAAAGTTCAAGGGCATATTTGGACTAACTCAAGAAAATACCACGGGGTGATTGATGAACTTGCAGTCCTAGAAAGAACGTAAGTTCACCCATCATGGACATTTCAAAATGTTTTTCATTAGTTTTGAAAAAGCGTTTGAGTATTTTAAATGTGTTGACCCAAAATGATGTCATCCACATAAATTTGAACGATTAAAATGTGAGCCCCGTGATATTGTATGAACAAAGGTTAGGGTCGACCGAACCTTTTACGAATTTATTGGCGATAAGAAAGGATGATAACTTATCATACCACGCCGAGGGGCTTGTTTGAGACCGTAGAGAGCCTTCTTCAGTTTGTAGACATGATTAGGGAACTCTGGATCAACGAATCCTTCCGGCTGGCTAACATAGACCGTTTCTTTCGTTTTCCATTGAGAAAGCAGTTTGGACATCCATTTGAAAGACCGTGATGTTCATGTGAGCCAAACGCCTTGAGTAAAAAATCCGTACAACCTCAAGATGAGCAACCGGAGCGAATGATTCTTCAAAGTCAATACCCTCTTCCCCGTCTATAACCCTTAGCCACCAGACGTGACTTATTTTTGAATACGGTTCCTTCAGCATCCAATTTGTTTTTCCAAATCCATTTGAGACCAATGACGAAGACCCCTGTTGGTCTTTCAACCAATTCCTATACTTCAAGACGTTTAAACTGATTGAGTTCTTCTTGCATGGATTCAATCCAGTTGTCTTTGGTCGTTGCATCTTTAATGTTTTTAGGTTCAGATTGGCAGACAGTGAGTGCATAAATACAATGTTCACCGTCTGTGTGAAGACGTTGTCGCGTTACGACTGGTTGATTCGGGTTACCAATAATATTCTATAGAGGATGGTCTTTTGTCCAACGATGAGTGGATGGTTGATGTTGATATACATTCTGCAGATTGGGAGGATTCAAATGGCTTGTAGATGATTCCGCAACATCTGGTGCAGCAGTTTCATTAGTAAACGGGTTGAAGAACGCATTTGGATCAAAATCTGCAGGTGGGTGTACTACATTGTTCAGAACATCATCAGCGTTCGCGCGTTGGATGCAGTTTGTTCAACTGTTGTTGTAGAGTCAACTGGCGGTGCTTCTTCAACAGTAGTTGTTGTAGCAGGTGTATCAGGTATTGGAATATGATCATCTTTGGTTGTGAGGGTTCCACCAGCTTCATCCTTAAGAGCCAAAAGTAAAGCCTCCTTGTGATAAGCACTGCCTCTAGTCCTCGGCTTTGGGCATGCATTAGCCAGGTGACCCTGCTCATTACAATTGTAGCAACGAAGACCATTAATCCCATTCTGAGCATTACCCTGTTCAACCACTTGAGCTCTCTGATGTTGTGGAGCACCGATGTTATTCCTTCCCATAGCATTAAACCCTTGACCACCTCCCATCTGACGACCATAACCATGATTCTGAACTTCAACTCGTCCATTGTTCACAAACACCTGATTCCTTGTGTTAGATGAGGAACGAATGCGATTGTTGGATTTGTTTGTATAACGGCCAAAAGCTTTAGCGATCATAACAAATCCTTGTTGCAATGCATCGAAAGCATCTGAGTCCTCATTAGCTTCACTGTAAAGTGCTTGATCATTGTTGTTGTTGTTGTATGGAACCAATTGATTTTGTTGAATTTGTTGCTGTGATGGATCATATGGTTTAATTGTTGCAGTTGGTTGAGGAGTGGGTTTAGGAGCGGGTTGAGGAGGAACACTAGTTTGAGCCCACAAAGCAAGTTGTTGATTGTCTGGAAGTGACGGTGGAGCCGGGAGTCCATGGATAGCCCTTTCTTTGTCAACTTCTTTTTGGTGAGGCTTCAAATAGTCGTACAACAATCCGTATGTAGCATGATGAAGATTCTTAGCTTGACGTATGAAAATGACATACTTCTCCCAATCAGGACCAAGACTACTTAGAAACTTAGTATTGACTGCAATTCTTGGCATGATGATGTTTTGTTTATCCAAATCATTGATGATGTCTGAGAATCGATGATGATAAGACTCTAATGTCTCTCCTGGTTCAATCATGAAGTGTTCATAAGCCAAGTAAATTTTGGATTCCATATCCTCTTGATTGAGTGCAAAGGCCTTCCATAAGAAGATGAATATGTTCCCACATTGCTTTTGTAGTCTTTTGAGCATCAACACTTCGAAGGATTGGATTGGGTAATCCTAAAAGGATATATTGCATTGCAAGCTCATCAGCTTCGTAGTGTAGAAGTTCATCACTAGAAATGTCAGTAACAGGTGCAATGTTTGTGAGATCATCTCTTGGTGGAATAGCATTAGGATCTCCAGGTGTAGTGACAATAGGCATCTGGAATGGACCTTCCAATATAACCTTCTTTAATAATTTTCCATGTGGCCTCTTTATATCACAAAACCTAAAGAACCTGATTACCCATTGATCATAGTTTCCGGGAGTGAGCATTGGAGGTCTATCAAGTAATCCTGCCTCATGAATGGATTGTTGGCTACTTAAAGCTTCACACATATTTGCAAACCAAGTCGGTTCCTTCATAGTATTCCTGGATGGATGTTGATTGTAAACGTTTGTGTAAGGTTGTACTTGAAGACTAGGTGGTGGTTGAACCATTTGAGGTGGAATTGCTCCTTGTTGTGGATAATGTTGTTGATAAATTTGTTGTTGTTGATTGAATTGTTGATGTTGTGGACTAAGTTGTTGTTGTTGTTGTTGATTATATGTGTAAGGAAAGTAGTTAGAGTATGGAGGTTGAGACATGTTGAAAACTTGTGTTGTAAAATGGATCTTTGTAGTTGAATGAAACGTTGTTGATGAAGTATCCTTAGGCGTAGAAAACCAAGTTTAGGCAAAGCAACACTTAGGCGTAAAAACACCAAACTTATGCGTAAAAGTGATATTTAGGCGTACGATTAGCTTACGCGTAAGAATTGAGAAACACTAAGATTAGGCGTAAACTGAAAGTTAGGCGTAGAAAACTTATGCGTAAGACAATGCTTAGGAGTAAGATTAAGCTTAGGCGTAAAAATGTTCTACGTGTAAGATTGAGCTTATGCGTAAAATTAGGGTTTTGCCAAAAAAAATCTTTTACACTATCACAGTGTAAAGGATATCCAAAGTCGAAGTGTTTTCAGGCTTATCCAAGCAAGAAAACACTGAGTAAACCACGAAAACTGAAGATCGATCCAAGGAAAAGTTATGCGTAACTTTAGGGTTTAGTTACGTGTAAAACTTAACCAAAATTGATTTTTAGCCCAAAATGTTTCTAAACCAGATTTTTGAGATGAAACAGCTTCAATATCACCAAAATAACACAAAAGTGTGAAACTTGATGATCCAAAACTTAGAAACACCTTATGCGTAGAAATGATCGTACGTATAAAACCAAGTTTAAAATCAATGAAATACACGTAAAGGTCGAAACTTTTTGCCAAAAACGGATATTTTAACACCTAAAAACGTTGAAAGTACAAGAATCTTGGATTGAAAAGTGTAAAAAATGAGTTTTTAAGCGTGACAAAGTTTGAGAACCGTGGGTTACGCGTAAGACTAAAACCAACTTCAAAAACAAAACCTTTTCACCCAACTATTTGGCGAATGATACCACTTTTAGGTTCCCATATTCATAACACAAGCATCAATAGAAGAAATGGAAGACAAGTGATCGGATGAACAATACCAAACACACACGATATGAATTATAGAAAGGTTATGCGTAAAATGTGAAGAGTGAATTGAACAACCAACCCTCAAGTGAGGGTTTACAAGCATTATTTATAGGAAGGAACTAGGGCAACATGCAAGTTCCCTTCCTTTCCTTTATGGGCTTGGGACAAGGCTCATGGGCTTTCTACATAAGCCTTGGCATGATTACTAACATAAAAGTCATATTAAGCTAACTATTACATATTAATTACTAACACTTGAATTCTAGTTTAGGAGTGATTCCAACAAACAACATATGTAAATGGTGTTGGTGATGGCCATATGTTTTTAGCTGTTCAACATCCAAAATTTCCGCAATGTTTCTCAACTGGAATTGGTGACGAAATCATCTTTTGTCAAATTCATTGAAGCAGTTGAGATACGTGATGCGCTTTTGTTGAGGAGTTGTTGAGAATCCTCAGTTCCTTGAGCAACAACCAAACTACATATGGTTTAACATAACAAAGTTATTAAGACAGTAAGACACGACTAATTTTTTTTTAGTAATGAAAGAAACATATAAAAATTTTGTTTTCAAATACCTTTTCCTAAAAGCATCTACATCTTGAAATTCAGAGCCGGAGATACTGTCTTGCCTGTCTTGCCGTTGAAGAGGAATAACCTTGTTCCATTGAAACCATTTTGGATGGCCATTTTTCCTGTGTATGCAGAACAAAATATAAAAAAGTATTATGCTTTTGGAAGTATACCTATTGACTCAAGTTCGGAAAAAATGAATTGACTATAATTCACAATAAAGCTGAACATACCATCCCAGATTTTCATCATTGCCAGCTGCACGACAACAATGATCTAACCATGATCCGAGCGTTTATTCAAAAAGTCAGCGAATTGTTGAGCAAAAGTACCCCACAAGGTACATGTCAGCTCATTTCCCCTGTGCATATTATGGGTATAAATTCATTGATGCATCTAAATGAAACTAAATAAACGACTTTAGAATGACTTACTCAGCATCAATGATCATGATGGGTTTCTTCTTGCCAGACTTGCCGTTTGTCATAGTTATCAAGATCTTCACAGGCAACCAACTGGCCTATCACATCTGCATAATGTTCAAACAAAATAATTGTCAATTGGTTTAAATAACATTTAAATGGATGACATATCATCATGTAAAAAAACCATTTTTTTTAAAGAATTAGTATGTTTGTACATACCAAACTGGCCAACTTCCTCATTCTTTAGAGAAGTAATGGTTCCATAGGGGCGAAAGTCAAACCCATACATAGAACCGGTAAAATCTGAACACTTTTCGATTACAGTATTCGAAAGGAAGCTAAGGCAGAGGTTTTTTAACAATACGGAACTTTGGTTGGATCTCCCCAAGACTATACCGTTGAAGGATGACCGCATTGCCCTCTTGTAATTGATGTTTGAAACCATTAACCAAAGCCATCCTGACCGTTGCTTGCATCCTTGTTTGCTGGAATACAAATTTGGACATTATGTACAACACAAACCAATATGAACATCACAAATAGCAATTCATCTAAAAAATGCAAATACAAAGATTAATATGGACCAAATATGAAATAAATACTTGCATGTTCATAAAAAAAAATCATCTCCATATTAACAACATGTGGTTTGCTAAACATAGGTTGCATCCAAGTACGAAAAATACGTACTCGTAACTTGATGTTGTCCTTAACAGCTGATAAATCGTTGATATACCCAGAAACAAAGGTAGACATTCTTTGATTTGATATTCAACGATGAGGTTAGTAATTGTTATGTGCACCTTTAGCACCAACGCCATCCTCAATTTATAGTATCAAAAACGTCCTAGAATTAAGGTTCATATTATCAGAAGGTTTTTAATACTTTGATCGTCTTCCAAAATTAAAATTTCAAATATTTTACCATAAAAAAAATTACATAATTGTCAAGAAATATTTATTGTTTCATACAAATGTTTAATTCATTTAAATATGTTATAATCCTAACAAAAAAAATCAACCAAAAAACCCCCCCAATTTTTAATTTTTAGGGTTTTGGTCAAATAATTGTTAATAGAAACATACTAATTAATTGAAAACCTGTCATAAATATAATTAGAAAATAAACTTGACAATTATTTTTGTAGGGTTTTCATCATATAATCAATTATTAAAACTAAAAAATAACAAAACATAATTAAATTAATAAAAAGTTATAACACAATAAAGATCATTACCAAATTATGAAGGATGCCAGCAAACACAAATGAATTCGTTATTTTGGGAGATGATATATAGAATGGTTTTGAATTTTTTGAAATGGAACGTATTGAAGAAGAAAACGCGTGTGATTAAGATCTTGGAATGAAATAGAAGATTTGTATTAATGCTACGAATTAACGAATTGATGAGAAGATGCGAGGTCCATCAATTTCTATTTAATGGTTTACAAAAATAGGGTGGGGGAGCGTATACAGAGTCTTCAAACATAAGAGTGCATTGTGGTGTTGTACATAGGAGATTATCTATGAAAAGACATATCACAAGCATTCAATTTTAATCAGCTTAAAGGGGTGGTACAAAAGTGCATTATATTAGAATATACATAGATGTATTTTTGATTTTTTTTTTTGTATTTAATATTTATAAGAATTGAGTTCAGGTTTTGTTGTTTGTATTTAACATTTAGAAGCAGATTAACTAAAAAGAAATACACTTATTTATGAAAGTGAATGATCGCACACCATTAAAAGAAAATTAGGTATTATAAGTGTTAACCGAAATTTCTTTAAAAATGACGTCCTTCATGTTAAAAGTTCAGCTTACAAATTCAAACTTTCAAAGTGATTTCAAAACATTACATAAGATTAAAGCACTTGGAACATAACACTGGAAACACTTGAACATAAAAGCAAAACACTTCAACGAGGTTGATTAAGTAGCTAGACCATAAACTTATTCAAGAAAAGGCTTGTGAGCAATCTTGTATGAAGCATAAGCATCTATACATGCATACTCCACTTGATCATCATTAAGCACTTGTGCATCCCAGTTGCTCCTGCAAACATGCATTGGCTTCTCCATGTGAAGACTCGCTGCATCCCTCGCAAGATGCTTCAACCTCAGTTTCCTAAAATACATATTAGGCCACCTCTTAATAGTCGCTGACCAAATATGATCAGCACTTCTAGCACAATCCAATCCATACTCATTTCCTAAGCTTTTCTACATCCTTTTTAACTTCAACTCCAACAAAAATAAACTTTCGGTTTCATAAGAAAATTTTAAGGGATTGCGGGATTACATCCATGTAAAAGAGTTGAAGGATTAGACACTTGGTGTCAATGCACAATATTAGAGTTACTAATTTGTTGCTCATGCCAGAAATCATCTGTGGGCACCATTCAACGTCTAGGCCAACCACCATATTTGGAACGTTGGCATGATCCAAGAGAGTTTCATTGACCCATTCAGTAACATCGCTAGCTCATTTGGTTGACATGATACTTGGAGGTTCACTAGACCAAACATCACTTTTCCAGTCGACGTTTTTTGTCTAGTCCCTACGACTTGTCGTAGGGATAATAAAATCCATACGACATGTCGTAGGCATTCACTTGTCGAGAATGCCCCGTCTGCGATTACTGTGCCGACGACATTCCCCTATGACAAGGTGGGGCCCACACCCTTTTTGGTCAATGGTTTTGTAATTTTGGTCGATTACTGTGCCGACGACATTCCCCGTACGCTTTGATGTTTGAACCTTTATCGATCTGTAATGTAATTTGTGCGCTTTAATATTAGACGCTTTTCGACTTTAATTATGGTATACTTCCCGTAAAACATCATTTGATTTGAAGCTTTGATGTTTAAACTTTTATCGATTTGTAATGTACTTCGTGCGTTTTGATGTTTGAAATGTAAATCGTACGCACTAATATTAGACGTTTATCGACTTGTAATGTAAAAGTAATTAGGAAAATATATGCCTATGACATGTCGTAGGGAAACAAAAGGCGGGAAAAATACCGCCAAAAGTGTTAATATATGCCTACGACATGTCGTAGGTATTTATTAAAATACAAAGCGATTAATAATGCCTACGACATGTCGTAAAGAAATAACAAACCACAACACTAATCAACACTAATCAAACGTTAATCACCCAAATAATTGCATGGTTTTATTTTACCGACGACATGTCGTAGGGATATAGAAGCGGGAAAAAATACCGCCCAAAAAATGGATGAAATGTTGAAAGTCAAATTTGACCACTAAAATGCCCTCAGAGGCATTTTATTTCCAAAAAAATTCAACGCATTTCAGTTTCGTTCAACCCCTTATTTTGTCGTTTAGTGTCTTTTCCCTACGACATGGTGTCGTCGGGATTTTGTTCGTAGCAGCTTCTCCTTTTTCTTGTAGTGGTTGTAGTCGTAAGTATAAAACGACAAACCATTGTACTCTTGATTTGGAAGAAAAATGCTAAGTAGTGAAGTGATTATGCGTGTGAGCTTTTGTTTGATTTTCTTTTAAAATTTCTTTTGGGTTTTGTTGGTTGATGAAAATTCATGGAATTATTTCCGGTAGCTATCAAAGGACTTCTTGGTTTCTTTTATCTCGTTAAATGAACATTAAGGGCTTCAAGATCTTGCAACAACCAAGGTCCCAGGGAGGGTTATCTGTTGTTCGTTGTAGATCTGTGACGATTGTTGCTTATACTCCTAAGATTTTCATAGATCTGTGTACGAGTTGAACGGACATTAGATTTTGTTTTCTGTTTATTTTAAGTACGAATCTTGGTTTGATGTTTATGAGAGTTGGGGGAGTGATTGTAAGGGTTTATGGTTGCGTCGATTCTTTGTTCGAACTGTTCTTGTTTCTTTTTCGTTCTGTACTTTGATCAATGGGGACAAAGCTGAGGTCATTCCTGTAAACAACCTGTAAACAAACCCAGATTCTGGTTATATATCGTCAAGTATAGTTCACTTAACATATCCACAAGTTAACAATCGTCTTCGTTAAGCTATAAATCTCTTTTGCAATCTCTAATCAGTTCCCGAATGCTACCTATGGTTAATTTGTGAAGATATAATTGATCACTATTAGTTTGGAAATTGAGACTTTTGTTGGGCATTGCACAAAGAAAATGAAATGAACTTTTTTTTACCGGAATCTGGGTGTGTAAATGGTGTCACCGGAATCTGGGTTTGTCATCGGAATCTTGATTGGAATAAGCTTTGGTACAGAGGGGGTACTTTAGTCAGTAGACAAGAGTCGCCAAACAAGAGTCGGCCTCGGTCTATTTTGAACTTTTCAAATTATAGGTCTAGAAAGTGATATGTCGTAGGGCGACTGGTCTATTTTGGTAATTTTTCCTAAATAAAATGATAAAAACTGAAATAATTTTTCTTAATAAATGTTCAACGGTCCGTTTTCTTGGACCGTTACGCCCACTTATCCTCTTTTTATGTTAGATGAAGTGCTTCAACGAACACCCTCCGAATTAGGTCCTTCGCACGCCAACCTTATAGCCCGGCGTGAGAACATATGGCCTTCACCTCCCCTTCACCTCACCATGACACTCCGTCTAATGTCTAAATACTTAAATAGTCTGTGTTTGATTTACTTGAGATTATGGAATGTGGATGCGTAAATTTTATGTTACAGATTCTGGAATGTTGATGACTTTAGTATGAGAAAAGGTCATGACAAATTTGGGTGTAACATACTTAATGAAGCATCTATATAAGCACTTCACAAGTCCTAATCGTGTGTGCACAAGAATAATCAATAGCGTTGTAATGTCAGCTCACATATACATTTTAAGTTATCACGAGATGTTTATTTTCAATATCTGAGTTCTACACACTCAAAGTGTCACTAACTAATGTGTTACATTTCAATTACCACTATTTATACATGTGAACAACTAAAAAAAAAAAACTCGTCGAATTAATTTGTGAATTTGTAATTTGTTCAAGAGGTAGATGCTATGTTTGTATTCATATGTAAATTAATGCAGATATAAGAGTGCTGTTAAAACAATAAAGTCAACCAAAATTCACACAGAACAACTAAAACTAGCATAGCTCAATTTCAGCTATTGGGGAAGCTCTGTGGAGCTTTAACAACCTTTGAGCAGGCTCACACCCTCTCTTTTCTGTAGTAACACGAATCTTCTTTAGCATAGGGGAACAAGCAAGTATATACTTTATAAAACATACTTCATTCTCTGAACTGAAAAAAGTACCAAGCACCATATTCTGAAGCTGCAGTTGCACCATCCTGCTGCAGTCTAAATCTAGAAAACAAGGTGCTAAAGGTGCGACACTATCACAGTACGCCGCCTGAAAATTTTAAATAGTATTCAGATGCATAACTGGAAGTAAATTAAAAGTAACTAATTTGATGCATTATAATGCACCTTGAAATCAAGAGTCTGCAAGTTTGGAGAGTTACAAATCATTTCCAAGGCAAATGATACCACAGTATCATAACTAAGATCTAGATGTGATAATGTAAGAGTCATGAGGCATAGAAAGGAGCTAGGGACCTTCTTATCGACACCAACTTCTGCCACAATCTAAAAAAATAGAAAGCCACTTTCATTCATTAGTGATACATAAAGCCTAGACACAATATAGCTTTTGTAATAAGCCAACTTAGCCTTACCTTGTGATACCATAAATTTAACTCAAGTGTTTGAAGTTTTGGAAGAACTGCAAGCTGAAAGATACTGGAACTTCTGAACATTTTGTCCCGTCCGGTCAATAACAAATATAACATTTTGAGATTCCCAAGTTTAGAAATTTCGGAAAGTTCTAATTCGCCTACAGTATCGAAATCAAAGTCACTCAAAATCTCTAGTAAGGGACACCGAGCAATAAACTCTCCAAATGTAGAGTTATCAAATCCAACATGAGACAAGTGTAAGCTCCATAGATTTGGAAATCCACGAAACATATCTAAATGGTAAAAACAAAAGCTACGAAGCTCCAAATGTTTCAACCCCATACAAGAGTAAAGTTGTGTTGGAAAATAAATTACATCGCCAAACTGCTAATATTTAAGAGTGAGCTCCTCAATTCCAGTTCCAGATAGGAAGAGAATCCAATGATTTCAATCCTCATCACCAAATGTGTCATCCTCATCTAATACGTAGAACACAAACTTTTTTATGGGACCTTTAAGATGAAGGAGAAGCCTGCTTACAATTTTCCCAATCTTCTCATGATATTCGTATGGTAAATACTTGAAGAATTTGTCATAAAAAACGAGTTGGGTTAGCAATGTTGTCCACTTTAACCTCCAGCTGCCTGACAAGATATCAGTCCTTACGGCATCTTGGATTGGCAAACGATTGAGAATATGACTTACCACATTCTCTGGCAAGTTGTTAATAACATCTTCTTCTGCTACTTTCGATGCTTTATGTGTCTCATGAACCTGTTCCATTACTAAATCCAAGAAAAGACAAGTATATATAAGATATATGTATGAATCCATGAAATAATAAACTAATGTATTACATTATGAATCTAGCAATGGATTTTAGTGGGACAAAAATACTTGTCCTTAACCCTATACACACTCAGCTCTGATTTTTGTTTTTTAATGTAAATTAATGAAGTATTATAGTAACTTTTAGCATAAAAATTAAACAATAAATCACTTGAAACCTGGTGGTAAAAAGATTTTTTACTATTATCATTTAAACGTGAGAGGTCTCAAGATCAGATCCTCCTAAGTAAGAAGTGACAATATCACCTAAACTCACGTTAGACTCTTGATAAGGTTTTAAAATGTACCTTTTTGAGGGGTCATTTAAGCCCTTATTTGATCACTTTTGTATCCGTTATTACTTAATATCGTTCCTTTTCACTTTTAGGTCTCTTGAAGGCAAATTGCTGTAATGGCACTTATTTGGGCCGAAAAGTGCTACGGATATACTGAAGAAAATGGCCAAAGTCAAGAAGTCGAGACACTCAAATTTTTTGCTGTTGAAGTACAAAGTGACGGCGTCATCTTTAGCTAAACCGCGACGCCGTCGGAGCATTTTGTGTTGAGACGTAAGTCAAATTTCTTATTTTCAAGTGAGCGATGTCAAGCTTTAAAAGAGTAGGCCCGCAACTTGCTTCAGCACGCGGCTAGATTTGATCGACGGCGTCATAAAATTTGAAGAGGACGGCGTCACACGCAAGGTGACGCCGTCGCAAGTCTAACGTGGTCAAGACGAAACCCTAATGACGGCGATCCGACGGCGTCACAAAACATAAGGTGACGCCGTCGCATATGTAATCTTATATATAGAATCCGAATTTTTCAGTTTTAGTGTGTAGTCTTTTGGAGTAAAAACCTAAACCGAACCAAGGCTGTCTTGTACAGTATTTTTGGGTTCCAAACCCTATCTTACATCAAGATAAGTGTTTTACTTCATTAATTCAATTATGTCTTTGATTATTTGTGTGTATGCTTGCATGTTCTCCGTGTCCGGCTAATTTACTTGTGTGTTTGCTTAGGGAATATGAAACTTAATTATTGAATATTGATTGGTTGTCTCTTATCTTAATTGTTAATGATCTAGTAATGCGATAGATCATTCGTTGTGTACTTAATGCTTGATTAATCTTTGTGAACCTTAGGTTATAGCACCTAGAGCGGTTGTAAGCTAAACCATCCAAAGAGGCCTTAGAGTTAGAGTTTATATTCCTTAGTGGGTTTTGTAGACGAGACCCTTTGGTAAGTTCAAAGAGTTAGGGATAAACGCATACCCTACGACTATAGACACACAACGCGATTAAGAATAAGGGCGTGACAATTCAACCACCAATAGGAGATAATTAAGGAGTAGTAAAACCTAAGTAAACACATCTTTAAACTATCATCCGAGCACACAATAATTAGACATAGACTACATACACCTTAGATTAGATAATTAGATAAGTAGAGTGTCGTAGCAATACCAACCCCAAATCCAAACCCGAGATTAGTACCTTTCTATTTCCTAAAAAAAACATAAAAAGATAAAAAATAATCTTCCTCAACCCCCACCTTAGCGTAGTAACTTCTCACTAGCATTCCTATTCACCTAGAGAACGATATCAATACCCGTGGCTTACCCTAATACTACACTAAAGCGATTAGGTTCACTGCCTAGGGTGTTATAAAACTTGCTCGAAGAAAAGGAAGTTCCTTTGACCCGAACGACGCGTGTAGCGTTATCAAGTTTTAGGCATTTGCCGCCGTGAATAGAATAGCTAGTAGTAGTCCACCTCGTTTAGGTTTCTTTGCTTGATTCCTATCAAGTAAATTTTTCTCATTTTTAGCCTTCTCGTAGTCTATCCCCCTTCTTCGTGACCTTTGTTCAGAAAACCCATCACTTTTCATCGTGGAAGGTGATAACCAACCACCATTCATCAACCTACCACCAAATGACCGCCAAGAGCCCGTACTCTTGGTGAATACTCGAGACCAAGCCACCTAGGCTATAGGAACACCATTGAGCTTCGTGACCAAGCCCAAACTACGGCCCTGCGATCCGACACCATCCGGTTGGTGCAAAGCGGATGTGCATTCCATGGACTTCGCTCAAGAAGATCCAAATCGACATCTAAGGGATTTCCTTAAAATTGTCGATTCCATCGACCTTGATGCTACTACTGAGACCATGCTGCGTCTCTTCCAATTCTCTACGGGACCAAGCTAGTAATTGGCTTGGCGGCTTCCTCAGAGCGGCCCGTCCTCAAGTTGGGATGATCTCACCTCTCGCTTCCTTGCTCAATTTTCCCCATAGGAGAACCACTAAACTTAGGCGAGATATCCTAACGCGTTCCGACAACTTCAAGGCGAGTCTCTACAAAGCATGGACTCGATTCAGGACCTACTCAGTAGACTCCCCATCATGGCATTGATCTTTGGCTTCAAATCCAAATCTTCTATGACCATGTTGATTTCATCACTCGACGATCAATTGATCAAGCCTGGGAGGCTCGCTGACTTTAATCAGAGAAATCTTGGGAAATTATAGAAGAACTTGCTAATCAAAGCTACGAAGATTGGAATGAATCTCACGAAACCCACATGTTAACATGGTTAATGCCATATCAACTTCTCTTGAATCGTCCGACATCACCAAGAGCAAGCGAGTGCTATTGAGAGAGGGATTGATTACCACATGGAAAGGCATAAAAGGGCTCCCGTACACATTCCTCGAGAAGCGATTAATTCCGCCAATTCCACAACCACCCAACACCTTTTGTAGAATCCCCAAGTCGTGAGCAAAACCCCAATTCGAAAGGCGCTTCTTCTACCTCCCCAATACCACTCTCACCAAGCTAAGGAACAAATGAGGGAGTACATGACTCATACTGGAGAGATTAGCCAAATTTGAAGAGGAGGTTTATAGGCAAAGAGAAGAAATGCAAGCAAAAATGACGGAAATGATGAACTTGGTGAAAGAATTTACCAAAACAAAAGTTCTCGAAAAGGTACTAGTAAGAAGCAACGATTGTCCTCCCACTTAGTTTGTTAGCGCATCTCCATTATGCTTGAGGATGGAAAGGTTGAGGTGAGGAAAACCGAGGATAGCAAGAGAAAGGAGGCGGAACCTAATGATGAGCTCCGAGACCATTGAGTACTACCTTAAGCACGAAATTAATAGAAAGACCATTGCAAACCAAGTAAACAACTTTAGGTACAATGAGGTTCTTAGGGAAGCCCTTGAAGGAAAATTGTGAAGAAGAGTATGGCGCCTTACCTATGGGACCTCTGTATGAGTTGGTTCTAAAAAAACCATTAACAAAAAAATGAGACACCACAAGGAACTTCGTGATACCTTGTAGCATAGGTGATATTGATATAAATGCCTTAGCTGATCAAGGGACTGATGTGAACATAATGCCATTATCAATCTATAATAAGTTAACTAAGGAGAAACCAGCCAAGACCGATCTTAGACTTTCCCTAGCTAATCACACCTATGTCTACCCTATAGGAATCGCGGTGGATGTTCTAATAGAGGTGGCTAATATCGTTTATCCGGTGGATTTCGTGATCATTGATGTTGAGGAAGATAAAAACGTGCCACTCATTCTTGGGACACCATTTCTGGCCACCGCCAAGGCAGCGAATCAAATGCGGAGAGGGCATTATGGTACTTAAAAGCGGGAAAGAGTGCGCTAGGATACCCATCGTTCCAAGGTATCCTCTTAAGATCATGGAGATGATTACGGGTGGAAATCCACAAGCCCCGGCAATATTGTTAGAAGAAATTGAATGATTGGGAAAAAGGGCTTAGGGACTTTATGGTTCAAGGATTGTATGCAACGTTGTGGAAACCCGATAAGAAGTTAGGAAATAATCCCACTTCGATACCAAAGGCACAAAGGAACCCTAAGGAATTTCCAAAGGGAGAAAAAGTACTTTTGTACAAATCACGGATAAGGGCATTACGAGGTAGAAACAAACCAAGATGGTTTGGGCCTTTCCTGATGAAGGAAACCAATCTAAAGGATAAAACCGTCACCATAATAGAGCGGCGTTGGCAAGGAATCCCACGGTAAGCATACAACGCGTCTACACCCTTCGACAAAGGGAAGCGAAGGAAGGAGATGGCGGTAATGAAGTCCGCGTAAGGCACGACTACGAGTCTAGCTACAAGACTCTTAAATAAAGAAAAGCGCTTCATGGGAGGCAACCCATGCTTAATTGTTTGCTTGTTAGTGTCGTATATCTTTTATTAATTGTTTATTCTCATGTTTAAATTTGTAAAAATGCTTTATTTTGTTTTTAACCTCGTCTTAATTGCATATAAAGGTATTTTACATAAAGGATAAGTGTAGGGAGGATTACACACGTTTTCAAAAGCAACGTAAACATGAGAATAACAATTCATTAAAAGATATATATGTGTGTTTGTTAGAGTCAAATGCTTGTATCGAGTCATAATGGATGTTTTGCGAAATTTTTCCATATTCTAAAGATGTAAATTTTCCATAATTTTTTCAGAAAATCATGTGAACCAGTTTTGTCAGGATAACTGACGGCGTGAGGGAAGGAGTAAAACAACGATTACTTTTTTCGCTTTTCGAGCTACTTATAAATTTTTGGAATTTTCGGGTCTTAATTTTCGAGAAATTCGTGAAACATCCATTCCACAAGCATTATATCTTAGTTTAGTAGAGTCTTATATATATTATTACACGATTTTACGCTTGAAGGTTTCGTTTGTTTTCTTCGAATGTGCAAGTTTTATTTATCAAGAAGAAGAAACAAAAGATTGGAAGGAGCTTTTCACGCATACATTTTTCTTGGAAAGGATTTAACCACCACTTTACACGGATCCTACCGAGCAAATCAGGGGAGTACTAGTTTCTTTCGTTTTAATTACCTTCCATTATCATAACTTTGATACTTTCGGGGAACATTGGGGACAATGTTCGGTTTAAGTGTAGGGAGGGAAAATAAAGCGGGAACTTTGAAACTATGCTTATCCTTGATTATTTGCTTTGTCCAATTGTATTTGTGTAATAAACCATGAGAAAATGTCGGTTAGGGTAATTTTGGCACCAAATTTATAATTTTTCATAACATATAGGAGTGGGCCATTAGTCTTAACAAAAGCGTCTCACGGATAGGAAGTTGCATGACTAGCACAAAAACCCTTTACCACCTAAATTCCACCCAAAATGTGAGGATCACCCTTAGATTAGTAGGAATTAAAGCATTCATCTTTAATGCTTAGAGTGTGAACCGGTATTATATTAGATTCTAGAACTTGTTTTGTGATGCATCCCGAGATCGCTAGTAAGACTACACTTGTGTAGTTAGGAATAACTAAATGATAAGAGGCATTAGGATAACCCTTGTTTGATACCCGTAATATAATTACTTCTTCCACATCGGTTGAGTAATTCTCCCACACCCTTTGCGTTGTACTCATCTTTAGTACACGATACCCCTAGTTAACCCCTCAGAGCCTATCCTTTTCGGGGTTCTCGTGATGTTTCGGTTTTCCGGAATATCAATGAAGAGCATTGTTTACACCACACCCCCAAATATACACCCAAATCGCCTTAGCCTACCATGTATGCACTCACTTTTAGTGCATTATTGTTATCACTCTAAACCCTTAGTTCAATTATCTAGTTGCTTGCATGAGTTGCTAAGTCAAGTCATATCCTTTGTACACAGTTTTGGGATGATTGAGACTCATGGGAAAAAGTTAAAGTTTAAATGATTAGAAGGGAACGTTAAATTCCCTTATTTACGTAATAACATACCCCAAGTGTTTTGATCTTTTCAATTCGGTCAAATTAGTGTTAGAGTAATAAAAACTCAAGTGTAGGGATGTGCCTATAAATCCCTATCATTTTGATGTTACCGTAGAGGATGGTAGAGTAAAAGTGTATGGAAAAAAAAAAGCGAAAAAAAATAGAAAAAGTGAAAAGAAAAAAAAAGAGTGAAAAAAAAGAACATACGGGCTACCATCCTACATCTATCCTTTAAATTTATGTTTGTTTGTTTCAGTTATCTAGAGTTTAGAGTGTCGAGTCTTGGCTTAGCATGCCATTCTTCGTATGTTGGTAACATAAAGATTTTTGACATGCCACCACTAAATAGCCTATCCCACCAAACCCTTTGTTTCCCTACCTTAAGCCTAACATTACAACCCTTTAAAGACCTCTTTGATAGTCTTTCCTAGGTGCTTACGCCAAAGCGATGGAGGTTTGATCTAGTCTCAAGCCTATGGTAATCTATGTACTAGGACCGGTTAATGAGTGTTTATCTTCCATTTCCAACTTGTTATATTTCATATACACTCGAGAGAGATGTGAGTATCCAAACACCCCTTGTGAGGTGCTAGTATGTAATTTCCGTGTTTGTTATGACTTTTGCGAGGCTTATATGTGTTGTGGACTGTTTTAAACCAATGCTTCATGACTCCTAACTTATAAATTAATTGGCTAAAAGCACATTTTCTTGAGGACAAGCAAATACCAAGTGTAGGGATATTTGATAAGGTTTTAAAATGTACCTTTTTTGAGGGGTCATTTAAGCCCTTATTTGATCACTTTTGTATCCGTTATTACTTAATATCGTTCCTTTTCACTTTTTAGGTCTCTTGAAGGCAAATTGCCATAATGGCACTTATTTGGACGAAAAGGCGGATATCTGAAGAAAATGGCCAAAGTCAAGAAATCGAGACACTTTCAGCTGCGGAAGTACAGGTGACGGCGTCAACTGCTAAGCTACTTGACGCCGTGGCGGAGCATTTTGTGACGGAGACGAAGTCAAATTTCTTATTTTCAAGTGGCGATGTCAAGCTTTAAAAGAGTAGGCCGTCGCAGACTCAGGCGGCCTAGATTTGATCCGGACGGCGTCATAAGCGAAGAGGATGGCGTCACAAGTACAAGGTGGCGCCGTCAAGACTAACGTGGCCAAGACGAAATCCTAATGGCCGATCCGACGCGTCACAAAACATAAGGTGACGCCGTCGCATATGTAATCTTATATATAGAATCCGAATTTTTAGGTTTTAGTGTGTAGTCTTTTGGAGTAAACCTAAACCGAACCAAGGTTGTCTTGTACAGTATTTTAGGGTTCCAAACCCTATCTTACATCAAGATAAGTTTTTACTTCATTAATTCAATTATGTCTTTGATTATTTGTGTGTATGCTTGCATGTTCTCCATGTCCGCTAATTTACTTGTGTGTTTGCTTAGGGAATATGAAACTTAATTATTGAATATTGATTGGTTGTCTCTTATCTTAATTGTTAATGATCTAGTAATGCGATAGATCATTCGTTGTGTACTTAATGCTTGATTAATCTTTGTGAACCTTAGGTTATAGCACCTAGAGCGGTTGTAAGCTAAACCATCCAAAGAGGCCTTAGAGTTAGAGTTTATATTCCATAGTGGGTTTTGTAGACGAGACCCTTTGGTAAGTTCAAAGAGTTAGGGATAAACGGATACCCTACGACTTTAGACACACAACGCGATTAAGAATAAGGACGTGACAATTCAACCACCAATAGGAGATAATTAAGGAGTAGTAAAAGCTAAGTAAACACATCTTTAAACTATCATACTAGCACACAATAATTAGACATAGACTACATACACCTTAGATTAGATAATTAGATAAGTAGAGTAATCGGTAGCAATACCAACCCCCAAATCCAAACCCCGAGATTCGTACCTTTCCATTTCCTAAAAAAAACATAAAAAGATAAAAAATAATCTTCCTCAACCCCCACCTCAGCGTAGTAACTTCTCACTAGCATTCCTATTCCCCTAGAGAACGATATCAATACCCATGGCTTACCCTAATACTACACTACAACGATTAGGTTCCTTTGCTTAGGGTGTTATAAAACTTGCTTGAAGAAAAGGAAGTTCCTTTGACCCCGAACGACGCGTGTAGCGTTATCAACTGTCAGAGTAAGTATTACATCTTATACTCCCCTGCTTTGCAGCCACTACAAACTAAGTTCACAAATACGATTACATGGGTTTCAAAATCTATTCGGATGTGGATGAGGCTCGATGGAGCATCAACAACTTCCTATCCCTAGCAAACATAAACATTTCATCAGGCAGTATGGACTAGTTAGGCTAAATAACAATCTTCTTTAGTAAAGGAGAGCAAGCAAGTAAGAAATTTATCAAACACATGTCAACTAGCGTTAGGCATGTTCTTATATTAATTTATCTGTTAAGAGTAAATAATGTATACTTATTAAAATTCCAACATTCATCAAAATATTTTACCAAGCATAATTTCAGAGTGCTTCTCATGCCTATGCTAATGGATTTTTACACGCCAGGAAACATAAGCTCCTTAAATTAGCTAGGCTTTAGCTTATGCATTTCAACTAGAAACAATATCCCACTAAAATTAGGGTTTTGCCAAAAAAAATCTTTTACACTATCACAGTGTAAAGGATATCCAAAGTCGAAGTATTTTCAGGCTTATCCAAGCAAGAAAACACTGAGTAAACCACGAAAACTGAAGATCGATCCAAGGAAAAGTTATGCGTAACTTTAGGGTTTAGTTATGCGTAAAACTTAACCAAAATTGATTTTTAGCCCAAAGTGTTTCTAAACCAGATTTTTGAGATGAAACAGCTTCAATATCACCAGAATAACACAAAAGTGTGAAACTTGATGATCCAAAACTTAGAAACACCTTATGCGTAGAAATGATCCTACGTATAAAACCAAGTTTAAAATCAATGAAATACACGTAAAGTTGAAACTTTTGCCAAAAGCAGATATTTTAACACCATAAAACGTTGAAAGTACAAGAATCTTGGATTGAAAAGTGTAAAAAATGAGTTTTAAAGCGTGACAAAGTTTGAGAACCGTGGGTTACGCGTAAGACTAAAACCAACTTCAAAAACAAAACCTTTTCACCCAACTATTTGGCGAATGATACCTTTGTTAGGTTCCCATATTCATAACACAAGCATCAATAGAAGAAATGGAAGAGAAGTGATCGGATGAACAATACCAAACACACACGATATGAATTATAGAAAGGTTATGCGTAAAATGTGAAGAGTGAATTGAACAACCAACCCTCAAGTGAGGGTTTACAAGCATTATTTATAGGAAGGAACTAGGGCAACATGCAAGTTCCCTTCCTTTCCTTTATGGGCTTGGGACAAGGCTCATGGGCTTTCTACATAAGCCTTGGCATGATTACTAACATAAAAGTCATATTAAGCTAACTATTACATATTAATTACTAACACTTGAATTCTAGTTTAGGAGTGATTCCAACAAACAACATATGTAAATGGTGTTGGTGATGGCCATATGTTTTTGTACTTCAACATCAAAATTTCATAATGTTTCTCAATTTGGAATTGGTGTGAAATCATCTTTTGTCAAATTCATTGAAGCGGTTGAGATCATGATGCGATTTGTTGAGGAGTTGTTGAGAATCCTCAGTTCCTTGAGCAACAACCAAACTACATATGGTTTAACATAACAAAGTTATTAAGACAGTAAGACACGACTAATTTTTTTTTAGTAATGAAAGAAACATATAAAAATTTTGTTTTCAAATACCTTTTCCTAAAAGCATCTACATCTTGAAATTCAGAGCCGGAGATACTGTCTTGCCGTTGAAGAGGAACAACCTTGTTCCATTGAAACCATTTTGGATGGCCATTTTTCCTGTGTATCACGAGAAACAAATATAAAAAAGTATTATGCTTTTGGAAGTATACCTATTGACTCAAGTTCGGAAAAAATGAATTGAATATAATTCATAATAAAGCTGAACATACCATCCCAGATTTTCATCATTGCCAGCTGCACGACAACAATGATCTAACCATGATCCGAGCATTTATTCAAAAGTCGGAATTGTTGAGCAAAAGTACCCCACAAGGTACATGTCAGCTCATTTCCCCTGTGCATATTATGGGTATAAATTCATTGATGCATCTAAATGAAACTAAATAAACGACTTTAGAATGACTTACTCAGCATCAATGATCATGATGGGTTTCTTCTTGCCAGACTTGTCGTTTGTCATAGTTATCAAGATCTTCATAGGCAACCAACTGGCCTATCACAACTGCATAATGTTCAAACAAAATAATTGTCAATTGGTTTAAATAAAATTTAAATGGATGAATTATCATCATGTAAAAAACCCATTTTTTTTTAAAGAATTAGTATGTTTGTACATACCAAACTGGCCAACTTTCTCATTCTTTAGAAAAGTAATGGTTCCATAGGTAGAAAGTCAACCCATACATATAACCGGTAAAATCTGAACACTTTTCGATTACACTATTCGAAAGGAAGCTAAGGCAGAGTTTTTTTTAACAATACGGAACATGGGTTGGATCTCCCCAAGACTATACCGTTGAAGGATGACAACGTTGCCCTCTTGTAATTGATGTTTGAAACCATTGACCAAAGCCATCCTGACCGTTGCTTGCATCCTTGTTTGGTGGAATACAAATTGGTTATGTACAACACAAACCAATATGAACATTACAAATAACAATTCATCTTAAGCATGCAATACAAAGATTAATATGGACCAAATATGAAGTAAATACTTGCATGTTCATAAAAAACAATCATCTCCATATTGACCACATGTGGCTTGCTAAACATAGGTTGCATCCAAGTACGAAGAATGCGTACTCGTAACTTGATGTTGTCCCTAACAGCTGATAAATCGTTGATATACCCAGAAACAAAGGTAGACATTCTTTGATTTGATATTCAACGATGAGGTTAGTAATTGTGATGTGCACCTTTAGCACCAACGTCATCCTCAATTTATAGTATCAAAAACTTCCTAGAATTAAGGTTCATATTATCAGAAGGTTTTTAATACTTTGATCATCTTCCAAAATTAAAATTTCAAATATTGTACCATAAAAAAAATTACGTAATTGTCAAGAAATATTTATTGTTTCATACAAATGTTTAATTCATTTAAATATGTTATAATCCTAACAAAAAAAATCAACCAAAAAACCCCCCCAATTTTTAATTTTTAGGGTTTTGGTCAAATAATTGTTAATAGAAACATACTAATTAATTGAAAACTCGTCATAAATATAATTAGAAAATAAACTTGACAATTATTTTTGTAGGGTTTTCATTATATAATCAATTATTAAAACTAAAAAATAACAAAACATAATTAAATTAATAAAAAGTTATAACACAATAAAGATCATTACCAAATTATGAAGGATGCGGCAAACACAAATGAATTAAGTTATTTTGGGAGATGATATGTAGAATGGTTTTGAATTTTTTGAAATGGAACGTATTGAAGAAGAAAACGCGTGTGATTAAGATCTTGGAATGAAATAGAAGATTTGTATTAATGCTACGAATTAACGAATTGATGAGAAGATGCGAGGTCCATCAATTTCTATTTAATGGTTTACAAAAATAGGATGGGGGAGCGTATACAGAGTCTTCAAACATAAGAGTGCATTGTGGTGTTGTACATAGGAGATTATCTATGAAAAGACATATCAGCGCATTCAATTTTAATCAGCTTAAAGGGGTGGTACAAAAGTGCATTATATTAGAATATACATAGATGTATTTTTGATTTTTTTTTGTATTTAATATTTATAAGAATTGAGTTCATGTTTTGTTGTTTGTATTTAACATTTAGAAGCAGATTAACTAAAAAGAAATACACTTATTTATGAAAGTGAATGATCGCACACTGTTAGTGCAAATATTACGATATTTAATCTATACAGTATCGTTTGTTTTGATTGATGACAAACATGTAACTTGTAATACATAACGTAAAATGTACAAGTTACTTGTAATCACACTTTGTCTCAACATACATTCAACACCTCTCGATGTCTCAAGTCCTCGTATGTTACAACACAGGTTCGTACATGTTTGTTATGTGGCATTATGATCAAACCCATTAACAAATCATTTAGAATGTTTAAAATACATTTAGAGCCACCAAGTATTTTAATAGGTTAACCATTCTATTTCGAACCTCATTTTACATTTTTCATTCACAAGTATTTCATACAAATACTAAAGTTTACTTACACTTGACAAAATATATTTTATTTTGACAAGCACTCTTTTACAAAAGGTAACTAGACATTTTATTAACTAGTTACATAATACATTTTACAAGTTTACCTTGATAAACTTTTTAATCTAAAATGGAAATACATGTTACATCATGTCATGCATCATCTTTGAAATCCTTGGAAGATCACTTGAATATTTTGGTTAGATTGACACACAATATATCAAATGTGATCTTAGTAAGATTTGGTAATATCTTGGAAAGATTTGAAGAAAGATTTTTAGATTTTCTGTCAGGCACCCACGGAACCCTTTTCTATAAAGGGCGGAACCCTTTAAAGGCTCCTTGGTCCGTGGACGCTCTCATCCTTTTGGCTATAAATAAAAGCCCATTGTTTTCCCATTTCTTCACCACTTCAAATCACATCTTCTCCACCTTCTTGCATACATTTAGATCAATCATTAACAATGTAATAACATACATTAAACACCCTAATGATCATGATCATAATGCTTCTAACATTCATCTTTGTTGTAAGCATACTCTTTGATCAACCAAGGAAAGTTTGGAGATTTAGCCATCCCCACTTACCACAAGTTGAAGATCTATCACAAGAAGTTTAGGGAACTTGTGATCTTCATCATGAAGGCTTCCTATCAATGGAAGTTCATTTAGAAGTAGTTATTCATATCCATTAGACATTTGTGTCATGGATCATTAGTGTAAACATCATTGCATCATAACAACACTTTCACCAAACTAGATTAGATGGTTTATGTGTTTGTGCCATAAAACACAAGGTTTATTATGTTGGGCCATAAAACATATTGGGAGTGGTTGTACCCTTGTAAAAGAACCCGACATCTAGCTTAGTGTCGGAAATATTGTATAGGCGACGTTAGGTTGGTTCTACCTCGAACTAGAACCGGTATTTAGCTTTGTACGAAAAAGTGTAGCGGCGATTGTAAGGTTTTCTCCGCCGAGAAGGGAGCTTGTTGATTTAGTGAAGTAACTCTCGAGTTGGGTACTCGAGGAGTGGAGTAGGGCGGAAAGGAGATCCGTGACGGAACCACTATAAATCCTCGTGTTCGGTTTGCACTTTCCTTTCTTTATCTCTTTACTTTTATACTTGCACTATACTATTGTTTGTGATGTGGTTTGATGTTCATGATTGTGTGACAACTTGGTTTACCATACTTTATATTAGTCACAAACAATAATTGGTACTTTCATATTATAACAAGCTTCATAAGCGATTTGATACTAAAGATCTAAAGTTTTTAAGCGGTAACGTATTCACCCCCCTCTACGTTTCCACAATTGGTATCAGAGCCATGTAGCTCTTATTTTCAAAACAAATGGTTTTAAAATAGAGTACGATCCATGTATCAAATTACCATTGAAGCGAAAAATAATATGAAAAATGCTTTGCTTGTTATACTTAGAATTTTTGTTGTTAAATGTAACTTTGTATACAAGCTTGAAGGTTTTCTTGACAAATAAAATAAAAGTTTGTTGAAAGAACTAGTAAGTATTGTATTGTGTGCTTATAGAAAATTTATGAAGAAATATGATTTTAAAGGAGTGTTTGGGATAACTATAAATTTAGTTGAAAAATCACCTCCGTAAATGTTTAAGATAAGTTACATAAGTAGATATGTTGTTAAATATGTGTATTATATGTTTACTATGAAATCTAGTAAGTCACACACGTTTTCTCTATGTCAAATACTAGTTTTGGTGAATCGTCTCGAGGACCATGGCACCAAATCTTATAAAGGGCGGATCCCTTTATTTGGTTCCGTGGAATCCGTGTGTACAGTATCAGTTTTGGGCAACTTCAAAAAATCATAACTAATTAACCGTAAGTCCCGAGTCGAGCCACCTATCATTTTAAAGGGAATTGAGTCTACTTTCATTTAAAAATACTCTCATGTCCTGAGTCTAATTTTAAATAAGTGAAATATACCAAATACTACAGTATGTCTAAAATATTGAGTTTCGCTTTAACATAAAAACTCAAAATTTTGAATCAAGCAATTTAAGTTGGTATTCTTAGAACTTTGATACAACTTCCTTTGAAACTAAATAATTTGGTAATATGTTTAAAGGAAACTAATCAAGCTTGGTATACATCGTCATATTTAAACACAAAATGACGAAAAGTGTCTTTCTTGTTATGCTATGCTAAATGACCACTTGTTTATGTTGTTTGCATATATGTTGCTTGCTTACTTTTCAAATTGTTGTTTACACTTGTTTGTTTGCATAATATAAGTGTCAATCTTGCCATGTTATTTATTAAACGCTTGTTTGACGATTTCGTGTTTATGCACAATAGGTTATTTGATAGATTTTGTGCACTAAGTTGGAAAATTGTTTTATCATCGCTTGTAGAATTAGATCACTTCATTTGCATAGGTTATACTAACATCTCGCATAACTTATGAAATGTCATAACTCACTTAGCAATAAGTACTAAGTAAATTAGTCAAGTACTTTGAAAAATGAAGGTTTTAAGAGAGTGTTTGGTACAAGGACAAAAACAATGTTGTATGATGTAATTTATGTGTTTTCGCTTTGTAGGATGATAAACTAACTTAAAACATTGATGTATGCTAACCGGTTCATGCAGGGGATAACACACGGGTGTTATCAAATTTTACCCATTTTCACTTATATGTGAAAATCGTTAGCCCTGGTCAAAGTCTATGTTCCACTATGTTTGTATATGTGTTATTGACTTTTCCTAACTAGAAATGATTAATGTCACATGTTTTAAGCAAAAATTTAGGTTTCGGAAAACTCCCTGACACCTAAAAAATGGGTCGTGAAGTTTTTCGGTGTCCACGGATTAGACGGCACCAAAAATTTGGTACCGTCAGTTATGCATTTTGGTACCGCTTCAGCAGGCGGACCAGCGGCACCAAATTAAGGGTTCCGCCTATGCGAAAAATTGGTGCCGTGGATTCTACAGGTAAGTTGTTGAATTTTACTAAATCCCGCAATCTAATTTACCAAATTTCGTTTCTAGGATAGTTGTTAATGCTTATCTTTCATATCTCATTCAACACATCCTCAATGGATTAACTTAGGATGTTTGACATGATCTTAGACACTTCCATCTCATTAAAAGCTACCATCTTTGTATGGATTAACATCAAATCCGTGAATCCTTAGTTCCATAAATCGACACATTCAGAATGGTCATTTTCACACCTTCACTGTTACTTTTCCTCAAGCTTAGCATTTCTTAAAGCAAAGTCAAAATGACTAAATCCTCAACCTCAAATAAGCCACTTAAGAAAACCACTAGGATTAGCATTCGATCTTGTTGCTACATTAACTTGAACTCTTCATCCTTAGACTCATTACCTCTCAACATCTCATCACCCATTCAAGATGTGAACTTTCTAAACTTAAGTACTCCAACTCCACCACCAAAATCACCCACCATTATGACTACTTCACAACCATCCAAAACACCTTCACAACCAAAGTCTCCAAAACTTGTACTTTGTACAACACCACCAACATCTCCTCACCCGTTTGCGGATGACTTAGATGACTTACAGAGACTAACAAATCTGGACTCATTATTTGCAAAGATATCATACACAAGTCTATCATATGACTATAGATATTGTTTTGTATCTACATGTATTGCCTCACTTGGTTAACATGAAAATAATGTGTCATCCTTCAAGACAATAAGTATTTACATAGAGTCATAACTCACGTATGTTAAAGACATACTATCAAGTCTTGTTATCCTTGAGTTCAATCTAAGCTTTATAATCTCAACAAATTAGGATTGACAACTTAAGTATTTCATCGAAAATATTCAAGTATATGCGACTTACGATTGTAGTCATTAAAAGTCATATCCGAAAAATCAACACCCAAGTATTTTAACAACACATGTTGAAACACTTATCCAAAACAAACAACCCATTGTGCCACTTATCCCTCTTTGACACCTACTATCCCTCTTCCATCTTTTGGCACCATTAAGCATATTGCTCATGATCTTCCAAGAGCATCCTTTAAATCAAGCGTGCCCTTTCAAGGTGAACCTATACCTCAACCCCTAAGCTTCATAGACATAACCAAAACTTCAAGCACTTCACCCACTAGTTGTAGCAACCAATGAACCATAAGAATTAGTATCCGTACTTTTATGTTCAACATCTATGGACAATCAACCTAAGTATTCCCATAGCACAACAAACCCCTACATCACCACATCCTTTTTAGACACACTAGAAAACCTACCACCTAGATCAACCAATCCACCATCCTTACCATCATTTGAATTCTTTAAGTGTATTGCTCAAAAAGCCCTTGTGTCCAACACTTGTATTGAATCAAATGCACGTTTGAACAAACTCAAACATCCTTTCCCACATATAAGGACTTAGATAATTCATTACGGCTAGAACCTCAACTATTAAATAAGCCTGGTGCTCTTGGTAATTGTTGCCAATTTCCACTAGGTATAAGTAGTACTACCTTCACAAATTATCAAAGTATTAGTAATACTTTGTCTTTAAAATTCTGCATAAATTTCGTTAAACCTCAAATCAACATTTTAACAACATATGTTAAAATGCAATCTCAAAGCCAACATCATACACCCCAAGCAACAATGACTTTTGAGGAATATACATAAGAAACTCGAGTGAATTCCTCTTGTCATCATCTAGTGAATATAATCTTGAGACCAAGTTTATTTAGATGGGACTATCCGATTCAAACACTTTGGCTTCATATCTTCATTTAGGAAAACATGATGTTTTGAAGAACATTATGACTAAGATTCATGCGTTAAGCTTTCATCTTGTTAAAAGGATATTGTATATCCTATGCATCACTCTTGCGACATAAATAGTTGTGTTACAAGAGATTTCATTACACCTCATTGGCTAAATGATCTTGAAACAAACATCTACAAGTTCTATGAACTAGCATATCCAATTCATCTTGTCATACTTGTTTTCATAAGCATGATAACTTTATCCCATGGGATAATCTCATTTGTTGAAAGATACTATTTGTATCTATTTCCTTTCAAGCGTACATCATAACCTAACCTTGCTCAAACCGAGTGCACATCCAAGGTTAAAACTACACATCTTTAGAGCATACATAAGATCTATTGAAGTTGGTAACCTCACTTAGACTCTTGTTAAATAATATGCTAAAGAGCTCTCTTGAGAACGTTCTTAGTTTAACATATTCCATTCTCTAGTCTTAGATGATCAATTAACATTTAAAGTACACACTTCAACACAACATAAAAGATGTCATCCATTAGATCATACAATTAGCTGTGTAATTTAAACAACCTTAGATTCTAAACACAAGATTAAAACATATTGTTTATCAACACACCATTGTTAAAATTCATGTGTATAACATGACATCTTCATCACCTTAGTTATATTGCATATTAGTTGTGTCACATTAAGCCAAGTATTGGTAAACTATCATCTTTTATGCACTTTAATAGGCAAAAGTAGGAATTCCCATCTTTCTAACATGAGAATGACTACTGGAGAACCTATTGCACTAGAAACTCAATTTGACCTAACGGTTGAATTGCTTCCTGAAGAGAAGTTGGGTATGTGGAATCACCCGTAAAAATGGTCGTGTTTAGCCTTAATTGAGCACCGCTAGTAATAGTCTCATATTCATTCTCCAACTTGAAAAATCTGTTTTCCTATACTTGCCTAAAGTAAGTGTTAAAACATTGATAGTTTGCCTCGCCTAAGGAATACTAATCAAACAAGTAGTATATATGACTTTTCTTTCAAAACCACTTGCATTGCACTTACATGTGTTGATTACATGTTCTTGTTTGATACGATAAGTTGATTTGACATTATCTTAGTGTTTGATAACTAGTCAAATGTGTAAACCTTAGTAAAACCACTTGCATTGCACTTACATGTGTTGATTACATGTTCTTGTTTAATACGATAAGTTGATTTGACATTATCTTAGTGTTTGATAACAAGTCATAATGTATAAACCTTGGTATGGTTTTATCTTCATAATGCTTGTATTCTTGTTTTATGCTACTAAACGTTTAAACCTAAACTTTATTTGCATGATTCTTACTTATGAATTATTTTTAGCATGATTAACATGTTACTTATGAACTCATAATATGCCATTTTGATACGTGATAATTTTGATATGATATATTTGTGTTTGAAAGCTATTAGTTGGCATTCATTATATCTATGTGTAGTACGATCCAAATGATACACGCTCCAAATTGTTATGTCTTAAACATGGCTTGCATGAATCTTTCATTTTGTTTCTTTTTCTTCTTGTCACACTATTTGTTTGCTACATGTGCACATATAATCTGTCAAAGTGCTTTTGGTATGACAAACTTTTAGAAGCCTTTTTATCTTACAAATTAATCACATAGATTTGTATATCCAAGTATGCTTAAGTGTCTAAGTCTAACGACAAAACAATCTCATAATGAAATGTCTTGAATAAAGTTGTATTCTTGCATAATATGATTGTTTTGATACTATCTTGTGCGGTGATTTCTTGTCTACTAAGTGCAATGTGTTGTTTTTGCTTATATGATATGTTATCATTTGATTTCTATCATGTTAACATCTTTTATCACTAACAAATTTGTTTTGTAGGTTGATAACAAGTTATTTGTTATCTCACTTGGTTTTAACTTTTATATGCTCATTTTGCATAATCCCCTTTATTGCTACTTAGATTAGTAATATGCTTTATGGGACCCCTACACTTGCATATAGTTTAAAAGCATATAGAATTAAGTTCTAGCGGGTTGGCTTTGCATTTTTGTATTTTAACCGACCTCTTTGCAAATCTTATCTTTGCTTCCGCTTTCCAAAAATCACCTCCATCATTATTTAGTTCTAACAATACTCTAATCCTCTTCACTTCCTATTAGGAAACCACATGCCTCATCATACGATCATCTCGTATTAATCGAGAAGAGGTACGTGACTTTAAGGATGAAGTTCATTGTATGCTAACCATCATCCAGAAAAATATCACTAAGCTCATCTCTTTCGTTAATCGAATAACCTCCTAAACACTTTGTTGTCATTCCGTATTTGATACACATTATGTTGGATTTCCACCAATTAAGGGGGAGAGAAATCCATTCACATAATTGTCTTTTGTCAAATTTTATGTCTCTTAGACTCTAAAATACCAACACATAGGCAAACACCACTTAGCTAAAACCGATTCACAAAACCACAACTAGTTCAACCTCTTTTAACCTTATTCTTACACTCTAAAATACCAACACATAGGCAAACACCACTTAGCTAAAACCGGTTCACGAAACCACAACTAGTTCAACCTTTTTAAACCTTATATCACAAGTTTGCACCAATACCTCATCAAGTGAAAAACACATCATGTGTTTTACAAACTTCTTTACCTCCACAATCAACGAATCTAGGATTTTCCTTAACCTAGCACCTTACAACTTCACTATCTAGAACACCATCATAGGATCTTATCCTTTTCTCGCTTGACATATATCATGCATGCCATTGTCAGTGCAAACGATATATTAATCAAAACAGCCATTTCCAACACGTTGGTCCATCCAACTCTCACTTATATGATGTCATTCTCATCCTCATATAGGTACTCATTATTATTATTATTATTATTAGTATTTTCCATATTGTCTTCACTTCTTTTCAAAGTCATAATCATCCATGTCGGTCAAAACCATGCTAATACTACCTTTCCCATTGTCACCTAGAATAGGTCATTTCTATAATTTGTGTAAATCAATGAACGAATTTATCTTCATGTTATCACTTTTATATATTCTTAGATAGAACGCATTATTGATTACTCTTGGGTTGAAGCATATGAGAACTTGCTCAAAACAATAGGTTGTTAGCATCAATAAATCATTCAAATCATAAACCCTTATGCATCATTGAAATGCAATGTCCATTCATATTTTTTTACTTTGGTCACTTGACATGACGAAAGGATTGCATGAGTCCATATTTTTTATTTGCTATACATATGAGTTTCTAACTCCTTAATAGCTTCCTACCTAATCACCACCACCTTCCATCACCACTTTCACTAATCATCACCACCATGGATTAGCGAAAACTTACTTTTGTAAATCTCGAGTCATCTACCATCACCACATGAATCCTACTAGTAAACCGACACCAACACTAGCACCACTAGTGGCACACCCGGTGGGAGACTTCATATCTTCTTTCTAGGAACTATTTTGTAGGTTTTTATCATATTATATTCTCACTTTTCTTATGATTGTAATTAGGAGACTATACTTCATGAGATCTTTGATTATATCATTTATCACATATATACATCTTATTTTTCTTTGTGAAAAAGATGAAATATATTGCACTAATGTTTTTCATTGTAGGTTCATCATCATATACACTCGATTGTATATAATTTACTCATCTAAGGATGAAGTTTGCATCAATTATTTTTCTTATTTTAGGTGCTTCTTGACACCATAGAACAAGGAGGAATGTCCTTTAAGCACTCATATTGCATCGTCTATACACTTGGTTGTATATGACATTTTTTGTCTAAAGACAAAGCTTCTATTATACTCAGTGTTGTAAATATCGCTTGGCGGTCCCTCGGCGGTCGACCACCGCCAAGCGCCATATCGGTCTTGGCGGCGATATATCAGTGATATAACGGAGACCCTAAATTATAAAGAAATTAATTTTTTTTATAGGTATTTATATATTTTATATACATATTTATAAATATTTATTAGTTTTAATGTTATATTTAATATTTTTAATTATATATTTTATATAAATATTACAAATTTTACATTGTATATGCATTTAGTTATGTATTTCCCACTCTTAACCGATATTTGACCGATATGACCGATATAACCGATATTTGACCGATATTTGACCGATATTTGACCGATATTTAACCGATATTTAACCGATATTTGACCGATATGACCGATATAACCGATATTGACCGATATTTGACCGATATTTGACCGATATTGACCAACCGATAAATTTGACCGATAAGTGAAATATCGTATCGTGGACATATAGCGATATATCACTGATATATCGGCCAAGACCGATATTTACAACACTGATTATACTAATATTTATTTTGAAGGTTCATCTTGACGCCCTAGAGCAAGGGGAGCTTCCGTCAAGAATTCACTGAATGCATCTTATATACACTTTGTTGTATAACACTTACTCGTCCAATGACGAATATAGTTTTGCACTAATATTTGTTTTGTAGGTTTTAATCATACCTTGACGCCTCAAACAAGGGGGAGCAACCGTCAAGGGGAGCATGCACGCATTTAGCATCATTCTCACTTTTCAACAAGCATTTGTGCTTCGATAAAAGTGGAGAAAATAGGCTAACATTGCTATGCATTTTTCTTTTTCATATATTTCTCATATTTTTTGTTGCATAAAACTAACCTTGATGTAGGTTAAGCCTCTTTATTTGATCCATGGATCCGCTACCAAACAAGGGACGGATTGTAGTGGACGATTTAACTTCACTAGGGATGATGCAAGGTCGCCTTTTTGGGGAGAAATTAAGTTAAACTCCAAGGACACGCCCTTTTTGTTTCGACAAAAGGGGGAGAAGAGGGTAAACGGAGAAGGTAATGTAAAGGTAGTAAGGATACAAGTAACTTTTTACATTTTACTTTCTATTACGTTTATATATATTTGTCATCATCAAAAAGGGGAGATTGTTAGTGCAAATATTACGATATTTAATCTATACAGTATCGTTTGTTTTGATTGATGACAAACATGTAACTTGTAATACATAACGTAAAATGTACAAGTTACTTGTAATCACACTTTGTCTCAACATACATTCAACACCTCTCGATGTCTCAAGTCCTCGTATGTTACAACACAGGTTCGTACATGTTTGTTATGTGGCATTATGATCAAACCCATTAATAAATCATTTAGAATGTTTAAAATACATTTAGAGTCACCAAGTATTTTAATAGGTTAACCATTCTATTTCGAACCTCATTTTACATTTTGCATTCACAAGTATTTCATACAAATACTAAAGTTTACTTACACTTGACAAAATATATTTTATTTTGACAAGCACTCTTTTACAAAAGGTAACTAGACATTTTATTAACTAGTTACATAATACATTTTACAAGTTTACCTTGATAAACTTTTTAATCTAAAAATGGAAATACATGTTACATCATGTCATGCATCATCTTTGAAATCCTTGGAAGATCACTTGAATATTTTGGTTAGATTGACACACAATATATCAAATGTGATCTTAGTAAGATTTGGTAATATCTTGGAAAGATTTGAAGAAATATTTTTTAGCTTTTCTGTCAGGCACCCACGGAACCCTTTTCTATAAAGGGCGGAACCCTTTAAAGGGCTCCTTGGTCCGTGGACGCTCCTGTCCACTTTTGGCTATAAATAGAAGCCCATTGTTTTCCCATTTCTTCACCACTTCAAATCACATCTTCTCCACCTTCTTGCATACATTTAGATCAATCATTAACAATGTAATAACATACATTAAACACCCTAATGATCATGATCATAATGCTTCTAACATTCATCTTTGTTGTAAGCATACTCTTTGATCAACCAAGGAAAGTTTGGAGATTTAGCCATCCCTACTTACCACAAGTTGAAGATCTATCACAAGAAGTTTAGGGAACTTGTGATCTTCATCATGAAGGCTTCCTATCAATGGAAGTTCATTTAGAAATAGTTATTCATATCCATTAGAAATTTGTGTCATGGATCATTAGTGTAAACATCATTGCATCATAACAACACTTTCACCAAACTAGATTAGATGGTTTATGTGTTTGTGCCATAAAACACAAGGTTTATTATCTTGGGCCATAAAACATATTGGGAGTGGTTGTACCCTTGTAAAAGAACTCGACATCTAGCTTAGTGTTGGAAATATTGTATAGGCGACGTTAGGTTGGTTCTACCTCGAACTAGAACCCGGTATTTAGCTTTGTACCGAAAAAGTGTAGTTTAACGATTGTAAGGTTTACTCCGCCGAGAAGGGAGCTTGTTGATTTAGTGAAGTAACTCTCGAGTTGGGTACTCGAGGAGTGGAGTAGGGCGGAAAGGAGATCCGTGACCGAACCACTATAAATCCTCGTGTTCGGTTTGCACTTTCCTTTCTTTATCTCTTTACTTTTATACTTACACTATACTATTGTTTATGATGTGGTTTGATGTTCATGATTGTGTGACAACTTGGTTTACCATACTTTATATTAGTCACAAACAATAATTGGTACTTTCATATTATAACAAGCTTCATAAGCGATTTGATACTAAAGATCTAAAGTTTTTAAGCGGTAACGTATTCACCCCCCTCTACGTTTCCACACACACCATTAAAAGAAAATTAGGTATTATAAGTGTTAACCGGAATTTCTTTAAAAATGACGTCCATCATGTTAAAAGTTCAGCTTACAAATTCAAACTTTCAAAGTGATTTCAAAACATTACATAAGATTAAAGCACTTGGAACATAACACTGGAAACACTTGAACATAAAAGCAAAACACTTCAACGAGGATGATTAAGTAGCTAGACCATAAACTTATTCACGAAAAGGCTTGTGAGCAATCTTGTATGAAGCATAAGCATCTATACATGCATACTCCACTTGATCATCATTAAGCACTTGTGCATCCAGGTTGCTCCTGCAAACATGCATTGGCTTCTCCATGTGAAGACTGATCCCTCTGCAAGATGCTTCAACCTCGGTTTCCTAAAATACATATTAGGCCACCTCTTAATAGTCATGACCAAATATGATCAAGACTTCTAGCACAATCCAATCCATACTCATTTCCTAAGCTTTTCTACATCCTTTTTAACTTCAACTCCAACAAAAATAAACTTTCGGTTTCATAAGAAAATTTTAAGGGATTGCGGGATTACATCCATGTAAAAGAGTTGAAGGATTAGACACTTGGTGTCAATGCACAATATTAGAGTTACTAATTTGTTGCTCATGCCAGAAATCATCTGTGGGCACCATTCAACGTCTAGGCCAACCACGTTGGCATGATCCAAGAGAGTTTCATTGACCCATTCAGTAACATCGCTAGCTCATTTGGTTGACATGATACTTGGAGGTTCACTAGACCAAACATCACTTTTCCAGTCGACGTTTTTTGTCTAGTCCCTACGACTTGTCGTAGGGATAATAAAATCCATACGACATGTCGTAGGCATTCACTTGTCGAGAATGCCCCGTCTGCGATTACTGTGCCGACGACATTCCCCTATGACAAGGTGGGGCCCACACCCTTTTTGGTCAATGGTTTTGTAATTTTGGTCGATTACTGTGCCGACGACATTCCCCGTACGCTTTGATGTTTGAACCTTTATCGATCTGTAATGTAATTTGTGCGCTTTAATATTAGACGCTTTTCGACTTTAATTATGGTATACTTCCCGTAAAACATCATTTGATTTGAAGCTTTGATGTTTAAACTTTTATCGATTTGTAATGTACTTCGTGCGTTTTGATGTTTGAAATGTAAATCGTACGCACTAATATTAGACGTTTATCGACTTGTAATGTAAAAGTAATTAGGAAAATATATGCCTACGACATGTCGTAGGGAAACAAAAGGCGGGAAAAATACCGCCAAAAGTGTTAATATATGCCTACGACATGTCGTAGGTATTTATTAAAATACAAAGCGATTAATAATGCCTACGACATGTCGTAAAGAAATAACAAACCACAACACTAATCAACACTAATCAAACGTTAATCACCCAAATAATTGCATGGTTTTATTTTACCGACGACATGTCGTAGGGATATAGAAGCGGGAAAAAATACCGCCCAAAAAATGGATGAAATGTTGAAAGTCAAATTTGACCACTAAAATGCCCTCGTAGGCATTTTATTTCCAAAAAAATTCAACGCATTTCAGTTTCGTTCAACCCCTTATTTTGTCGTTTAGTGTCTTTTCCCTACGACATGGTGTCGTCGGGATTTTGTTCGTAGCCAGTTCTCCTTTTTCTTGTAGTGGTTGTAGTCGTTGCTAAAACGACAAACCATTGTACTCTTGATTTGGAAGAAAAATGCTAAGTAGTGAAGTGATTATGCGTGTGAGCTTTTGTTTGATTTTCTTTTAAAATTTCTTTTGGGTTTTGTTGGTTGATGAAAATTCATGGAATTATTTCCGGTAGCTATCAAAGGACTTCTTGGTTTCTTTTATCTCGTTAAATGAACATTAAGGGCTTCAAGATCTTGCAACAACCAAGGTCCCAGGGAGGGTTATCTGTTGTTCGTTGTAGATCTGTGACGATTGTTGTTTATACTCTTAAGATTTTCATAGATCTGTGTACGAGTTGAACGGACATTAGATTTTGTTTTCTGTTTATTTTAAGTACGAATCTTGGTTTGATGTTTATGAGAGTTGGGGGAGTGATTGTAAGGGTTTATGGTTGCGTCAATTCTTTGTTCGAACTGTTCTTGTTTCTTTTTCGTTCTGTACTTTGACCAATGGGGACAAAGCTGAGGTCATTCCTGTAAACAACCTGTAAACAAACCCAGATTCCGGTTATATATCGTCAAGTATAGTTCACTTAACATATCCACAAGTTAACAATCGTCTTTGTTAAGCTATAAATCTCTTTTGCAATCTCTAATCAGTTCCCGAATGCTACCTATGGTTAATTTGTGAAGATATAATTGATCACTATTAGTTTGGAAATTGAGACTTTTGTTGGGCATTGCACAAAGAAAATGAAATGAACTTTTTTTTACCGGAATCTGGGTGTGTAAATGGTGTCACCGGAATCTGGGTTTGTCATCGGAATCTTGATTGGAATAAGCTTTGGTACAGAGGGGGTACTTTAGTCAGTAGACAAGAGTAAGCCCAAACAAGAGTCGTCCTCGGTCTATTTTGAACTTTTCAAATTATAGGTCTAGAAAGTGATATGTCGTAGGGCGACTGGTCTATTTTGGTAATTTTTCCTAAATAAAATGATAAAAACTGAAATAATTTTTCTTAATAAATGTTCAACGGTCCGTTTTCTTGGACCGTTACGCCCACTTTTCCTCTTTTTATGTTAGATGAAGTGCTTCAACGAACACCCTCCGAATTTGGTCCTTCGCACGCCAACCTTATAGCCCGGCGTGAGAACATATGGCCTTCACCTCCCCTTCACCTCACCATGACACTCCGTCTAATGTCTAAATACTTAAATAGTCTGTGTTTGATTTACTCGAGATTATGGAATGTGGATGCGTGAATTTTATGTTACAGATTCTGGAATGTTGATGACTTTAGTATGAGAAAAGGTCATGACAAATTTGGGTGTAACATACTTAATGAAGCATCTATATAAGCACTTCACAAGTCCTAATCGTGTATGCACAAGAATAATCAATAGCGTTGTAATGTCAGCTCACGTATACATTTTAAGTTATCACGAGATGTTTATTTTCAATATCTGAGTTCTACACACTCAAAGTGTCACTAACTAATGTGTTACATTTCAATTCCCACTATTTATACATGTGAACAACTAAAAAACAAAACTCGTCGAATTAATTTGTGAATTTGTAATGTGTTCAAGAGGTAGATGCTATGTTTGTATTCATATGTAAATTAATGCAGATATAAGAGTGCTGCTGAAACAATAAAGTCAACCAAAATTCACACAGAACAACTAAAACTAGCATAGCTCAATTTCAGCTATTGGGGAAGCTCGGTGGAGCTTTAACAACCTTTGAGCAGGCTCACACCCTCTCTTTTTTGTAGTAACACGAATCTTCTTTAGCATAGG
>OU343225.1:130374819-130437758 GCA_910596185.1 Chrysanthemum makinoi
AAATGGCCTTATCAACATTGAGTACCGAGGAAAAATAAGATGTCAAAAGAGCAATTTTGATGAAAAGTATACATACACCTCCAAATACTATATGTGTCTTTAATTTTTGTTTGTATTTTTCTTAATAAGAATTGAGTTCATGTTTTGTTTGTATTTAACATAATTTATGAAAGTGAATGATCGCACCATTAAAAGAAAATTAGGTATTATAATTGTTAACCGGAATTTCTTTAAAAATGACGTCCACCATGTTTAAAGTTCAGCTTACAAAACACCTCCAAATACTATATGTGTCTTTAATTTTTGTTTGTATTTTTATTAATAAGAATTGAGTTCATGTTTTGTTTGTATTTAACATAATTTATGAAAGTGAATGATCGCACCATTAAAAGAAAATTAGGTATTATAATTGTTAACCTGAATTTCTTTAAAAATGACGTCCACCATGTTTAAAGTTCAGCTTACAAATTCAAATGTTCAAAGTGATTTCAAAACATTACATAAGATTAAAGCACTTGGAACATAACAATGGAAACACTTGAACAGTTGAACATAAAAGTAAAGCACTTCAACGAGGTTGATTAAGTAGCTAGACCATAAACTTATTCAAGAAAAAGCCTATCAGCAATCTTGTATGAAGCATAAGCATCGATACATGAATACTCCACTTGATCATTAATCACTTGTGCGTCCCAGTTGCTCCTGAAAACATGCATCGGCTTCTCCATGTGAAGACTCACTACATCCCTTGCAAGATGCTTCAGTCCCAGCTTCCTAAAATACATACTAGGGCACCTCCAAATAGTCGCTGACCGAATATCAGCACTTCTAGCACAATCCAATCTGTTTGAATAAGCAAGCGATAATCAAAGATGAAGCACAAGAGAAGAAGCAAGAATCGACAAATTTGCGGAAGCTTTTCTTTTATTCAAAACAAAATTCAAAGGTACAAAGTCTAAATCTTATGATTCCGTATATATAAGAAAAACAACCGACCTAAACAACCGACTCTTAATACTTTCCTAATACTAAGATACCAAAAATACTAAATACAAAAAATACCAAATGACCCTTAGGAGTTCTAATCACATTCATAACAATCTCCACCGTGATTGAAACTCCTTAGGAATACCAAATGTTTCAAATAAAATTCAAAATTTCAAATGCTAGAGATACTAGCCTAATTCAAACGAATAACTGATTTCCAAAAACGATCCAAAAGAAATCAATCCAAAACAAACGTCGATGACTTCAAAAACATATAACCAAACGTTAACCGGAACGGTTAACCATTCAAAGCAACTCACATTCTGAACCCGAGTAGCACGAGTCGTCTTTAGCAGTAGTAGCTATCAAACCTTTTTCCTTTAGTTTAGGAAAATCAATCTTCCAATGACCCGTCTCTTTGCAATAGTTACAAATATCTCGAGGATTGGAACCTCGAGAACTTGACGATGCTCCACCTTTATCTTTACTTTTTTCAAATCGATATCGACCCCTATCACGACTTGTGGTTGCTAAATCCATAGATTGGGACTCATAACCACTCCCTGACGCTTGTTGGCGAAGCTCTCTTGAGTGCAAACTAGATCTAACATCTTCCAAAGTGATAGTTTCTTTACCAACAACAAATGAACTAACAAAACTTTCAAACGAAGGAGGTAACGACACAAGAAGAACAAGAGTTGCATCTTCATCTTTTATCTTCACTTCAACATTCTTCATATCCATCAAGATTGAGTTCAAAGCATCAAGATGCTCTTTCAAAGATGAGCCCTCTTTCATTCGAAGAGAAAACAAACGTTGTTTCAACAACTTATTTGTCAATGATTTTGTCATATAAATAGTTTCTAACTTTTCCCGAACTCCTTTTGCCGTTTCCTCGTCACCAACCTCATAAAGAACTTCATCTGATAAACATAGAAAAATAGTTGAGTATGCCTTTTCTTCTTGCAACTTATAGTTAGCATTAGTCATATCAGCCGGTTTTGTACCGGTAATGGGTGCCCAAATGCCTTGTTGTTTCAATAAAGCACGAATCTTGATACGCCACAAGCTAAAGTTACTCTTTCCCAAAAACTTCTCAATATTAGTAAGAAGAAGACATGATTTTCAAAAGAATACCAAACAAGGTACCCGATATTCAAATGATTCAAAAACAAACTACAAATACTAATGTTACTAATTCAAAAGTAAAAATTCCAAAAGCCCACTTTAGAATAAGTGTAGCAGCCCAGAAAACCAAACACCAACTGAATAACAAATACCTGATCGTATAAAAAAATCCAGCAGAAGAAACAAAGTTATCCCCAATTCAGAAACACTTTGTTCTATCAAAAACAATTTCCAAATCTCCCTAAAACCCAAACGAATTGAAGAAAACGTTTCTTCGGTGATTACTCCAAACAAATTCAAAACAAAAACTTCCAACCCAATTCCAAAATCTCAAACCCTAAGTTCGAACAGATTCAGACGAAACCCTAAGTTCGATCTAAGAAACCCTAAGTTCGAATAGATACAGACGAAACCCTAGATCGACAATCTCTGATACCACTTGTTCGAATAAGCAAGCGATAATCAAAGATGAAGCACAAGAGAAGAAGCAAGAATCGACAAATTTGCTGAAGGTTTTCTTTTATTCAAAACGAAATTCAAAGGTACAAAGTCTAAATCTTATGATTCCCTATATATAAGAAAAACAACCGACTCTTAATACTTTCCTAATACTAAGATACCAAAAATACTAAATACGAAAAATATCAAATGACCCTTAGGAGTTCTAATCACATTCATAACACAATCCATACTCATTCTTAAGCTTTTCTACATTCTTTTTAACTTCAACTACAACAAAAATTAACTTTCGGTTCATAAGAAAATTCTTAAGGGATTTTGGGATTACATCCATGTAAAAGAGTTGAAGGATTAGACATGGTGTCAATGCATATATAGTTGCAGAGTTGCTGATTTGTTGCTCATGCTAGAAATCGTATGGGGTCGCTATTCAATGTTTAGGCCTACCACCATCTTTGGAACGATGGCATAAGCCGAGAGAGTTTCATTCACCCATTCAGTAACATCACTAGCTCTTTTGGTCAGTATTGTCTTGATCGTTTTATTGTCGTAGTTGGAGATGATACTTGGAGGTCGTTGAGTCGTTGCTAAAAAGAATAGCCATTGTACTCTTGATTTGAAAGAATAATGCTAAGTAGTGAAGTGACGTATAATGCCATAAGGTGATGATAATTTATAGTACTTTTGGCAACAAGTTACAAAACGTTTGCAATTCACGAAATAACCGTGTTTGGATTTTTTATAAGTTGATATTGGGTAGCATTGAGATATGAATTTATGGGTGGTTAGAAGGAACTTATTACTCATTCATATTCATATGTTACTCTAAATTAACAAAAAAAGATGTTTATTTTTTCCCTCCACAAAATATAACATAAATGCTAGTCTATGTATATACTTGAAATAAACAACCATCTAATCTTCACAAAAGCCAAGCGACAATTCATAGTTATCAACTAAATTATATTGACCAAACATCCAAAATTCATATGTAGAATTTGTATTAAAAAAAATGCCACCTTTATTCTTGCAAGTTAAAACATAGTAATATAACCTTAATTAAGAGTGCATCGTTCTTATAATAAAATAAGAAAAATAAGCCAGTAAATTAATCTTCAAGAAGAATTTTGTGAGCAATCTTGTATGAAGCATAAGCATCAATGCAAGCATACTCAATTTGATTTTCGTTTAGCACTCTTGCTTCCCAGTTGCTCATACAAACATGCTTTGGCTTATTCATGTGAAGCCCCAACACGTCCATTGCAAGATCCTTCAAACCCGGCCTACGAAACCTTCCAGGCCACTTCTTCATTGCCGCTGAACGTATATCAGCACTCTTAGAACAATCCAACCCATACTCGTTCTTAAGCTTTAATATATCGTCTTCAACTTCAACTCCAACAAAAGTAAATATAGGGTTCAAAAGGAAATTTTTGAGGGATTGTGGGATTTCATCCATGTAAAAGAGTTGCAAGATTAAGCATTTTGTGTCAATGCATAGTTGAAGTGTTGCAGATTTATTGCTCATGGACAAAATAAGGTGTGGTCGCCATTCAACATCGAGCCCTACCACAACCATTGAGTCGTTTGCATGAGCAAAGTGGATTTCATCAACCCATTCCTTGGTTATGGAGGCCTTGTCTGTGACAGTTGTCACAATTATTTTTCCATCATACTTGACTGAAAGGTTTATGGATAATTATTAATATACGTATGACCGGATTCGAACTCGAGACTTCGAGATTGCACACATTACTTATGAGAATCAATGTAAATAATAATTAATATATTAAATGTAATATTTAATTATTGATTACAAATAAATACTTAACGATAGTTAATATTTAACGAGTTTTGATTATCGGTCGTTAAATGTCAACGGGATATGAAGAAAAGTTAACAAGCCAAGAGAAGGTTTTAGGAACCCTCTTTTGGGCTTGTTTTTGGCTGAAACTATTGAATCCCACATCGGAAATCATAGTAATCTTGACATCTACCATAAGGCTATAAATACATCCCCATATATTCATCCTTTAGTGACTAGATTTCAATAGAAGGCCAAACTTCTTCTTTCTTCCCTCTTGTTCTTAGGTCGACGAGTAAAACCCCATGTAATGGATTTGCGAGTGACCTTGAGCATAACAAAGGTGTTTGGTTAATCTATTGTGATCAAGAACCTGGCTTTTCTCATTGATTCGCTACTAATACGTGTGTACAAGAACGAAGGGTCAATGCACTTGTGTTGGTAACTTGGGTGTTCGACTTTTAGTGTAGTCGAATGTATTAAACCCTAATTTATTAGGGTTTAAGGTTTCTTGGTACTTGATCTTAATTTGGGGATTTCATAAACCCTAATTGCATTGATTCGCAAAAGGTACGCATATACTTTTAATTCGGTTAATTAATTTACAAGTATTCATCCTATTACTTCCGCTGCATGCTTTGATGATGTTTATGTGTTTTCTATAATTGTTATGATTAGTAAAACCCAACACTGGCATCAAGAGCCGTTAATATATTGTAATTAATTACCGAAACACATAAAAATTGAATCTTTATGATTATTATATGCTTTTATGGTTTCTAGGGTGTTGAAAATTGGAACCCTAATTTTTTATTAATTGGGTCGATTACCCATTAATTGTTTAATTAGGTTTTATTTTTTTTGTAAAACTTGTAGAAACCCTAGGATTGCATGTATATTTTATGTGGTTTTAATGAATAATTGTTATGTGCCATGTATATGCGTATCTTGGGATTATAATTGTTATGAGGAATCCATGGTGAAACATACATGTTAATTAGTTTGATAATTATTAAATTGGGGAAGACCTCAATATATCTAATAAAATTCGTTATGTGCTAATTGGTATATTATTGACTTTGGCTTACGCAATCGACTTGTCGATGCATGTCGCTCATCTACCTTGTAGGTGAAAGCCCTAGTTGATGTATGCATTATTTAACGCCTAGAATTGTTTATTAGGTTTTATCAAATAATTATGCATGTGGCTAATTGTTTTTTATATATGTTAATTGTTAAGTTATATGTATATTATTTGAGTTCGTTTTAATTTTTATTAAAGTTCTTTTTGTTTATATTGTATGACACGTTAGTAAACAAAAAGGGTTTTTCGAGAATAGAAAATTAAATGGACTAAATAATGGCGAAATTTGATTTGTTTTCTAAGTATTAAATCTTGAACTTTTAATCGACTGATGCGACTATACTAAATGGTTAGAACGGCTCACCCACTAGAACAAACTCAAAAGGGGGTTCAAGGAAGTGCGCACAGTCACACTGAAAGGATGTCTAAGGTTATGCTTCAGCACTTACCTGGTCCTCTGCCCCCCTGTGCGTTCGATTGGAGCTACCTAGTATAACTATGGGAAATTGTCTGAAAAGGTATCGAACTTGCCATATTTTCCTTTTGTGGGCATCGAACTTTTTTTTCTTCCTAAAGTAGCCCTAAACTTGCCTAATTTTCCTTTTGTAGCCTCTAATCAAAAATTAATTACATAAATTTACATAAATCATCCCTGTGGCTCTAAACAATTACACCGTTCATCCTTGAGTCAATTACATAAAAGGTCCCTGTGGCACTAATAATTTACACATTTCGTCCTTGTAGCTATAAACTTAAACTAATCCAGGCAACCACCATCCACCGCCTGCCGCCACCATCCGCCGCCTGCCGCCACCATCCAAAACTTGTGTGCTCCCTGTCGTGGGTCTCTTTGTGGTGAGTTTCGGTGTGATAAATCTTCAAATAATCACCATCAACTAACTTATACTTGGTGGCCAAAGTATAACAATTTGCATGCATTAGGAAATTGTAACCATGTTATTTTAAGTGTCATTTACTGTTTTCTTTAGATAATCAGTTTTAAACTCAGTTGTAATTTCAATTTTATAAATACATTTCAGCTTAATCTTTTCCTTGTCTTTATTTTATTTTAATTTCTCAAATTACTGTTTTGTTACTGCTCATTAGTTTCCTTTGCTGAATAGTAAGCTCACATAAGTTTAATTTAGCTTAAGTGAGCTTATTGTGGTTTAAGTTACCATATCTGTCCTGTGCATCTGATGCATTCATCATTTTCATGTAAGTTTCATTAGCAATGTTGTAGGTAAGAATTTAGTATAGAATTTAGTTTGAGTTGATAATTGATAAAGTAGTTTAGTAAATGAGATTCTAGTTTAGATTGCCATTTTAAGTTTTCACAAGTATTTGTTGTTTCAATTCTGTCCACTGATCTTGAGATCCATATCAGTACATTTAAGTTTTAGCATGTTTCTGTTGTGCATATCTGTTTCTCTTACTGTCATATCAGCTTGTTGACATGTTGTACTTGAGCTTATTTTATCATGTTAATTGGTTAATGATAGTTTGTTTAGGTAGCTTTAGGAGCTATTATTAGCTTATTTACGAGCTATTCTTTGTCCTGCTAATTACCTTTATTTCTGCACATCAGTTATCCTATATGTCCCAATCACTGTTACTTTTGATTTTTAATTTCCTCCAAACTAGTCCTTATTAGTTGAAATTCTGGTTATTAAATCTTTGGTTGGTTTTCTTTATCAGGGTATTTTTAGTTAATTTTTATGATTTTTCTAAGCTAGCTTAATTAGTGCTTAAAGTAGGCTTGGTAGGGCTATTTGGCATAGATTGTTTAGAACATGTTTTGTGCTATAATGCTTCTAGCTTGTGCTTATAGGACCTGAATCAGTTGCATTAGCTTAGTCTTAGTTAGTTTAGGCCTTACTTATCCTGTGATAGCTTATAAGTAGCTTTTAGCTTATTTCATGTGCTTGTTCAAATCAGTTTCATGCCCAAATCATATTTCCTGCATTCTAAAGTTGTTTCTGTTATTTTTTCCTGCATCTCAGTATTATTTTAGAATTTTCTGGAATTTTTCATATTTTTCCTTGCTCTTTTGCTATTTTTCTGCATTTAAATTGATTTTTAAGCATTTTTAATTAGCATTTCATTCTAATAAATTAGAAAATGATCAGAAAAATACAAAAATAGTTTTCTTAGTTTTATAAAAATCAAAATGTCATAAAAAGTATTTTTCCAGAATTTCCTAATGCCTTTTCAGACAATTTCCTAATGCATCTTTTTTATGATGGTGGCGTGGCAAGGCGGTGGAGGTGGCTGTGGTGTCGGTGTGGTGGTGCTAGAGAGATGGAGAGGGAGAGGCTGTAAAAGGGATGTGAGAAAGAGTAGAAGATAGATTTTATGATATAAAGTTACACAAGGATGAACGGTGTAATTGTTTAGAGCCACATGGATGATTTATGTAAATTTATGTAATTAATTTTTGATTAGAGGCTGCAAAAGGAAAATTAGGCAAGTTTAGGGCTACTTTAGGAAAAAAAAAGTTCGATGCCCACAAAAGGAAAAGGTGGCAAGTTCGATGCCTTTTCAGACAATTTGCCCTATAACTATTCTATGTACGAAACATCTTAGTGCAAAGTTGTAAGTTTCTCAACGCATCGATTAAAACTTTGTAGAATTTAATCTTACCAATTTAAAACTATGAGTAAGGTTTTGAAACATTTTATGTTATGAAGATGTATGCATGCTTCTTCACACATAAGTTTTGATTACACATAAAAAATTGTACCCTTTAAAATTTAAGTTTATGCCATCTAATGATATGAAACACTTGAAATTGTAATTTAGTTATGTGAGACCTTGAGCTAGATTACGATAACAAGGTGAACCTTTATGTTGTGTGAGACCTCAGCTTAAATAATTTGCAGTTTCTAAATTAGACAACTTAATTAAGTTAGTTAGTGGGACCTATAACTTAAGGCATAAGATGGGATAAAACATGCTTATATTTTGCATAATTGTTTGGCAAAATTGTGAATCCCATATTTTCTAGGGATTGAAAACTTGTTTGTCAATTATTGTTCTTCGACAATTACCTATTCTATACTTTCATCACTAGCAGATCAACTGATGTGGTGAAACTATGATAATGAGGGTCCTAGATTCAAGGAAAATTCTATGGTTAATATGAATATTGACCTAAGGGTGTTTTATTTTCTTGAAAGATTTAATTATCGAAAATACTAAAAATTGAATTTTGTTAATTCTTTTGATTGTATTAATGGAATGTGATGAATCACATTGAGTCTTATATTGAAGTTCTGATTTGTTAAAACTACTTATGAAGTAGGTTATTAACGAACAAGATTCTGAACTGTTAATGTGATTTGTAATATCCCAAAAGAAAACAATTTAGTGTTGTTCTAATTGCTAAAGTATTTATAGATAGTCTTTAAATTACAAAAGCAAGTGGGAGTTTTGTTTAGATCTTGAAGAGATTAAATTACAATTACAAAACACATAATCTTCTAAAATACACTAGTAAATATCATGATGAGTTCAAATATGATAGACCTCAAGATGGTGAAATTCTCATTCATAGATCCGCAAGGATATCTCAGATATTTGATATGATGAGAAATATGAATTACGGGATCATGGTAAACCTGTTAATCATAATGATATATTACCTAATATTGAATTGTGAAAAATTATTCATACTATGAATATTAAGATTTTGTCCAAAAAGGTAATCAACTTTGGAAACTTGGTTTATCTTAATAAAGATGAGTTTTTTCAAAAGAAGGAAAACCCTAGTGGTTTAAATTCTTTGTGTAGAAATCATATGGACAATATTGTACATATGTTTAATGCATGACTTGTGACAAGATTATTAATCACACTTAAGCAATTAACTGTGATTGAATATTCTTTCATAGACACATTAAATATATAAAGATGATAATTGTCATACTTATTTTCGTTGATATGAAAAATGACAATGAATATCAAAACTCTTTCTTGTGTGATTGCTTTTGCGAGGACGATAAGTAATACAAAGGAGTTTTATGAATTCACATAATCTTTGGAAATGTACAAACTGCAAGAATCCATGAATGGATATATGCATGCATCTAGGAGATGATTCTTATGTTTAACTATTAAATCCATGTTTTGGTTTAAAATTAAAATAAGATAATTTCTAAGTATTCCTGAAAGCTAGTGGGAGTATTATGTTTATTTTCTTTAAATCTTATATGTTGTGGATAGTAACCTTTCATCTAAGCTAAATGTTAAGTTTTAGTTTGGAATGGAACTTCACTTGAAAGATTTAGAAAATAAGACATACAACCTTGGAGTATATGTTTATTATTAATAAACATGTGCGGTATTAAATAAATGAGTCTAATAAAACATGATATATCATTTGGAAAATGGATATGTAGAACATGAATGAAATCTCTGTTTGACACAAGGATTTTTCATGTACATCATGTTATTGTTGTATCATGCTTGAAGGCAAGATGATTTGACAAAATTGATATCTAATGAAGTTATTAGATAACTAGTGTAATGAATATTCTAATGGAACATATTTGAATTTAGAATTACATTCCTCAGCCTGGAATTGCTCTCAAAATTCTATGGATGAGCAATATATCAATTGTTGCGTAATTGTCATAGCCAACAAACTTGAAAAGTTTTGGAAGGCATCAAACATTACACTCTAGATATTAAAGTTTGCAAATTTTTTTAAAGAGCATATTGTTGTTTGTTGGTTGGTGCAAAACCGTCAAGTTTTCTCACACAAACCGGCCACTTGTGAATGGCCGACCGTAAGAAACTTAAAACAGTTTAAACACCAATGCAATGAAGATCAGGAGAGTATAGTGTTTCCCCAGGTCGTTAAGTCCCAACGAGCTATCCGAGAATAGTCAAACGTAAAGTGATCGAGAGGATTTGAACGGGAAAGGATAGTGATTGATCTATACCTAAAGAGAAAGCCCATAAACTACAGGGGCTTAAATGCAAATTAAAGGAAATTAAAAAGATAAGAAATATTAAATAAACGCTATCACTATTTGCAAAATGATGTTTTTGTTTTATGTTTTTATAAAACTTAATTTAAAAACTACGCGACGTACAAATAAAAATGTGAAACTTACACAATATAAATCCTAAAAATATGAAAATGAAATTTTTACAATCCTAATGATAAAAGAAAATTTATAGAAAAAGAAAATTATTTTTATAACTATTTATCTAATTATTATTAATTAAAAACTATTTTTAACTATTAAATAATAACCTAAAATACAAGAAAATAGGAAATAAAGCTAGAAAAATAAAATTATGACTTAGAAAAATCTAAAATATCAAAATAGAATTTTCAAAACTATTTTTGTATTTTTCTGATTATTTTTCTATTTTCTAGGAATTAAAAACTATTAAAAACTAATTAAATGGCTTAAAAATACAAACTTAACTAATAAAAATCTGGAAAAATATTTTTTTGGCTTTTTATATTTATCTTAACTTAATAAAAATGAAAAATTATTTTTTTGAAACTTTTCTTAATTAATTGTATTTAAAGCTAATTAAAAAGTGCTAAAAATTGATTTAAATGCAGAAAAATAGCAAACAGGCTTGGAAAAATCTGAAAATTTCAAGAAAAGTCTAAAATAATATAGAGAATCTAGGAAAAATATAAAAACAGAGGGTTGTGTGTAGGAATCTAATTCTGCAGTACAATGTGCTTAAGAATAAGCACTTGGGATAAGCTAGAAGCTACAACTGAGTATAAACTGATGGAGCTGTAATGTCTGAAAACACTTAAAAACAACTTATTGCAACTGTCTAAGACCACTGAAATGCAATCCACACAGATTTGGCTATTTGAGCTAAATGTGCAAAAAAAAAAACAGCTTTGAAGGGCTATTTTGAGCTTAAGCACAAGCCACTCAATAAGCTAAGACTCAAAACAGAAAATTGGAACTTGAAGGAGACCTGGCTAAGAACTATTAAACCAAAGATGGGACCTAGATAAGCTCAACTGAGCTTGTGGCAAGGCTACAAGACCCCTTGAACTCAGTGTATGCTTGAGTCAGTGCACAGGCAATTTTGCCTAAGTTGCTAAGCTCATTTGGAGCTTTTAGAAAATTTGCAAAAATATACAAAAATGGCAATAATAAACTAGACCATAGAACTTTTAAAACCACAAGTTTCATTTAATTTGGCTCAGAAATGAATCCAAGAAAAATCATCCTAGTTTGGCTAAAAACTGGAATTCACCACTTTGACTTTTGAGCAGATGTGGTTTGTTGACTTATATGAGATTTGCAACTAATTTAAGGACTGCATAAGATGTTTAATGGTGAAATGAAGCTAGTACAAGCTATGCTACTGATATCCAAACATAATACAAGATTTTGGATTCACCAAATTACAACAGTTAAGAGTTTGAGACAGATATTGTGTGTTTTGACTTTTGAGTGTATGTAGATGCAATATTAAGACAGAGTTGAGTTCATTAGAGCTAAACAAGCTTGAAACAACAAGAATCTTTCACTGAACAAACCCCAATCACAGATTTGACAGCAAATCCAAACACACCTTTAAAACATTTATTTGCAATAAAAACTGAACTAAACTGTTAACTAGCTAACATTAATGAACAAACTGAGTTCACTAGTCCTAAATACAACTAATTAAGCAAGTTTACACTAATGGTGACCACAGATACACAGACAAGCATAATATGCAAAATGGATTGAAATTGAAAGATGAAATACAAACTCACATGGGTCCAACTTTGTTTGCAGGCTAAAACAAACCCAAAACTAATCTAACCTAGTCTAATCCAACCCCCAAAGCAAGCTGCATCAACCCATTCCACTTCGAAATTGCTCCAGTTTGACTTTTGTTGACCATGACCCAAATTGCTTAAAACTGATTGACAAGCTTACAAAAAGGTTATAAAGAGTTTAACTAACTTGTTTGAGCTTAAAAACAAGCTACTGCAAGCTTATACATAAGAAATTTAGACTGAAATTAGCAACAGTAACATGAAACATTAAACTTATATAAAGAACTTGGATTGATGCTCAAAAGCACACTACAATGATGATTTTACTTAAAAGTGATACAGAGAAACTGAAATTACAACATTTCTATTTAAACTAAATCATTTATTTAAAAAACGACATTAAGGAAAACTTAAAACTAACTACTACTCTTTCAGTTGCCTCTCCTTCTCTTTTTATACTTCAAAAGGTCTTGCCACGTGTTTCTGAGTGGATCCCACTTGATTCCAGAGCCATTGGGTCACTTTTGTGAGTTTTGGCCATTTTGTCAATTTTGGCGGGAAAGGTGTATTTGACCTCTGTGGACTCAGTGACTGCAACTAGGGGGGGTGGCTAGGTGATATGATGAGGGGGTGAGAGTGGAAGGTGATAAGGTGATGGGAGAGGAACAGGTGAGGTGTTGCAGAGCAAGTGGATGGGGAAGAAGGTGTGCAGTGGATAAGGAGGGAAGGTGTATGTTTGACTGGTTATTTGACCAAGGGGTCAAAAAGGGTAAATGACAGGGGGGTCAAATGGGTTAAGGCAGGGGTCTAAAAGAGACAAAGGGGTCATTTGGCTAGGCTTAGTTATATAAGGACTAGTTTTGTAATTTTCCAATTCTTGAAGGACCAATCCTGTAATTTTCTCAAAGTTTACACAAGGATCAAAATTGACAAGCTTCCATAGTACGAGGACTATTTTTTGACATTTTCAAATTTTCAGGGACCAAACTTGACATTTTTGAAAGTTGAGGGACCTTTTCTGTAATTTAACAAAAGATTTATTCAAGGACCATTTTTGACAACTTAGAATATTTCAGGGACCTTGAATAACATTTTTCTTTATTTTGTTTTACCAGGGACTGTTTTTGACAACTTTTGAAACTTGGGGGGACTAAAACTGCCAATTATGCAAACTTTATACGTTTTTCACTAGATTTTGATATTTTTGCATTTAAAACACATAAAACACTTATTTGTGATATTTTTATCATTTTGATGCATTTCTGAGTGTTTTCAGATGTTTTGCAGTTTAAATGGTACAAAAATGATGAGTATTTAGACACTCATCAATCCCCCACACTAAGATATTGCTAGTCCCTAGCAATGTTTTGAGAAAAATTAATGGATTTCATCTCTTTACCAAAAGCCATTACTTCTGGAGTAGCCAAATGTTTTAGTTCAAGTAAGAACCTTGGTACACTGATAACCAAGTGATTTTGAGCAAACCACCAGCTTTCAACGGTTTTGATTTGTCTTTACCAGAAGCCGTTTGCTTCTGGACTAGCCAACTCTTAGATAAATTATCAATATTATCTTTGGTGAGCTGATTACCAATTATGGTTTTTCAACTGCCTTTACCACAAGCCATAAACTTGCGGGCTAGCCAACTCTTCACTTTTAAGGATACGGTGAGCTGAATACCATACAATTTTGGGAAAATTGCAAGCCGTCAACGGATTTGAGATATCTTTACCAAGAGCCGTTTGCTCCTGGATTAGCCAATCCTTTTGTGGGTTAGATATGGTGGACTGATTACCATTTGTTGTGTTTAGTACATTGTACTTCCACTAAATTTTTTTTTTAAATTTGGCCATTTTGGGGGAAAAAGGGACTAAAAGGGTACATTTATGATCAAAATTAGCCAGAATTTCCCCCCCACACTTAGAAATGAATATTGTCCTCAATATTCAAAGTACCGGGTGTTATGCCGAAACTTAGAACGTACAAAGATAACATTACTAGCTAAGTGTAGAAACACAACAATTATTCTCTTTTTTAATATTTACAATTTTCATTTATTATTTTTAGATCTATATACAACATGTGGGGCATCTCCCCCACATTAGGGTGGTACACACGGGTGAAAACCCATGTTTAACTACTGTTTTTGATTACCGAGTCGCTAGCTTGACTCGACCCCGAATTAATTGGTTCATGGGGAAGTAAGTGGAAGAGACAATCTCCATCGGACTTTCATTCAAGATGTTTGGATAAACATTGAAGTACGTGAAAGTTCCACACCGATGAGATACAGAGACAGACCCGGCTCACAAGTGGTACATGGAAATGCCTGGGTCAAAGATAATGTCTTCATTCCCGAAGGAGTGAAGAACAGGGGAAGCCACGGGATATATGAAGAAAAGAAAGAAAATCATGATACAAATCATGACTAACTCTTCATCCTCAATAGGAGAATTCATAGTTTCATGAATCTCATCAGTTAAGCTTGCTTGATCAAGACATATTATGGGTGTGTCTAGATCAAAGTGGAAGTTATCATACTCCGGCGGAGATATGATATGAGAGAGTTCACAGGAGAACTCCTCGAAGGTAAATGAATCATATTCAGAATTGGTATCAGTGGGTTCACTGGTGAACTCCTCCAATGTAAATGATTCATAATCGGGGAGAGAATTATGAGAATGAAAAGTGGTACTGCCACTAATCTTCTCTCCCATGTTATCAAAAGAGAAGGCTTCCATTTCCAGAATAGAATCATCGGAAAAAATGTCACTATCCTTTATGGGGATAGGAGATGAAATGGGTTTTTCTTTGAAAGCCTCGATTTTAGAAATGAGAAGACTGACATTCAGTAATGTTGCACGAAGTGCTTCATCTTTGATTTCAGTGTCAGTAACTTCATCATTCTCTTCTTCTAAGCTAACAAGCTCAGAAGGTAATTCTTCCATATAACTGATGTCTCCACAAGATAACGAATCGTCATCAATAGAATCGGAGCACATCTCAACATGATTACTTTGGAAGACAAGAGGAGGAGGGATATCACACACATGATCGATAATTCCCTGTGACTCTCTCGGGATTGGGACAATGTCCTCAACACTAGACTTTATGAATTCGTCCGATTCCTTTTCAGGAACAGTGTCAAGAAGCTCATCTCCCATGTTTAGAGAGTGAGTGGGAGCTTCGGGTGTGATAACAACAGACTGAGGGAGTTTAGAAGGACTAGCATACATATGTTTTATACTTTCCATTTGTTCTTCTGCTAGTAATTCCATCATAGTCTTTTCTCCCTGATTTTTCATGGAAGGAATTTCAACTGATGAACTTGATGAACTTGTACATAATTGACTAATATCAAGGGTAACTTCATCATCATCGTCATCAGGAATGAAACGGAATCGAGAGCTAGATTTGGCTGCTTTTTCTTTTGCAATTGATTCCCTAACAGATTTTTCAAAGGCAATCTGGGAATCTAATTTAGCAGTCCGCTCTTCAGCTAACAAAACTTCCATAGATTTTTCATTTGGATTATCTTGGGGATGTTTACATTCCTTCAAATCTTTCACTAAATCCAAAAGATCAAGGAGAAGATTTTGAGGAAGTGGCTCTGGCTGAGGTGGTGCCTGATTCACTTGGTACTGTGGAGGTTGATTATGATACGAAGAGTCGTAATTGTTACAAGGAATTGGATTCCTTGTTTGACAATCAGAGCTAAAGTGAGGACCTCCACAATACTCATAACAGTAAAACTGATGTGGCTGTGAGTTGTATGTGTGGTAGTCATAATTGTTATCAGGAACCTGCTCATAGACAAGCGTGTTTCCTGATTGACAATCAGAACTGGAATGTGAACCACCACAGTACTCACAACAGTAAAACTGCTGAGTCTCACAGTGTGGTAGCTGATGGAATAAATCAGTTGTGTTATGGTAAGAATAGGGATCTTGGTTATAGACAGACCCGTTTCCTGACTCCACCATGCTACAACTGGGGCAATTGCCACCATTATAAGGACCACCACACCATTGACAACCAAGAGGGTGAGGATAAGACATAGAAAGAATCAAATGTTTACAGAGGGGTTGGGATGAAGAATCAAAGATGTGAGAGGGTAAAGATGGATATTTTTGGATTTTTGAATAAACATTTTGCAAAAACAAAGAATGAAAATCTTTTTGGGTTTTTGATTTTTATAAGAAAATATAAATACATACAGATGGTATAAACAAGGAGTGAATATTCAAATCACTAATCTGCTAAACGTAAGATAATTAGCACAGCTCCCCGGCAGCGGCGCCAAAATTTGATCGGTGCAAAACCGTCAAGTTTTCTCACACAAACCGGCCACTTGTGAATGGCCGACCGTAAGAAACTTAAAACAGTTTAAACACCAATGCAATGAAGATCAGGAGAGTATAGTGTTTCCCCAGGTCGTTAAGTCCCAACGAGCTGTGCGAGAATAGTCAAACGTATAGTGATCGAGAGGATTTGAACGGGAAAGGATAGTGATTGATCTATACCTAAAGAGAAAGCCCATAAACTACAGGGGCTTAAATGCAAATTAAAGGAAATTAAAAAGATAAGAAATATTAAATAAACGCTATCACTATTTGCAAAATGATGTTTTTGTTTTTATGTTTTTATAAAACTTAATTTAAAAACTACGCGACGTACAAATAAAAATGTGAAACTTACACAATATAAATCCTAAAAATATGAAAATGACATTTTTACAATCCTAATGATAAAATAAAATTTATAGAAAAATAAAATTATTTTTATAACTATTTATCTAATTATTATTAATTAAAAACTATTTTTAACTATTAAATAATAACCTAAAATACAAGAAAATAGGAAATAAAGCTAGAAAAATAAAATTATGACTTAGAAAAATCTAAAATATCAAAATAGAATTTTCAAAACTATTTTTGTATTTTTCTGATTACTTTTCTATTTTCTAGGAATTAAAAACTATTAAAAACTAATTAAATGGCTTAAAAATGAAAACTTAACTAATAAAAATCTGGAAAAATATTTTTTTGGCTTTTTATATTTATCTTAACTTAAGAAAAATGAAAAATTATTTGTTTGAAACTTTTCTTAATTAATTGTATTTAAAGCTAATTAAAAAGTGCTAAAAATTGATTTAAATGCAGAAAAATAGCAAACAGGCTTGGAAAAATCTGAAAATTTCAAGAAAAGTCTAAAATAATATAGAGAATCTAGGAAAAATAGAAAAACAAGGGGTTGTGTGAAGGAAACTGAGACTGCAGTGGAATGTGCTGAAGAATAAGCACTTGGGATAAGCTAGAAGCTACAACTGAGTATAAAACTGATGCAGAAGCTGTAATGTGCTGAAAACACTTAAAAACAACTTATTGCAACTGTCTAAGACCACTGAAATGCAATCCACACAGATTTGGCTATTTGAGCTAAATGTGCAAAAAAAAAAAACAGATTTGAAGGGCTACTTTGAGCTTAAGCACAAGCCACTCAATAAGCTAAGACTTAAAACAGAAAATTGGAACTTGAAAGAGACCTGGCTAAGAACTATTAAACCAAAGATGGGACCTAGACAAGCTCAACTGAGCTTGTGGCAAGGGCTACAAGACCCCTGTGCAGACTCAGTGTATGCTGAGTCAGTGCACAGGGCAATTTTGCCCAAGTTGCTAAGCTCATTTGGAGCTTTTAGAAAATTTGCAAAAATATACAAAAATGGCAATAATAAACTAGACCAGTAGAACTTTTAAAAACCACAAGTTTCATTTAATTTGGCTCAGAAATGAATCCAAGAAAAATCATCCTAGTTTGGCTAAAAACTGGAATTCACCACTTTGACTTTTGAGCAGATGTGGATTGTTGACTTATATGAGATTTGCAACTAATTTAAGGACTGCATAAGATGTTTAATGGTGAAATGAAGCTAGTACAAGCTATGCTACTGATATCCAAACATAATACAAGATTTTGGATTCACCAAATTACAACAGTTAAGAGTTTGAGACAGATATTGTGTGTTTTGACTTTTGAGTGTATGTAGATGCAATATTAAGACAGAGTTGAGTTCATTAGAGCTAAACAAGCTTGAAACAACAAGAATCTTTCACTGAACAAACCTCAATCACAGATTTGACAGCAAATCCAAACACACCTTTAAAACATTTATTTACAATAAAAACTGAACTAAACTGTTAACTAGCTAACATTAATGAACAAACTGAGTTCACTAGTCCTAAATGCAACTAATTAAGCAAGTTTACACTAATGGTGACCACAGATACACAGACAAGCATAATATGCAAAATGGATTGAAATTGAAAGATGAAATACAAACTCACATGGGTCCAACTTTGTTTGCAGGCTAAAACAAACCCAAAACTAATCTAACCTAGTCTAATCCAACCCCCAAAGCAAGCTGCATCAACCCATTCCACTTCCAAATTGCTCCAGTTTGACTTTTGTTAACCATGACCCAAATTGCTTAAAACTGATTGACAAGCTTACAAAAAGGTTATAAAGAGTTTAACTAACTTGTTTGAGCTTAAAAACAAGCTACTGCAAGCTTATACATAAGAAATTTAGACTGAAATTAGCAACAGTAACATGAAACATTAAACTTATATAAAGAACTTGGATTGATGCTCAAAAGCACACTACAATGATGATTTTACTTAAAAGTGATACAGAGAAACTGAAATTACAACATTTCTATTTAAACTAAATCATTTATTTAAAAAACGACATTAAGGAAAACTTAAAACTAACTACTACTCTTTCAGTTGCCTCTCCTTCTCTTTTTATACTTCAAAAGGTCTTGCCACGTGTTTCTGAGTGGATCCCACTTGATTCCAGAGCCATTGGGTCACTTTTGTGAGTTTTGGCCATTTTGTCAATTTTGGCAGGAAAGGTGTATTTGACCTCTGTGGACTCAGTGACTGCAACTAGGGGGGGTGGCTAGGTGATATGATGAGGGGGTGAGAGTGGAAGGTGATAAGGTGATGGGAGAGGAACAGGTGAGGTGTTGCAGAGCAAGTGGATGGGGAAGAAGGTGTGCAGTGGATAAGGAGGGAAGGTGTATGTTTGACTGGTTATTTGACCAAGGGGTCAAAAAGGGTAAATGACAGGGGGGTCAAATGGGTTAAGGCAGGGGTCTAAAAGAGACAAAGGGGTCATTTGGCTAGGCTTAGTTATACAAGGACTAGTTTTGTAATTTTCCAATTCTTGAAGGACCAATCCTGTAATTTTCTCAAAGTTTACACATGGATCAAAATTGACAAGCTTCCATAGTACGAGGACTATTTTTTGACATTTTCAAATTTTCAGGGACCAAACTTGACATTTTTGAAAGTTGAGGGACCTTTTCTGTAATTTAACAAAAGATTTATTCAAGGACCATTTTTTGAAAACTTAGAATATTTCAGGGACCTTGAATAACATTTTTCTTTATTTTGTTTTACCAGGGACTGTTTTTGACAACTTTTGAAACTTAGGGGACTAAAACTGCCAATTATGCAAACTTTATACGTTTTTCACCAGATTTTGATATTTTTGCATTTAAAACACATAAAACACTTATTTGTGATATTTTTATCATTTTGATGCATTTCTGAGTGTTTTCAGATGTTTTTGCAGTTTAAATGGTACAAAAATGATGAGTATTTAGACACTCATCATTTGTATACAATGATGCTGGTATAATTGAGATGACACTCAATACTAGTCATGGGAGGATTTCATCCTTGTAAATGGCCATGTGAACTAGTTGTGCTCAACTAAGAGCATAGTTGCATTATACAATAAAGAAAAAGAATACTTTAAACTTTAAAATGTTTTAAAGTTTGATTGTCATAAATTGGTAGTTGAGGATGTCACACACTTTATGAAATATTATGTGGCAATATCAAGATATTTTGAATGCACACATACAAGAACTTCACTAGTTGAATTCTTGAAATAAGTATTCTCGAAATTCCGATAGATCAAAGTTAGTTGAAATTATGCCTTGTCAACAAGTATGATTATCATTACTTGAGACATAATTCATTAACCAGTATTATCATGCATTGATCTATTTAGTATTTGGATAAGGGATGTTATGAACAAATATTATTTAAATGAAATAAAATATTGGTTATGTTTATTTTTCATTTTCTTAATATTATATCATATATTTGCATGTTTAATCCGTGAATAACTTATGTTATTCTAAAAGTCCATTGTCGATCAATGATGTGGGAATGTCATTGAATTAAGACAAATCTGAGTTTTGGTAGAATATACTTAAAGTATATTGATGCGTGGTACATGCCAAATTCACATGATATTCAATGAATTGAATATAGGACAGATCCCAACTTAACATGATTGTGCTTTATGGATCTTTGTCATTAAGTAAATCATGTATATTTATCCTTAGACTTGAGATACCAGATAACTGTTATGAATGTAGCATACTTGTGTGAAATAGTCTAACGCTATCCGTAAAAGGTGGTTATAAGGGCTATTTCCAGAAGTATTGCAAAGTTCATGAGTTTTTCTTGTAGTCAAGAGAATTTGTTCATTTGAATTTGTTTCAAAGCATAACACTGTTTGGGCCCCTCATAAGATTGGCAAGATGTTTGTAAGGCCTTACCCAAGATCTATCTGGAATACGTTCAGATGATTTGGTAATCTTGTTCAATCAGATATAACGAGTAACAAAATATTAACTTGTGAAATGACTCGATCCATATTCACAGTTAATGAAGTATTAGAAGTAAAAGGATAAGTATTAATGATGAATCATTAAAATGGTTTTTCCAGGGAAACCACACTCGGTTCGATCTGGGGGCATTGACGTGTTAAGCTAGACTAAACCAATGTCATTACTATATTAAGTAATATCCAAGTGGGAGCTGAAAGATTTATGGATAATTATTAATATACGTATGACCGGAATCGAACTCGAGACTTCGGGATTGCACACATTACGTATGAGAATCAATGTAAATAATAATTAATATATTAAATGTAATATTTAATTATTGATTACAAATAAATACTTAACGATAGTTAATATTTAACGAGTTTTGATTATCGGTCGTTAAATGTCAACGGGATATGAAGAAAAGTTAACAAGCCAAGAGAAGGTTTTAGGAACCCTCTTTTGGGCTTGTTTTTGGCCGAAACTATTGAATCCCACATCGGAAATCATAGTAATCTTGACATCTACCATAAGGCTATAAATACATCCCCATGTATTCATCCTTTAGACTAGATTTCAATAGAAGGCCAAACTTCTTCTTTCTTCCCTCTTGTTCTTAGGTCGACGAGTAAAACCCCATGTAAGGGATTTGCGAGTGACCTTGAGCATAACAAAGGTGTTTGGTTAATCTATTGTGATCAAGAACCTAGCTTTTCTCATTGATTCGCTACTAATACGTGTGTACAAGAACGAAGGGCCAATGCACTTGTGTTGGTAACTTGGGTGTTCGACTTTTAGTGTAGTCGAATGTATTAAACCCTAATTTATTAGGGTTTAAGGTTTCTTGGTACTTGATCTTAATTTGGGCTTTCATAAACCCTAATTGCATTGATTCACAAAAGGTACGCATATACTTTTAATTCGGTTAATTAATTTACAAGTATTATTCCTATTACTTCCGCTGCATGCTTTGATGATGTTTATGTGTTTTCTATAATTGTTATGATTAGTAAAACCCAACATTGACGTACTTGGGGGATGTCGAGTCAAAGATTACGGATGGGGATGTTGCTACGAAAAGCCATGGATACAGGTAAAGTTGGATGTCTTTGATGCATAAGTCAACTATATATATATATATTTATATATATATATATATATATATATATATATATATATATATATATATACTAAAAAGCATATGGGGGTACTGTAGCAACAGTGCACACGCAAGTTTCATGTTAGCCTCATTTTAGCCCCTGAGGTTATTGGTCATTGCAAAGTTAGTCCTTAACGGTTGTTATCTAACAGCCGTGACGTAAATTTGCAACGTAACAGTAACTTCAGGGGCTGTTTCTGTGCAAATATTAAACACAAACAGCCCCTAATGTTAACTTTTTTTTCACCGTTAGTCCCTAAGGACTAACGTTGCAACAACCCGTCAATTTCAGGGACTAAAGGAAAATATCAATGCTACAGTACGGAACAGTACCAAACAGTGTTTGCTACAGTACACATATAGTTGGGAATAGTGCATGCACTGTTCATACGCAATTTACGCTTTTAGTCCCTCAAGTTAGCTTCAAATCGTACCGTTAGTCCTCCGTTATCGACCTTTTGCAAATTTCGTCCTTAATAACAAAAAAAAATACAATATTTTTGTTTCGACTTAGATTAAACACAACATCCCCGCAGCAACGCGCGGGTGCCCCCGCTCGTTTATGCTTATAAGGCGACTTTGGACAATAATCAATAAATTAAAGGGTTTTATGACAGTTAGGTTACCCAACTTTGCGACTTTGTTCGCCTAAGTTACCCAACTATTTTTTTGTTCAATTGGGGTATTGGACTATCGTTACCGGACAAATTAGGGACTAATCTATTTTTAACCTTTGATACCCCGTTGCTAGCCACGCTGGCAGCTGACGTTTATTTTTATTAATACAAATAAGTTACTAAACTTTGCGAATTTGTTCACCTAAGTTACTAAAGTTTTTCTTGTTCAATTAGGTTACTGAACTATGCAACTTTGTTAATTTAGATTATCTTTATCGGTCACCTGAAAACATCCTCACTCACTAAACACATCGACGCCACATCATAAATTAAAAATGTTACATAAATAATTAAAAACGTAAACGTATGAAATTAAAACCTAAACATTCATAAACTATAAACCGTATTCATTCATTTAAATAAAAATGAGAATTCAGCCACTAAAACCATAAGTCATGTATCCTTTATTTTTAATAATTTCCCATGAGTTAAACAATCCTGAGATCTTGTGATGTTATGAGCTACTTTTTCTTTTTTAAGCATGAAGAACTAAAACCCCTTTGAATCTTGAATAATCATATTCTTGTATTTGGGAGTTTGAGTTTTTTAATAAAATAAAAAATTTTAATTTTATTGTAATAAATTAGAAAAACTACTTTTTATTTTATTTTTAAATTTTATAAAAAAAATTTATAATAAAACTAAAAAAAAAAGTAATTTTAATTTTATTATAATTAATTTTTTAAAAAAAAAATGCTTATTCTTTTAAAATGTATAAAAACGTATAAAAACGGATGAAAACGTACAACAACTTATGATTTTTACAAGTTTCAAAGGGGTTTTGATTTGATTTAATTATAACTACTAAAACGATAAATTAAACTAATTAAACTATTCTATGAGTTTTGTGATCAAGCAAAGAGGAGAGTGCTAGCCATGTAAATAAATATATATTAGTAACCGAATTGAACAAAAAAAAGAACTTCAGTAACTTAGACGAATAAAATCGCAAAGTTGAGTGACCTATCTGTTTAGTAATGGTAAGTGGATATCTGAGTTGGACAATGGGGCCCACAAAAAGCTTACGTGGACACCATGATAACTCCAACTCCCGGTTGCCTGTTTTTTGGGTAACCTGAATGAACACGTTTCTGGTTTCGAGTAACCTAAATGTCAAACCCGTAAACTCCAGTAACCCAATTGAACAAAAAAATAGTTGGGTAACTTAGGCGAACAAAGTCGCAAAGTTGGGTAACCTAACTGTCATAAAACCCTAAATTAAACTATGGGTTTTCCAGCATATTGGTTCTCACTACAATTAATCCAATATCATTATGTATGAACATTCAACTTGAATTATTATTATTCATAATTTTTCCTTTTCCTATTCCAGTAATTATATCATATCAGTTACGAAGGCAATTACATATCTTGATTACATTTACGAATAATTTTTTTTGTTAAAAAGTTGTTCCATTTCTATTTTATACATTAATGTTTGTAGGGCCTTATATGATTAGTTGTCACTCTACCATAAGGCTACGCACAATCGAACGGAAAAAATCGGTTGTTCACCGAAATTTTAGACCCACGACCGATGTTAAAATCGGTCGACATGAATATGGGCTCGGGTCATCACATCGGTTGACAAGCAAAAAATGTGGACATCGGTTCAATATTCGAACGAATTAAAATGCACTCCCCCAACTACTTTTTGCCCGTTTGGGGCATTGAAGTAAAAAAAAAATAATAATAAATTTTTGATTGTTAGGTCTTTTAAACTAAAAAAAAAAAAAAAAAAAAAAAAAATTAAAAATTTTTACCACTCTATAAATACCAACTTCACCTCAAACTACTTCTCATCTATATTCACTTCAATCTAATTCTCATCCAAGTTCAAAATGTCAAAGAAAAACACCCCATCATTAAAAAACCGACGATCCCAACTACCACAAAATCAACCGAATATGAATTTCTTGCCGGAAAACAACTTCGAGTTAACCGGCATAACACCACAACAACCAAGGAACGCTACGTTTAAATTATTAGTTTAAGTATTGTAATGTTTATTTTAATTTAGTATTGTAATGTTTTTTTAATTTTAATGAATTTAAATTTGATGTTTAAAATGTTTGAATTAAAAAAAAAAAAAAAAAAAAAAAAAAACGTCGGTCATCGACTGTGGCATCCTGGTCATGTCTGGTCGCCGGAGAGAGAAAGCTGATGTGGCACCTGGTGACCTGGGTCATGTCTGGTCACGATTGTGCCCAGCCTAATGAGCTGAATGATACGTAGTATATGAAACTGCAGATATTTGCAATCCTAGAGGTAAGATATATATGTAAGATTAGCCAATACAGTATTAGAAAAACTAGGCAATTATTTTGCCATCGTATTTGAATTGATACTTGTAGTATGATGTGACAAAGGTTATGGCAAGTGCTTGATTAGATTTAACTGACTCTTGAAACCACAAGGTAGATATGTCTAGATATATTCATGTATTTATGGATCATTTTAGAACTTACTAGCTAGGCTTTTGGACTTCAACTCTTATGAATCCTTTCGGTCCACAGACCTTTTGGATTTTTTAAATACACTTAAAATTACCTTTTGAATTAGAACACCACTGGTTCTGTTACAAATTCCTTTGCAGTTGTACATTCTTTGTAGTGATACCTTGTAATTATGTCCAATAATTATGTTAGTCATGGCATTTACTACTTCTGTTACAAGTTGGAGTAATTGTTCAGCACCAAATAAAGAGCTATCTGGTGTACTAGATGCAATAGGTCTGCGCAACACAGCAAATATATCATTCCGTATTTCAGTCATACATAAACGTTTAGATTTTTAGTATGTTTGCGCTGGGTAGCATTAAGATATGAATTTACGGGTGGTTATTTTAAGACTAGTAAAATATTCAAAGCAAATCCAATAAGAATTATCAACCAGACTCTGAGATTCATATATAATTGCTTACACTTTCACATTCATATGAGGGTACGTTCTCGTAATCTAAGACAACAACATTTGTCCAAATTTTATTTGAAAGGTAAGCTTTATTGATCACAACATTGTCCAAATTGAAGCCAAGATTATTTCTCAACTAAAATTTTGTTTTGCTATTAAAAAAGGGCTAGCGGTGCAGCTTGTTGCCCGTTTGCCGTCCACCTCTTTGTAAATGTCATAAATGATTAATCCATTTTAAGTAACTAAAATTTTATGCCCAATCTTGTATGAAGCATATGCAATGATGCATGCATACTTCACTTGGTTGTCATCAAGCACCCTTGCTCCCCAATCACTCAAGGGCATATAATCTCTCTTCCTTATGTTAAGCCCTGCTATTTGCCTAGCAAGATGCTCAAAATCATGTTGTTGAAACCTTCTAGGCCACTTGTTTATTGTCGCGGTACGGATATCTTCACTTGTAGCACAATCTATGCCATAATGTGATACAAGCTTTGCTATCTCCTCGTCAACTCCCATAAAAGTAAACTTGGGGTTCATAAGAATATTTTTAAGAGATTGTTTTACTTCAAACATATACCAGAGTTGAAGGATTAAGCACTTAGTGTCAATGCATAGATGAAGAGTCCCGGGTGACAGAGAAGGTGTGAGTCGCCACTGAACATCCAAGCCTACCATGACCTTTGGATTGTTGGCATGAACCAAGAGCATTTCATTCACCCATTCTTCAGCAGTGGCGTCCTGGTTAGTGACAATTGTCTCAATTAATTTGCCGTCGTATTTGAGATGATACTTGAAGTACGATGAGTCGTATGTTAAAGTGGGGCTAAAAGAAGACATGGCTATAGTTAGCTACTTGTTAAGTTTCTTAAGACATGTTCATGTATTTATACATTATACCGATCATCTTGTAACTTGAAAGGTTTCTGAATTTATTTCCCATAAATACTTTCTGTCAATATACCTTTCGGATTATCATGATATTAATTTTGGTTACTGTAAACAGAGGTGGTGATGAATTGGTAATGAAACGATTATGTTAACTTGACTGCATAAAACTCTATGATTATTCCAAAAAAAAGTGTCCACAAACAATAAATAGACAAATTATGATATATGTAATTAATGTTAGTTCTGATTAATAAAAAATTATTTTTACCTTCATAACTAATATAGAAATTACTAATAACTAATTAATGCATTTTTTAATTATAAGGATAAAGTAGAAAAATCTGGCATAATTATTATATAAATAAAAATCTGGACACCTTTTTCGGGACAAACACAAACATTAAGATGAACACTTTTTATAGGACGGAAGAAGTAGTAAACATAAAAAACTTAGAAATCCTAATATTTAAACAGGCCTGGACTAAAATAATCTTTTTTTTAATGGCGGAAATATATTAAAAAGCTAGAGAGAAACTAGCAAAATTACACAAAATGTTGGAACATTGGGTTTTGTAACTACAACGTCCAAGCAATGTTACACTTACAATATCTATTCACATCAATCAAAAGAATGAATGACTGTTATCATAAGTATCATTTTTCTTCATTTTTGGATACTGGAAAACGATACTGTTTCTAAAACGCCATAGCATCCATATTGTAGTATATATGATCGCACCCACTACCTTTCTTTTCTTTCCATGTGAAATAGAAGCTTCCACCCAATCTAACAACATCGAAATATCATCTATAATCGGAATCTGTAGATCAAGCCAAGTAGCCACCTTTTTCCAAACTCCAACCGCTACATAACACTTGAAAATCACATGTTGAACATCTTCGATAGTTGACATACAAGACGGACATAAACTGAAGGAATGTCGATACCCTTCGCCGCTAGTTGACTTCTAGTTGGGATCATGTTTTGAATCGTACGCCAACACATAATGTTCACCTTTGCAGGAACTATCTGATAAGGATTTAAAACATACGTTTTTTGGGGTCATTTAAGCTCTAAATCGACACATTTTATATCTGTTACTACTTAAAATCGTTCTTTTTCACATTTTACGTCTTTTGGAAGCAAAATGTTGGAAACAAGCATATTTGGACAAAAAGGCGCGAAAACATGAAGAAAACGACAAAGTCAAGACTGAAGCAGATTTCCAAGCCTGACGGCATCCCAATCAAAGGGCGACGCTGTAACCACCGGTAAATTTCCCTTTGAATTAAATTAATATAATATTCTAACGAAAGAGAACTTATCAATTTTCTACATCTAATTTTTTTTAAAGATTAAACGTTATCCATTTACCTGATCACAACAACTAACTAATATGACGTAACTCACATTCCTAATAAACGTGCCCACCGACACCAACATGCCTATTGTTTATTTCAAATAAACATCCTTATATGTCAAGTATAAAAGTTTTCAACTTTTATTTACCACCTTACGTTATTTTGTCAACGTACAATTATTAAACGTTCAAGCTAAACGTTTGCCATTTAATAGAATTTCACGAAATTCTAATTTATTATAATTATGATTTTACGTAATTAAATCATAAACCCCTAAGTACAATACTTTAAAGCGAGTGTACAAGTCTTTAAAGCACAGAAACTTAACTTTATATTACAAATCCTATATTATATCCTTAAAGCACACTTCACAAGAATTTAATACATAAACCTTAAACTTGGTTTATACATAACTGTAACTGGTAGTTAACCAATAATTATTCCAAGTTAAATAATTCACTCTGCTTTGAATTATTACTATCTGAACGTTTTCGTTCACTTATATCTATTTAACGAGAAGTTATCTCATAAAACCTGAAAACTACATATAACGTGTAACTGACACCGCACTAGTTCTGGTTTAATCCCGCTATTTACTTTCGGAGTCGATAATATTGTTTATACACTATTTTTATAACAACACTTCCAGAGATATACTTATCGTAATTACGAAACTGAGGTGCCGTGTTTATATTTTAACTCAACGGGACACGGGATACCCGGTATGATAATAAAAACAAAGTCTCTAGTCTTATCTTATTACTACACTGCCTTTGACTTTTATACATATACAGATAAAGATAGATCCAACCTATCTTATACCACTTACAGCCTCTCCTCCTTCTCCCATATCCACCGCCACTCTCCTCTCTCTCTCTAGCTTACGGTGTAACACCCCCAAAATTATCGCAGCGGAAGATTATGTCACTGGGGTATTACTTCATAGTTCACAGATCAAGTTACAGAAAACGACTCTAAATGAGACGTTTTGAAATAAATTATCATTCGATTTAAAATATTAGAGTTTACAAATAGAGGTCCCACAAGTTTGTACAATGTAAAAAGTACAACATAAAAGTTGTAATGTTTTTCAAATGATAATATATGCATTGTCTTCAAAATGTTTTCCGTGCGCCTTCTCATGCCATGCCAGCTAATTCCTTTTGAACCTGAGATAACATGCTAAAAAGTGTCAACACAAAGGTTGAGTGAGTTCATAGGTTTGTAAGCAAAACAGTTGATCACAAGATATCAAGTTTATGAAAGTAGTGGGCTACGTTGTTATACTCCCATAGTGCGTTTGATTGCCTAATCGGTCAATACAAACGATAGAAACCGCATAGGTTTGAAAACAGTAGTGGACAATATAGTTTGTAGTATAATTGCAATGTGTACAATTATCATCTTGATAGTTATTATTGCTCTAAGCTCATGGCACTCACGACTGACTGTTGTATATATATCACCGGACGATATATACAGTAAATAACTTGCCCCGGGTAGGTATTTTGTCCTTTACCTAGATAACCTCAAATATAGTGCGCCTTGTTATTTCCGATAACAGAGACGGGTTCGTCAATTCCGATAGGCCTATCCACAATATTTGCGCTCACTCCCAGTGATTAGTGGTCCATGATGTGGGGACTTTTGGCATAAACAACTTAGGCATGCAATAATACAGTCAAGACATTCATTTTGCAAGTAATTGTCCATAATAAATCATTTTACCATGTAGTAAAAGCAGTAGCATGTATCTTCCCCAAAAGAGTTTATAAGACAGTTAAACAAAAGCTGGGGCTATGAAACTCACTGTAGTGATCAGCAGCGGAGTGTAAGGATATATTGTTTATCAACGGTAGAGTATGACAAGATCATGATCTTTAACGATTACCTACGAAAGCATAGTATTCACATTTTAGTATAGTGTACGATATAAGTGTACAAGTATATGTAGTATGTTGGCTTTCAATATGATGTTGTACATGAATCCTTAAGTTAACGTATCCCTCAAGTGTTGTTTGGCTTATAGCCCTTTTATAAATAACCTCGTACCATTGTTCGGGTTATCAAGATCAAGAGGTCATGTAGTAATCGCACGAGGAGCCAGGACACTTTAAATCGTAAATCCACAACTCGTCGATACGATACCCCGAAGAGGCCCCTTTATGATAATGAAATTCCCTACTATTGTTGCACTTGTCATTTATAAGTGAAGTATTTGAAAAGACAAATGTTATATAAAACATGTGTCGTGTTTCGTCAAAGACTATTGATTGACTTATGTGACGATATGATGTTATAAGTTGTGTGTCGTGAAGTAGTTTAACATGGCATATGGTCATTTACTTAGTTTGTCAAGGTCTAGCAAAGTCTAACCCAATGAACCAAGTTTTAAAAACAAGTTTCGGGTCATTAAACTTATATTAGCCGTGCAGCTAAGTCAAAATATCTTGAAACAACACCTTAGCTTAACCTTGGCTTTGTTTTGGCCTCAAAGAATCAAAATACACTAAGGTTTCTTAGCCATGGTCGTTTTCCGGTATACAACAGGTCCGGTTATTTTTTGTAGTTTTTAGGATTTGTTGTTCACTTTCTGCTTATGTGCTCCTGGGTTTTTGTAGAGAAAGTCATTCTGAGCAACTTCCGTGTTTTACACTTTTGCTAATTTGGACCAGAAAAGTGTCAAAACCTCGTTTTAAAATCGTTTCAGCAAGCTTTCTTGTTCCAGCACTATATTTACATCTAGTAAAGCTTAACTAGGCATAACTTTTTAACCACAAGTCCTTTTTAAGTGATTCAAAAGCCCAAATTTTAGCTTTTACTTCCTCTAACAGCTTCTCAAGCTTAATCAAGTCCAAAGTCCAAAGTTTACTTATATCAATAGTGTAATTACAAGTAATTACTTATATTTCATTGCAGAAAGTTTGGCTGCACATTCAGTCCTGCCAAAACGACCATAAGTTGAGTTATACAACTTGTTTTGACACGCGGTTTTCGCAAAACTTTAAGTTTAGTTCTTGGCTACATTTAATAAAACTGAGTCAACATCCAGAAATGAACAGAACTATGGGCTTTTCCTAAATGAAATCTGGTGTGCAGATTTTGACATGTTTTGCCATTTTGGCTCTCATTTACTCATCGGGATGAGTTATGAGGTACGCCACCCGGCGAAACGACCCTAAGACATAGCTATACAATCCTATATTATTTAATTAACCTCAAAGTTTACTGAAATGATCAGTTTAATCAATCTTTGTGACTGTTGCATAATTCAGGTTCATAAAACCTACCTAAGGCTTGCTCTAGCTTCTTTTCATGTTACAAACTTCATGTACAACATCAATCATGCCATATTACATATACTACTTATATCAAATTACATCAAATAAATACTATTACAACCATATTGAATGTAAATGACAAGTAACACAAATCTTACAATGATTTGGTTGGAAACAACAAGAATAATCAATCCTAAACCCTTTCTAATCTTCACCCTTGTCTTGAATCTTTTCAACACTTGATTCAAACCTTTATTAACCTCCAAAGAATTATTTTAATCTCAGCCCTTGAACCCTTGATTATCTCCTAGAATATCTTCCATTTCAACCATGAAATCAAAGACTTGTTTGAAGATAATGAACCAAGAACTAGTTAGGACTTATAACCTTCAATCTTTAACACTAGAATTAGCCAAGAAAACTTGATGATGATGGTGGTTTGGGTCTTGGTATTCACGGCAGCAAGAGGGAGGGTAAAGAAAATGTGTGAAGCTTTTATCTAAATGCATGTATAAAAATGAGGTGATAAGCACTTGGTATAAGATTTGATTTAGTTATGACATGTGTGTTGGTTGCATGTAGGCGTGGCAAATGGTGGTGATATGAAAATTTTTTGTGTTTATCTATCTTAGATATTTGTATATAATGATAGTTTAGTGACTAGAGGGTATAGTTTGGTCCCGGTAATTACTAATGTTAAGCCCTTAAGTCACAAAACTTAAAACCTGGTAACATAAGAATATAATACTTATGAAAATGTCTAAACTTATAAATATACTCCAACTAGGTATATTAAAGGTGTGATAAGTCTATTTGGTTGCTTCTATGTTGTTAAAACCTAATAACGTAGGTTTGAGCAAGCGTATTACGTAAAGAGTAAAATATTTACATAAAAATAACAAAGTGCTAATAGTTCATATAAAATATGACTATTGGTGAAAGTAGAGTATTTGGAACACCTAGACTTATCGTAGTCTTGTGTTGATCACGAGGAAAGTTTACACGATTAAACTTTCGTAATTAATAAAGTAACAACTTTAAATAATTATTTATAGCCATTGGTGAACAAAAAAAAATGTTCATAGTGTAATAATTCAAAACAGAGTGAATTATTTAACTTGAGAAATTACCGGTTACTACCAGTTACAGTATTTGCTTTTACGTTACTGTAAAAGTCAAATAGTCAAAAGTCAAAGTCAAAGGGCAAATTAGTCATTTTGCCATATGAAAATTTACGAGTTGCTACAGCCTCCACCAGTTACGGGAATCATGTCCTCATGATTTAGTTCGTGTTATGAGTTAATGATGTTCCCAGGAAGAGGTGAGGGTACTTCTGTAATGGAACTTCGTCACAAAGTTCAGTGAGTGTTATCTACTAACGGTATATTTGAGGTCATATTCACGTTCCTACGTGAATTCAAAACTCTTCTAGAGTTCCATTGAGTGTTGACAATATGAATGCGACTTTTCTTAAGTCATTTGACCTCATGGTCCGTGATCTCAGTAGATTTCTGATAAGCTCAAACGTTAATCAATTTGGATCTCTTCCAGAGAAGTAGTAAGTGTTTTATCAAAAGACACTTCTTTAAAGTGTACAAGTGAAAGGCATTGTGTACACTACTAAGTTTGGGTGTTAGGTCGAGTCTGAAAGCTACCAGGCCAATTCTTGCTAGTATCGTATAAAGTCCAATATATCTTAACTTTGGTTTTTCTAATTTCCCCAAACGAATCATACCTTACCGCAACGAGGCTTTCAACAAAACCTTAATCCTAGCATGAAATTTAGAAAGTTAACGCTTACATCTGTGTAACCTTTCTGGTGATAATGTGTGGCCTAATATTGCGGGGCCAGGAAGTGAATGTTGTACTAGATTCCTTACAAGGATTTCTTGAACGACAAGCTCATAAATTCTAATCAGCAATTGTGCTAAATATTGCAAAGTCAAATATGCCACAAGCATGCTTCTAGACAATGCTTTGTCAGGGTAAAATGTTATTGCTCAATCTATTAGTATTGAGAATACTCACTAGATTTCTTAGACTAAGTTAAAGAAATTATAATTCAAGAAGTATTGCCCTTGGAATGAGGTGCAAGAAATGGAGGTGAAGTTTCCTTGCTGTCAGTGGTGTTGATATCATAACTTATATTCATCGCTTTCAAGCGTTGGCAGTAGTGTGCCCAGTGATGGTCTCAACCAATGAGAAGTTATGGAAAAAGTTCATCTCAGAACTTCCATTCAGTATTCAAGAGAATGTAGCTTCGTTTGATCACTCACACTAGATGAAACAATTCACATGTCTTGTAACCTAGTGGAACAAGTTGTGCGAGCTTAGACTGCTCAAGGATCTAACAATAGCAAAATAACAACAGTAACAACAATAATCACAAACGGTGATGAGATGTGGAAAGTGAGAACATTTCGAGAAATAGTGTTCCCAAAATAGTAGCCAACAAATCGGAGGAGCTCATGGGAAAGCTTATGTGATGGATAATGGGACATCGTACCCAGTTTGTTAGTTCGAGACTGAACTAAGTCCATTAGCTCAATGAGTGTAACAAGTCCGTTAGCTCAATAATATGGAATACTTTGACTTATGCGACTCGTGCATAATCAAATCTATGGCAACCGAATTCTGTTCTTGAAACATCTGATTCTATCAGGTCGGGTTTCAATTATGTTCTTGAAACATCTGATTCTATCAGGTCGGGTTTCAATTGAATTTAACCAATTTTGTTTGCTCAACAAATGGTTCATGTTTGTAAGGATTTGTAACAGCAAAAGTGATAACTTAAGAATGAAATTAGTTGCTCGAATGAGGTCTTAAGATTTTTGCTGAGTGGTAAAACACTATCATATTTTCTAGATCTTTTCAAAGAATACAAGTGATTCTCGAGTTCGATTTCATACTCATGTCATATCGGATACAAATAAGCCCACTCATTTATAGTTCATTACTTACATAAAGAAGCGTCACAATCTATGTAAGTAAGAAATTATAAACTTATGGTTCGGCAATTTGAAATTTCTTTATTTAAATGAAAAGGCGTCCCAGTCCATTTAAATAAGGACATTCCAAATCATCCTACTTATGAATTTCCGACACTACACTCATACTTAATCGATGAGTTACAAGGTGGTGTATCACGAAATGGCGTAGGTGTTCCAAGAGTATGGAATGAATGTTCACACTCATCTTCAAAGATGAGGAGTTAAATAATCAGAGAAAATAGACATAGCGTTCAAAAGAGTCGTTGAGTTCATAGTTATGAAGTAGTTTTCTCACAATGTTTGAGAAATACCAATGAGACCATTGTGCACACACATAATGTCTGAGAAATAGATAAAACTATTTTGTATCTCTTAATGTCTAAGATATATTTAGGCCAATTGTGTATCTCACGATCTGTGAGATATATCTAAGTCAACTGTGTATCTCACGAAGTTTGAGATATAAGGAAGACCATTGCATACTTACAATGTCTTAATAATAATGAGACCATTGTATCAACTACAATGTCTGAGAAAGTTTCGTAGATCACAAATGTATATGATCGGGGATATCTGGCTGTGAAATAATGCCTTGAATAGGCATACGCAGTTATGTTTAGTCAATCGTTTATATAAATAGTCTTTATATAAATAATACAGTATTGTGTTATAGATTAGGCATGGCGCACGGAATGTTGAAGACAGCAATGAGTGATACGAGTTTAATGTAAGAAGTAGTTATAGCCTAGGTTCATATGCAACCTGGTTCTCTATAACTGAAGCTCTGATACCAATCTGTAACACCCCCAAAATTATCGCAGCGGAAGATTGTGTCACTGGGGTATTACTTCATAGTTCACAGATCAAGTTACAGAAAACGACTCTAAATGAGACGTTTTGAAATAAATTATCATTCGATTTAAAATATTAGAGTTTACAAATAGAGGTCCCACAAGTTTGTACAATGTAAAAAGTACAACATAAAAGTTGTAATGTTTTTCGAATGATAATATATGCATTGTCTTCAAAATGTTTTCCGTGCGCCTTCTCATTCCATGCCAACTAATTCCTTTTGAACTTGAGATAACATGCTAAAAAGTGTCAACACAAAGATTGAGTGAGTTCATAGGTTTGTAAGCAAAACAGTTGATCACAAGATATTAAGTTTATGAAAGTAGTGGGCTACGTTGTTATACGCCCATAGTGCGTTTGATTGCCTAACCGGTCAATACAAACGATAGAAACCGCATAGGTTTGAAAACAGTAGTGGACAATATAGTTTGTAGTATAATTGCAATGTGTACAATTATCTTTTTGATAGTTATTATTGCTCTAAGCTCATGGCACTCCCGACTGACTGTTGTATATATATCACCGGACGATATATACAGTAAATAACTTGCCCCGGGTAGGTATTTTGCCCTTTACCTAGATAACCTCAAATATAGTGCGCCTTTTTATTTCCGATAACAGAGACGGGTTCGTCAATTCCGATAGGCCTATCCACAATATTTGCGCTCACTCCCAGTGATTAGTGGTCCATGATGTTGGGGACTTTTGGCAAAAACAACTTAGGCATGCAATAATATAGTCAAGGCATTCATTTTGCAAGTAATTGTCCATAATAAATCATTTTAGCATGTAGTAAAAGCAGTAGCATGTATCTCCCCCAAAAGAGTTTATAAAACAGTTAAACAAAAGCTGGGGCTATGAAACTCACTGTAGTGATCAGCAGCGGAGTGTAACGATATATTGTTTATCAACGGTAGAGTATGACAAGATCATGATCTTTAACGATTACCTCCGAAAGCATAGTATTCGCGTTTTAGTATAGTGTACGATATAAGTGTACAAGTATATGTAGTATGTTGGCTTTCAATATAATGTTGTACATGAATCCTTAAGTTAACATATCCCTTAAGTGTTGTTTGGCTTATAGCCCTTTTATAAATAACCTCGTACCATCGTTCGGGCTATCAAGATCAAGAGGTCGTGTAGTAATCGCACGAGGAGCCAGGACACTTTAAATCGTAAATCCACAACTCGTCGATACGATACCCCGAAGAGGCCTCTTTATGATAATGAAATTCCCTACTATTGTTGTACTTGTCATTTATAAGTGAAGTATTTGACGAGACAAATGTTATATAAAACATGTGTCGTGTTTCGTCAAAGACTATTGATTGACTTATGTGACGATATGATGATATAAGTTGTGTGTCGTGAAGTAGTTTAACATGGCATATGGTCATTTACTTAGTTTGTCAAAGTCTAGCAAAGTCTAACCCAATGAACCAAGTTTTAAAAACAAGTTTCGGGTCATTAAACTTATATTAGCCGTGCAGCTAAGTCAAAATATCTTGAAACAACACCTTAGCTTAACCTTGGCTTTGTTTTGGCCTCAAAGAATCAAAATACACTAAGGTTTCTTAGCCATGGTCGTTTTCCGGTATACAACAGGTCCGGTTATTTTTTGTAGTTTTTAGGATTTGTTGTTCACTTTCTGCTTATGTGCTCCTGGGTTTTTGTAGAGAAAGTCATTCTGAGCAACTTCCGTGTTTTACACTTTTGCTAATTCGGACCAGAAAAGGGTCAAAACCTCGTTTTAAAATCGTTTCAGCAAGCTTTCTTGTTCCAGCACTATATTTACATCTAGTAAAGCTTAACTAGGCATAACTTTTTAACCACAAGTCCTTTTTAAGTGATTCAAAAGCCCAAATTTTAGCTTTTACTTCCTCTAACAGCTTCTCAAGCTTAATCAAGTCCAAAGTCCAAAGTTTACTTATATCAATAGTCTAATTACAAGTAATTACTTATATTTCATTGCAGAAAGTTTGGCTGCACATTCAGTCCTGCCAAAACGACCATAAGTTGAGTTATACAACATGTTTTGACACGCGGTTTTCGCAAAACTTTAAGTTTAGTTCTTGGCTACATTTAATAAAACTGAGTCAACATCCAGAAATGAACAGAACTATGGGCTTTTCCTAAATGAAATCTGGTGTGCAGTTTTCGACATGTTTTACCATTTTTGCTCTCATTTACTCATCGGGATGAGTTATGAGGTACGCCACCCGACGTAACGACTACAAGACATAGCTATACAAGCCTATATTATTTAATTAACCTCAAAGTTTACTGAAATGATCAGTTTAATCAATCTTTGTGACTGTTGCATAATTCAGGTTCATAAAACCTACCTAAGGCTTGCTCTAGCTTCTTTTCATGTTACAAACTTCATGTACAACATCAATCATGCCATATTACATATACTACTTATATCAAATTACATCAAATAAATACTATTACAACCATATTGAATGTAAATGACAAGTAACACAAATCTTACAATGATTTGGTTGGAAACAACAAGAATAATCAATCCTAAACCCTTTCTAATCTTCACCCTTGTCTTGAATCTTTTCACCACTTGATTCAAACCTTTATTAACCTCCCAAGAATTATTTTAATCTCAGCCCTTGAACCCTTGATTATCTCCTAGAATATCTTCCATTTCAACCATGAAATCAAAGACTTGTTTGAAGATAATGAACCAAGAACTAGTTAGGACTTATAACCTTCAATCTTTAACACTAGAATTAGCCAAGAAAACTTGATGATGATGGTGGTTTGGGTCTTGGTATTCACGGCAGCAAGAGGGAGGGTAAAGAAAATGTGTGGAGCTTTTATCTAAATGCATGTATAAAAATGAGGTGATAAGCACTTGGTATAAGTTTTGATTTAGTTATGACATGTGTGTTGGTTGCATGTAGGCATGGAAAATGGTGGTGATATGAAGAATTTTTGTGTTTATCTATCTTAGATATTTGTGTATAATGATAGTTTAGTGACTAGAGGGTATAGTTTGGTCCCGGTAATTACTAATGTTAAGCCCCCAAGTCACAAAACTTAAAACCGGTAACATAAGAATATAATACTTATGAAAATGTCTAAACTTATCAATATACTCCAACTAGGTATATTAAAGGTGTGATAAGTCTATTTGGGTGCGTCTATGTTGTTAAAACCTAATAACGTAGGTTTGAGCACGCGTATTACGTAAAGAGTAAAATATTTACATAAAAATAACAAAGTGCTAATAGTTCATATAAAATATGACTATTGGTGAAAGTAGAGTATTTTGAACACCTAGGCTTATCGTAGTCTTGTGTTGATCGCGAGGAAAGTTTACACGATTAAACTTTCGTAATTAATAAAGTAACAACTTTAAATAATTATTTATAGCCATTGGTGAACAAAAAAAAATGTTCAGAGTGTAATAATTCAAAAAGAGTGAATTATTTAACTTGAGAAATTACCGGTTACTACCAGTTACAGTATTTGCTTTTATGTTACAGTAAAATTCAAATAGTGAAAAGTCAAAGTCAAAGGGCAAATTAGTCATTTTGCCATATGAAAATTTACGAGTTGCTACATACGGCACCACCAGCAACCGCGAGCACAGAAACCATCACCACCATCATCATCATCATCACCAAGATAAGAGGGTGCGGGGGTTTTGATAAGGGTCGCGTTAGTTTTGTGACTGGGGTTCATTTGATTCGTGATATCACCACAACAACCGTCATCACCACTACCTCATCCCACTTCTTCTTTTTGATAAGTTGTAAGTCATCACACAATCCATCTCGTCATTCTCTCTTTATTTTAAAAACTGATTATATAAACGTTTATAAGGTTTCGTGGATATACAAACTGGATTAAACATGTTTTAATAATCAGATTCGTGTGGTGTCAAATCATTAAAGTGGTGTTTATGATTGTTATTTTGGATGCGGGTCAGGTCAAGAACTCATTTGGGTTTCAGGCCAAGACCCGTAAGGGTCACGATTTAGTTTGTTCTTCTGGTTCAACAACGACCCACAAGGGGGTGTTTGTTGCCCTCGGTTTATAGCCCTCACCACGACCCATCATATGGTGCGTTTGGCTGTTTTTTGTCCTTGGTTCACCATAGCCCGACAAGGGTGTGGATGTTTTGTTAGTCTCAGCCCCTAAAGGGTGCGTTTTGCTTGTTTATTTTTCTGCACAAAGAGTGCACTTGGAGCTGCTGATTTCAGCCCCAAAAGGGTGCGATTCGTTGCTTATTTTCTGCACTTAGGGTGCGCTTGGGTTTGCTTATCTGGTTCACCAACATAACCCGCTTAGGGTGTTTGCTTTTGGTTGTTTCCAGTCACATAAGGGAAACTGTTAGGATACATTTGGTTTGGAAATTACCCGGGCCGAAACCCACAAAGAATAATAAGAAGAATGTGTTTACATCTTGTAAATTTATATGTAATATGTTGAATAATTATCGGATTACTTTTGAGATTATAACTTTGAATACGGATTATACATTGACTTGAACTATTGAACTCATATTGATATCTATTGGACAAAACATTGGACTATATATATATTATTGGACATAATGGACATATTATTTTGAATGATACATAGATATTTAACAGACTTGTATTGGACACTAGACTTATATTTGGACATGATATATATATGACATTGGACAAAGGTTTAGATATTGGACTTGGGATTATTAGACTATTTATTGGATTATCAAGTGATTTAGGCATTTGGACTGTTGGATTATATTGGACAAATTTACAGATTATTAATTAACTATAAACCATGTCGGACTATAAATATTTGACATATATCGAGTTGATACTAATTGGACAATCAAACATATTTTGGACATATTGGATTATTAGACTTGTGACGGACTTAAGATATCGGGCGATTGCCCATTGGACTATTATTGGGCTAAATCCTAATTGACTTACTTTCTTGACATATTTTCTTGTCGTTATCTTCTCGCATAGAATTCACTCGTCAATACTTTTGTGACTCGCTTTCTTGAGACATCTTGTCTATTCTTTTACTTTATAATATATATGTGATATATATATATATATATATATATATATATATATATATATATATATATATATATATATATATATATATGTATATATATATATATGGGTGTGTGTGTGTGTGTGTGTGTGTGTGTGTGTGATATATATTATAATTTGGCGTGAGTTGTATTTCGAGTCTATGATTTCATATCACCACACGAATGATGAAACTAAACATTTTACAAACGTTAATACGAATCTTTCACGAAAACTAAAACGTATCATCTTTTGAAACTCACACGCATTGATTACTATTCGCGTATCATATTATGAGACAAGCTCATATTTATTAGGTTGTGCCGATTTCTCATCGTCATGCTTTATTTGACATCATTGCATTACTTATGTCACTACACTCTGAGGTGAGTTCATAGCACCAACTCTTGTTTAATTGTTTTATACTATTTTTGGGGGAGATACATGCTCAACTACTTACTTTTACTTTCACAAGTACTTTAAACTCTTACATATTACTGCTTTATGCGTTTATGCTGCAAACACGAACACAAGTATTTTTATGTATGCTATCTTGATCGTTATTGCCTAAGACACACTTTTGCCATTAAAAGTCCCTCATATCATGAACCATTAATCACTTGCGAGTGAACGCGAATATCGTGAATAGATCTATTGGCAGTTGACGCCCCATTTGTGTTGACCGGATAGGTAACCAAATGCACGTTATTTGAGGAACTACTAGGAAGTTGGCAAACTCCTAGCTCGAGGGCACCGTGACTTGCATCATCTTTATGATGTCTGTTACTTATATCATTTTTATGATATCACACCTGTTAAGGTTTGCGTTCATGAGACTTAGAGCAATAATACGGTACTGTAATCATGATACGGTACTGCAACTACTGGACTTATTGGTGCTAACAACATGGCCCACTGTTTCTGTTATGGGCGTATACTAACGTAGCCCACTGTTTCTTAAACTTGAAACTTGTGTTCAACTGATTATTATACAAACACTATGAGTTCACTCAACTTTGACCCGAGTAGGGTAAACAAACGAACTACTTTTGTGTTGACCCGATTAGGGTAAACAAACGAACTACTTTTGTGTTGACCCGATTAGGGTAAACAAACGAACTACCTTTGTGTTGACCCGGTTAGGGTAAACAAATGAACTAATTTTGTATTGACCCGGTTAGGGCAAACAAACGAACTATGGGTTTATAACAACGTAACCCACTACTTATTTTATTAATATTTGTATTTATTACAAATATTCACCCAAACTTGAAACTATTGAAATCAACTGTCTTACACACTTTATATTTGAGCAATGGGTTGTGAACACACAGGTTGCAAGTTTTGTATGGGCGGGATTTGCAACTGAATGGATTTACAATGCCTTTGCTGCATGAACATTCTTATAGACTTTTCAAATTACTTACAACAAACTCTATGAACTCACCAACCTTTGTGTTGACATTTTTAGCATGTTTATCTCAGGTCCATAATGAACGAGGCTGGCACGGAGGAGCACGGATGCTCAATAAGGCTATAAATTTGATTATCATTCGAACTTTATTTAATAAACTACGAAACTACTGGGACCTCATTTTGTAAACTCTAATATTCGAATGATAAATATTTTAAAACGATTCAATTAAAGATCGTTTTCTATTATTATAACTTTTGTGCCATGAAGTAACACCCAGTTTGAATTCCGCTGCGTATCACGAAATTGGGGGTGTTACAAATTGGTATCAGAGCCACAATTATAGAGAAACAGGTCTAATTGAGACCTAGACTATAACTACTTTTACAAACAACACATTTTATAGCCTTACGCTCTCCGTGCCTTCCATCCTCCATACGATTATGTGACTTCTAGGCATGTTTATGCTACACGAACATTTTAGTACATTAATATATACACATTCGACATAATTTCGATCACTTCATATAAACAATGGATAGAACACATCTGCGTATGCCTATTCTATGGCATTACGACGCAACCACATTTTCCCGATCATGTACTTACTCGTACATTTTGTGAGATACGAAACATTTCACTTGTTCACTGAAACACTTAAACTAACGAACGTTGTGCCATTTTGAACTAATGGTCTCTAATACTTTCCCAGATGCTATAAGTGATATAATGGTCTCCATTACTTCTCAGACACTGTGAGCGATACAGTAATCTCTAAACTTTTCACGATTTTACATAATATTATTTTATATGAAAATCGTCACAATATATCGATTTCCCTGCTAGAAATACAAGATATGGGATTGCTAAGGAACAAACTGATTCATCATCTACAAAAGCTGCAGTTCAGCAACTTTCTCTATATTCATCAAGTTTCCTTCCGAAACTTCCATTATTAAAAGTCTATGATTCTAGCCTAGTGTGGACTATTTTTCCACGCGTATCTGCTTTATTCGCTCACGCTACACACTCATACTACATACATAAGATCGATTATTATGTATCTATAAACTTATACTACTTTCTATATAAACGCTGGACTATCACAACCACCGAACATCATACGAGCCGATTAGTCCGAGGATTGCATTATTACTCCTAAATTATACATAGCCTGTACACCTATGTCTAATTCAGGAAGAATCATGTGATGATGGGAGTAGTAGTCTCAAATGTGTAAGCAATTCTATGACCGAGGAAATTTTCGAAAGACCTGATACTCAAACCGATTTAGCCTAATCCGATGACGGTTCTTGTTTGATGAGTTGTGGATTAAGTAAAAATCGGTTACCTAAAGGTCTTTTGGGGGTTATGCTTGAGAATGGGAAAGTTTTCCTCATCAAGAGTACGGGTATATCACGAATATACCTAATTTAGGTATTTCAAAATTTTATCAAACCTCGATTAAATATAGCCTAGTCACCTATATTTAATCTAAGGACAATTGAACATAGTCTGACTACCTATGTTCAACTTAAACTTTTCAAATACTGGGAATAGTTGTACTAGAATTATGTCCAGATTGATTCTCTACTTGATTATTCAAAAATCACAAATTTTTTTGTAAATGTAAACAATTTAAGTATATTCATCAGAGTAAACACAGTAACAAAATGAACTCTTACCATATCCTTACCATGTAAAGTCAATCTCAGCTACCAACACTCCTTATTATGGGTTTCGGTCTACACTATAATTCAAATACTACCTAAATTTAGTGGGCTTCTACTACGGAATACACAAGCGCAACAATGGTAATAAAATGCGGCATCTTGAAGTGCTAAAAGTGGAGTGTTTATAAAAACAAGAGTAGCCGTTGGGTTACTAATCCCGATCGTTGGTGGTTAATGTTCACTGATTTCTATTCACTTTGAATCAGAAGAAATAATATTCTGATAAAACACTCGTTACCTTACTAAGATGAAATTCAGGACAATGCCAAATTACACCTTATTTCAAAAATGATAAGTTGAAATACACCACTAGTTATCTCATAAAACCACATTTATTCGTCAACATCGTTTCAACACCTAACACGGACTGAATCTCGGGACGAGATTCCATTTAAGGGGGTGAGACTGTAACCACCGGTAAATTTTCCTTTGAATTAAATTAATATAATATATTCTAACGAAAGAGAACTTATCCATTTTCTACCTCTATTTTTTTTAAGATTAAACGTTATCCGTTTACCTGATCACAACAACTAACTAATATGACGTAACTCACATTCCCAATAAACGTGCCCACCGACACTAACATGCCTATTGGTTATTTCAAATAAGCATCCTTATATGTCAAGTATAAAAGTTTTCAACTTTTATTTACCACCTTACGTTATTTTTTCAACGTACGATTATTAAACGTTCAAGCTAAACGTTTGTCATTTAATAGAATTTCACGAAATTCTAATTTATTATAATTATGATTTTACGTAATTAAATCATAAACCCCAAAGTACAATACTTTAAAGCGAGTGTACAAGTCTTTAAAGCACGGAAACTTAACTTTATATTACAAATCCTATATTATATCCTTAAAGCACACTTCACAAGAATTTAATACATAAACCTTAAACTTGGTTTATACATAACTGTAACCGGTAGTTAACCAATAATTATTCCAAGTTAAATAATTCACTCTGCTTTGAATTATTACTATCTGAACGTTTTTGTTCACTTCTATCTATTTAACGAGAAGTTATCTCATAAAACGTGAAAACTACATATAACGTGTAACTGACACCGCACTAGTTCTGGTTTAATCCCGATATTTATTTTCGGAGTCGATAATATTGTTTATACACTATTTTTACAATAACACTTCCAGAGATATACTTATCGTAATTACCAAACTAAGGTGCGGTGTTTATTTTTTAACTCAACGGGACACGGGATACCCGGTATGATAATAAAAAAAAAATCTCTAGTCGTATCTTATTACTACATCGCCTTTTAATTTTATACATATACAGATAAAGATAGATCCAACCTATCTTATACCACTTACAACCTCTTCTCCTTCTCCCATATCCACCGCCACTCTCCTCTCTTTCTAGCTTACAGCACCACCAGCACCCGCGAGCACAGAAACCATCACCACCACCATCATCATCATCACCAAGACAAGAGGGTGCGGGGGTTTTGATAAGGGTCGCGTTAGTTTTGTGACTGGGGTTCATTTGATTCGTGATATTACCACAACAACCGTCATCACCACTACCTCATCCCACTTCTTCTTTTTGATAAGTTGTAAGTCATCACACAATCCATCTCGTCATTCTCTATTTATTTTAAAAACTGATTATATAAACATTTATAAGGTTTCGTGGATATAAAAACTGGATTAAACATGTTTTAATAATCAGATTCATGCGGTGTCAAATCATTAAAGTGGTGTTTGTGATTGTTATTTTGGATGCGGGTCAGGTCAAGAACTCATTTGCGTTTCAGGTCAAGACCCGTTAAGGTCACGATTTAGTTTGTTCTTCTGGTTCAACAACGACCCACAAGGGGATGTTTGTTGCCCTCGGTTTATAACCCTCACCACGACCCATCATATGGTGTGTTTGGATGTTTTTTGTCCTCGGTTCACCACAGCCCGACAAGGGTGTGGATGTTTTGTTAGTCTCAGCCTCTAAAGGGTGCGTTTTGCTTGTTTATTTTTCTTCACAAAGAGTGCACTTGGAGCTGCTGATTTTAGCCCCAAAAGGGTGCGATTCGTTGCTTATTTTATGCACTTAGGGTGCGCTTGGGTTTGCTTATCTGGTTCACCAACACAACCCACTTAGGGTGTTTGGTTTTTTTGTTGTTTCCAGTCACATAAGGGAAACTGTTAGGATACATTTGGTTTGGAAATTACCCGGGCCGAAACCCACTATGAATAATAATAAGAATGTGTTTACATCTTGTAAATTTATATGTAATATGTCGAATAATTATCGGATTACTTTGAGATTATAACTTTGAATACGGATTATACATTGAATTGGACTATTGAACTCATATTGATATCTATTGGACAAAACATTGGACTATATATATATATTATTGGACATACTGGACATATTATTTTAAATGATACATAGATATTTAACAGACTTGTATTGGACACTAGACTTATATTTGGACATGATATATATATGACATTGGACAAAGGTTTAGATATTGGACTTGGGATTATTAGACTACGTATTGGATTATTAAGTAATTTAGGCATTTGGACTGTTGGATTATATTGGACAAACTTTGGACTAATTTACAGATTATTAATTAACTATAAACCATGTCGGACTATAAATATTTGACATATATCGAGTTGATACTAATTGGACAATCGAACATATTTTGGACATATTGGATTATTAGACTCGTGATGGACTTAAGATATCGGGCGATTTCCCATTGGACTATTATCGGGCTAAAGCCCAATTGACATACTTTCTTGACATATTTTCTTGTCGTTTACTTCTCGCCAAGAATTCAGTCGTTAATACTTTTGTGACTCGTTTTCTTGAGACATCTTGTCTATTCTTTTACTTTATAATATATATGTGATATATATATATATATATATATATATATATATATATATATATATATATATATATATATATATATATATATATATATATATATATATATATATATATATTATACTTTAGCGTGAATTGTATTTCAAGTCTATGATTTCTTACCACCACACGAATGATGAAACTAAACATTTTACAAACGTTAATACGAATCTTTCACGAAAACTAAAACGTATCATCTTTTGAAACTCACACGCATCGATTACTATTCGCGTATCATATTATGAGACAAGCTTATATTTATTAGGTTGTGCCGATTCCTCATCGTCATGCTTTATTTGACATCATTGCATTACTTATGTCACTACACTCTGAGGTGAGTTCATAGCACCAACTCTTGTTTAATTGTTTTATACTATTTTTGGGGGAGATACATGCTCAACTACTTGCTTTTACTTTCACAAGTACTATAAACTCTTACATATTACTGCTTTATGTGTTTATGCTGCAAACACAAACACAAGTATTTTTATGTATGCTATCTTGATCGTTATTGCCTAAGACACACTTTTGCCATTGAAAGTCCCTCATTTCATGAACCATTAATCACTTGCGAGTGAACGCGAATATCGTGAATAGATCTATTGGCAGTTGACGCCCCATTTGTGTTGACCGGATAGGTAACCAAATGCACGTTATTTGAGGAACTACTAGGAAGTTGGCAAACTCCTAGCTCGAGGGCACCATGACTTGCATCATCTTTATGATGTCTGTTACTATTATCATTTTTATGAGATCACACCTGTTAAGGTTCGCGTTCATGAGACTTAGAGCAATAATACGGTACTGTAATCATGATACGGTACTGCAACTACTGGACTTATGGGTGCTAACATGGCCCACTGTTTCTGTTATGGGCGTATACTAACGCAGCCCACTGTTTCTTAAACTTGAAACTTATGTTCAACTGATTATTATACAAACACTATGAATTCACTCAACTTTGACTCGAGTAGGGTAAACAAACGAACTACTTTTGTGTTGACCCGATTGGGGTAAACAAACGAACTACTTTTGTGTTGACCCGATTAGGGTAAACAAACGAACTGCTTTTGTGTTGACCCGGTTAGGGTAAACAAACGAACTACTTTTGTATTGACCGGGGTTAGGGTAAACAAACGAATTATGGGTTTATAAAAACGTAACCCACTACTTATTTTATTAATATTTGTATTTATTACAAATATTCACCCAAACTTGAAACTATTGAAATCAACTGTCTTACACACATTATATTTGATCAATGGGTTGTGAACACACATGTTGCCAGTTTTGTATGTGCGGGATTTGCAACTGAGTGGATTTACAATGCCTTTGCTGCATGAACATTCTTATAGACTTTTCAAATTACTTACAACAAACTCTATGAACTCACCAACCTTTGTGTTGACATTTTTAGCATGTTTATCTCAGGTCCATAATGAACGAGGCTGGCACGGAGGAGCACGAATGCTCTAGAAGGCTATAAATTTGATTATCATTCGAACTTTATTTAATGAACTACGAAACTACTGGGACCTCATTTTGTAAACTCTGATATTCGAATGATAAATCTTTTAAAACGATTCAATTAAAGATCGTTTTCTATTATTATAATTGTTGTGCCATGAAGTAACACCCAGTTTGAATTCCGCTGCGTATCACGAAATTGGGGGTGTTAAATACGCCGTCCCTATATAAGAGTTTTGATCAAATTACACATGACAATTTAGGTGAAAATTTTGTTCTACAACCTGACAGCATCACGCCTAAAATCTGGAAGGCGTCTCCTTCATTTTCTACACCAGACGCCCAAGAACCAATCTCAGGCGACGTACCTCATGAAGACAGATGGCATCACACTTATCAACTGACGCCGTCCCAATGATGACTTAGCCCAAATGAAACTCTAATGAGGGCGACCTGACGACGTCACTTGCAAAAGGCGCCGTCGTCGCATTTGTAAATCATATATAGAATTCGTTTTTTCAGCATTTAGAGATGTAGAACTTTGGAGATCAAACCCTAATTCAGGTGTAATCTAACTTGGACAGTATTTTAGGGTTCCACAACCTTCTTTACATCATAAGATAAGTTTGTTAATCCATATTATTATTATGTCTACCCCATGTTTAATTGTATGTGTGTATGCTTTCTTGTTTATAATGAGTAGCTAAATTATCTTTGTGTTTGATTAGATCTATGAAACCTAGTTGTTGATTATTGTTAGGTTGTCTTTTGTCTTAATTGGTAGACACTAGAGTAAGGAAAACTGGCGTCTTCTTTAATTGTTGTGAGCGTGAACGTCCTAATTAGAAAAAAGCTTAGGAGTACACCCATGCCATCGTTATGTTTATTGCGTGAGTTGTAGCTTGTTGATAGTAGAGTATTCGGGGGAGATACTTAGGTACTTGGCGATCTCGGATAGTCTAGAGGAGAGTTATGATTCATAGAACTAGGGAATTAGGCACCCCCCATGACCAAACGAAATACAACGCACCAATTAAGATGAGGATGTGACAATTCAACAAACTAACAAGAGATAACTAGAGAGTAAGAACATCTAAGTAAACACATTTTTAATCATCATAAAGCACACCTACATTAGCATAATCTATCTTTGCTTTCCTTAGTTCAAATAGTTAATTAGTTTTAATTAAAAGTAGTTAAAATTGGTAGAAGTACCACCCCCACTCCTATACCCTGAGATATTTATTTGCTTTCTAAGAAACATAAAAGACCAAAAAGAATCTCATGCAACCTTACCTTCTCGTCATACATCTCTTCCTAGCATCTCTATTCCCCTAGAGAACGAATCAACCCCCTGAGCTTACCCCATACTACACTAAAAGGATTAGGTACACTGCCTAGAGGGTTGTAAAACATTCTCGTAGAAAAGGAAGTCTTTTCAACCCCAAACCCTCGTATCAAGTTTTTGGCGCCACTGCCGGGGAATAGTTATTGCTTAGGTTTGATTTCTATTTTGTTTAGGTCTACTCACTAGATTCCTATCAAGTGAGATTTTTATTTTTATTTTGTAGCTTTCTTTTAGTCTATATATTTTTTTGTGCCCTTTGTTCGTAAAATCCTTTTTCATTTGTCACCATGGCGAATGAAGTTGCATTTGAATCATTAATAATGGAGGAACAATTGTATTTCACATATAGAATTTCTTCTTATTGTTCTAATGAATTTGTGAGTGATCTTAGAGATATCAAAAAGGAGATGGGTGTAAAGTTAGAGGGATTTGATGAATTTTGTGCATGTGTGGCTTCTATTCAAAAATCATTGTTAGGATCAACTCCTTTTAGTGCGACCATTTGGAATTTTTTTGAGAAAATCTTCCTAAGCGTAACCCATAGTTTGAATGAAATCATAGGCTTGTCTACATCACAATTTGAGAAAACAGATAAGGAGGATTTATCCGATCTTAGGCACCATGAACAAAAAGACATAGTTTTTAAGAACATGGAACCTAAATATGAACAAGATTATGAGATGGTTAGAGTTGAACCACCTAGTTGCATGCGTGGGATAGATTTCACCAAAACATATGACACGCATGAGGAATCCTTTAGGCAAATAGAACATAGTGATCAAAATTTTGAGAACGATTCTTATGAATCGGACTAAGAATTTGAAATGGCTAAAGAAGGATTTGAGATACTCAGGTGTGTATTTGGGTTAGATCATACTAAAACACATGATGAACATATAGGTGATCTAGATATAATGGAGAATGAGGTGAAAACTCCAAGCCCACAAGCCCTACCATCATGTGAGGAATACACACCGCCTATGACTTACCCGGAAGTAGTGGAAGAGACTACAGGAACCCCATTAAAGGTAGAACCTTTGGACCGACCATAACTAGAGGATGTAGGTTTGAACGCTTGTTGTGATGACCCTTCTCTTAGTTCTAAGGAAGTTCCTAGTTTTGATGAACCGGAGCCTCAACCAAAAACCTTACCTAATTTTCCGTCTTTAGATGTGAATTTAGGAATTGAATTAGGCCCCAATGCACCCATCAAACCATGTAGTCCGGGTAATGTTAAGATAAAGGTAGTAGACCCATGACCTTACACACTTACATCACCTATTCATGGTTGATAACAAGAAATATTATGGGTTTAAAGCGGGTTTATTAGGTTAAGATGGATCCTTAACTAAGAATCTCTTGAAGTTGATAAAAGATGATCCCTTTCTAAGAGAAAGACTTAATTCACCCGCTACACCAATAGAATTAGGAAATGTTATAATGAAAGAAGTACACCCCTTTGAGCATAAGTATCACCCATCACCCTCTCCTCATGTGGCATATTTCCACCCTAATGGTGTGTATAGCTACTATCACCCGCACTTAATCTTAAGTGTAGGGAAAACCTCCCTTATATCCGTTAATTAAGGGTAGAGTCAGGCTCGAGACTAGAACAAAAACAAGCGCTTCTCGGAAGGCAACCCAAGCATATTTGTTTACTTTGCTTTGTTTGATTTTAGTTTTGTTTTTAGGTTGTTTTGCATGCTAGTGTTTGGTTATGAATTATTGCATGATTAATGTGTATGCGATTATGCTTTATTTTGCTTTTGACTTTGTCTCATTGGTAATTAAAGGTACTTTGCATGAAATAAGTGTAGGAAAGATCATATGTGGTTATTAAGAACCTAAACTTATTATGTGATGATTTATAATTTGAATTCTTGGCATGTTTGTTTGTTTTAATTGGCTTGTGTGTCAATACTTGTGGATATGTTTTATGAATCTTAGCAGGGAAATGGACTTTTGAAAATAGGTTTTTCTAATAAAATTTTCTAGAAAATGAAATTTACCCATTCTGTCAGGACAACCTGATGGCGTCAGGCACTGTAGCAACAATTTCTTAGATTTTCGTTTTCCTATCAAATCTTTAATTTTTTTTTGAGAAATTTCCAGAATTTCTTACATGTCCAATTTTCCTGTATGTTATTTGCATTTACATTCTACAAGTATCCTATCATTTAATTGCTTTGCTTTGTTTTTATTTCTAAGTCTAGAATTACATCTTGTTGTGATTTTTATTTGTTCGGTTTGATGCTTTGGGTTGTCGTTTTCTTATAAGTTTGCAGGTTATATTAGACAAGAAGAAGAAACACATATTGGAAACAACACTTAGTACTTATTCATTCTTCTTGGAGTAGGATTTAATTGCAACTTCATACATATCCTACCGAGCTAATCAGGGGCGTGCTAGTTTCTTTCTCTTTTAATTTACCTTCCTTTATCATAACTTTGATACTTTCGGGGAACATTTGGGACAATGTTCAGTTTAAGTGTAGGGAGGGAGAATAAAACGGGAACTTAAAAACTATTCACTCATTTGACTTTTGTCTTGTCCTTGGTAAATTATGTAATAAACTATGAGAAATATTTGTTAGGGAAATTTAGCACCAAATTTAAAAATTTTCATGGCATTTACGAGTTAAACTTTAGTCTTAATAAAGCGTCTCATGGATAAGAATTATATGACGAAATAAAAACCGCTTACCCACCAAATTCCACCTCAAAATTGTGAGGTTCTCCCCTAGATATTTAGGAATAAAAGCATCCATTTTAATGCATAGAAGGGCATTCCTAGAGGTATAGAGATTCTAGAACTTGTTTTGTGATGCAAGAAGATGATCTGTTAGTAACTTGACCGTAAGATGGAGTTGCTTAAACTAGGCTTTTAGGGGCATCTAGACTGATCAACCTGATCAAGGACTATCTGCTTCATACCAATTCTTCATCTTTATTTTACATATTGATCCTTGTGTTAACCTTATTCCAACAATGGTACCTCAATTCACATCTAGTTGGGTGAAATACTTTTGTTTTTGAAGTTAAATATCATATGCCAAGGTTTATAGCTTAGCTTAACTTTCACAAGCTTAAAGCTTTGGTTTTTACACTTATAAACTCAAGATTCTTTGTTGTTTTAAGGTTTATTTTAGTGTTAAAGTTTAAGTTTTTGCATCAAGTTTCTAACTTTACTGTAGATTTAGTTTTAGCTTGGTTTTTGATTCATGTCCCTTTCACTTCTAAGGGTGAAAATAGTTTTGGATCCTCAAGCTTCAAACTTTCTTATTATTTTGGTGATATTGAAGCTATTTCATCATTAAAATCAGGTTACAAAACACTTTTGGGTATAAAAATCAGTTTTGGTGAAATTTTGTACTTTCTACTCGTAGTAAAACCCTAGTTCTACTCTCAGATACTCCTAAGCTCGCCTAGCAGCTTTCTACGCGATAAGAAATTCTTCATTTGATCTTCAAGATGTTGAGTTTCTTCTGTTTTCTTGCCTTGATAAGCTCGAAAACACTTTCGACTTTGGATATCTTTTACACTTTGATAAGTGTAAAGGATTTTTGGGTAAAACTCTAGTTTTACGCTTTAAGCATAAAAGCTACGAGTAAACACTTTAAGCCTAAGCATTTCCTGTGATAAGCTTATCTATACCTAAGGAAACTTCTTAAGCTAAGTTCTTACTATTAAGCCTTTGGTTTCTAAGCTAAGTTTTTATCTCAAGTCTACGCCGTAAGCCGTAATCACGCTGCCAGATCATCCGGCTTCAAGCAGGGTATTACGGCGAAGGTCATTTATTTACTAAGCTTTGCTTTACGCTTAAGAACACTTCATCAACAAACTAAAGTTTCATTTGACTACAAAGATCCATCCTCATGAGTATCCTCAACAACAACAACAACAACAACAACAACAACAACAACAACAACAACAACAACAACAACAACAACAACAACAACAACAACAACAACAACAACAATATCAACAATATCCTCCACCATCTCAACAACAATTGCAACAATTTCAACAACAATTTCAACCACCATCTCAAATGTATCTCTCATGAGCAAACCCTCTTCCACCACAGATGCTTCAACCTAACCCTCACCAACAAGTTCAACATTGTAATTACATTTCAATATCGCAGATCCACAAAGTATGTTATGAATGTCACAATGCAAAAGGAACCTTCTGGTTGCAGAAGATGTGAAGCTTTAAGCCAACAATCCATTCATGAAGCCGATCCCCGATAGACCTCCAATGCTTACTCCCTGAAACTACTTATCAACGGTGATAAGGTTCTTTCGGTTTTGTGATCTCAAGAAACCACATGGTAAGTTTTTGAAGAAGGTCATACTTGAAGGTCCCTTTCGATGCCTATTATCCGTTGAATTCGAAATTCCATTGTGGAAGTGCTCACACTCCAACTATAGACTAGCAAGCAGTTAAATCGTAGAGACATATCATATATCAAGTTATTAGATTAGTTATTAGCTTAGTTTAGTTTAGTGTAACACCGTGGAGTAGTGACGTTGTCTTTACCATCCTGTTAATCCAATAAAATTGGTGAGGGCGCTTAGCTTGTCACTATAAATAACCCTTCCCACTAAGGGAAGGGTGGTGCTTGATAATATAACCTTTTGTTGGATAAAAAGTCAAAGCACAGAAGTCAGAAGAATCACTGCCAGAGAAGTCAAAGTACTTGCAAGGCTAAAAGAACTCGCTATTCTGCTATGGAAAGCTTTGTAAATTCTAGAATATTCTTTATTAGATTACTTGTCGTATAAGGATACAAATTGTAAACCCCATTAGTTATCCTTGAGCCTATAAAAGGATCCCTAGATTGGCATTACATGTACGCGACATTATTAGAGTTTTGAGATAGTTCGATATTATTAGAGTTGTTAAAGAGTCTCATAATAAGCGAGTTAGAAAGTTATTAATAAAATCGCTCTAAAGTTATTCTTCTTAGCTTTGTTAAGTAAATTCGCATACTTAATTGAGTTTGCTAGTGTTTTCATTGTTAATAACTTAGGATTTATCCGGAGGTTATTAAACCTTAACAAGCTATTTGTTAGTTTGCTTGTTAGAGTACATCGATCCAACAAGTGTATCGAGCTTGTGGAAACTCACTAGGAAGAAACCCTAAACCCTACTACAACAAAACCAAAGATGTCGACCGTTGCCTTTACTCACCATCAATCACCTCTTTCAATTCCAATCATCAAGAAGGGAGAATATGAGCTATGGTGTACGAAGATGAGGTACATTGCCATTACAAACCATGCACTCATGGAATGTAAATCATTGTCTGGTAATGAAGTAGTTTTAACCTCGTGGAGATTCCTCGACAACCTAAACCACCCAAACTAGTCTTACCAAAGAGCTACCATAAGGAATCAAGAGAAGCGCTCTTAACATACTCTTATCTGCTATACCGATGGACATCTACCAAGTTTCATGATGCTAAAGATGCAGCTCGGGTCGCTCTCAAGACAAGATTTCGAGGAATGAAGCCAAGAAGATGCACAATGAATCAAGCAATGGCTTTTGAAACTTTCACCAAGCATGGTGAAAGAGAGAGTCTTGATGCCGCGATATGATAGATTTCAAAATCTCTCAACATGTTGGAGTTATACAAGGTAGAAGTATCATTGAAGATGCTAATCAAGTTCTTATGAGTTTGCCATCTACATGGCGTGATAGCTACAATGATCGAGGACAACTCGATTGACACTATGGATTTTGATGATCTTTACAATCATTCAAGGTAAGCGAGCATGAGATGAATGGCCAATCAAGCTCAAAGTCTCACAAGATTGTGTGTCATCTCAGAAAGGGCGATTACTCAAAAGTATTGCTTCCTCCTCAAAGTACCGCTGCTCAAAGTACTATTTCAGATACTACCCCATTCCATGCTCAAAATTCCACCAACTACTACCATGCACCGCCGATGAAGTTGTATGCTCTTTCTTTGCACAAAGAAGCTTCTTTACCAGAATCGATGAAGAAGATCTTCACAGTTGAAGAGGATGCTTTAGAAGAAATTGATATCGTGGTGCAAGTTGCAATGATCGCCGCAAGGATCATATACACTTAAAGAAAACAGAGAACATTGACTTCAAACCATAACAGGGAATCACTTTTGACAAATCCAAAATTGAATGCTTCAATTGTCAAAATACCGGACACTTTGCAGGAGTGCGGCGTTTGCAAGTATCAAGCAAACAGATGACCGAGAAACCAAAGCCGAGCTCAAAGAAATTCTATTAATCAAAACAAAGCCTTTGCTGCCAAGAAAGTTTATCGAAGTTGACCGGAGGCCGAAGTTTGATGATGAACCACTAACCTATTGTATGGTAGCGGTGGAAGAAGCAGCTAAGATTCACTAAGAATTGACCGGAGCAATCGTCTTTGATGAGAATCGATCATGCGCCGCTTTGGAATCGTGAGATGGTTTCGAGGATTGATGGAGAGTGAAGATGATCCCGTTTCACTTGCAATAGTGGCTACTTCACCAAGTTCACCCTATCTCGAGGTATGCTCAAATTGTCATGATTTTATCAAAAATTACTTGGCAGCTATGTGATTAAAAGTGATAATTGTTATAGCTAGGTCGAGAGGTAGTCGGTTATCAAATAACCTTTAGAGTCAATGAAGCCAAAATATTAACACATGAAAATAATGAAATGGCCATTTAAAAGTATGAACAACAGTAGATTACCAAGAAAACTAAGTGAATGGAAACTAAATTGTAAAATTGCTAAAATTGAGAAATTGACTAAGGAAAGAGATGATTTGTTAGCAAAGTTTGATGCCCGAAAGAATCTCGGTCTGCTACATGTTACTTATGTTAAAAAACAGAGAAGATCTTACATTAGAACTGGCTTAGGTTTTGGTATAGACTTTGATAACATAGAGAATCAATCACCGGTGATGACCTAGAGGGTATAACCACTAGTGATGATGAACTCATTAATTATGTAGACACATCTAGTAATGAGGATTCAATTAGTGAAACACCTCCTGAGTATAAGAAAGACAATGGTTATCATTCGGCCCCCATCCCAATCGGGAATTCATCAACCCTAAGCCCCATGTTTCTCGCTTTGGAGTAGACTAGAATTTAGTAAAAATAGTTGGTCAATCTAGGTCCAAAACCCCAAAAGAAACCGTTGAAAACAATGTTCAAAGTCGCAAGCATCTTCAACTCAAAGTATCGTGCTCGACAAGCAAGACTTTGAGAAAACCTTTCAAAACAAGCATCGCTAAACCTTTTTGGAATAATTTTGGTCAAAACAGGTTTAATCATTCACCTAGAAGGCAAAATAGTTTTGGCCATAGACATGAAAGAAGTCACTTTGGGAGTATGGGAAAACTGTTTTGTGTGCTTTAGTTCTACTCATTTAATCAAAGATTTAATTTCATTCTGCAATACCTTAGAAAATTTCAAAGCATAGTGTCACATCCCAAAGAACCAAGAGAGACAAACCAAATTCGAATAATTCAAATAGGGTAATCAATCACAAAGAATTTCTCACCGCACCATAGGTACCTCACCAGAAGACCCTTTTCTAGACCACCAAGAGTCTCTACAAGCATTCTTCCCAAAGTACCGCCTCCATCAAAACAAGGTAATCGCTAACACTTTTGGAACAGTATCCTAGGAGATCTCATTACTATCAACCTAGAAGGTATTACAATCTACATAGGGATCTAGATCGTGAACCAAGTGTTAAAACCGAATCGAAAGAAGCGAGAAAATACTGGCGAGGACAAACAAGATTTCAACAAAAAGTGAATCAGATGTTTTTGTGATACAAGAAAAGGAGAATGAACTTGTAAAAGAGAGTTTTGTTAAAAATCTAGAAATTTTTGAAAATCCACATGCTAAAAATCAAGATAATTCGGGATCATGTTTTAAAAAATAGTGGAAATTACATACTCAAAGAATTTGAGTTTGTAACTCCTCAGTGTAACACAAGTCAAGAATGGCTTGGTTCCTAAAAGTAACTAACTCTCTAAATCTTTGCGGCGGGGCAACCCGTAAGAGGAGCTTAAAGATCATTTGATTGTAGATAGTGGTTGCTCGGGTATGACAGAGACAAGGAGATTCGCTCCCTGATTTTAGATCTATTTGTGGAGGAAGAGTTGCATTTGGGAATGATCCCAATGGAGGAAGAATTACCGGAAAAGGAACCATCAAAGCAGTAGGTATAGATTTTGGAGAATGTTAGATATAAGGAGCTCAAGTTCAACTTATTGTCAGCCTTCAAATCTGCGGATAAAATGATCTGTTATTCACTCCATTACGTAATGTCTCATCCTTTCTCCCATTCAAGCTTGCTGATGATAACTTGGTAGTCCTTAGAGTACCAAGAACCAATGATGTCTACAGTCTGGATATGGAAGAGTCTCTATTCTTAGAGCCACCACATGTTTGATGGCAAAAGCAACATCTCAAGAAGCACATCGCTGGAAGATTAGGCCATGTCAATTTCAAGAATATCAACAAACCGTCAAAGGAAATTTAGTTAGAGGTTTACCTCAAAGACTTACAACAAGATCACCAGCTTTGGTTACGCAAGCAAGGGTGGTAACAACAAAAGCTTCAAGCAAGAAGCTTCAGGAGAGAACTATTAGAGAACCTTTGGATCGCACATGGATTTGTTTGGACCTATTTATGTGGCAAGTTTAAACAAGAAAAGTACCGCTAGTTGCAATGTATGATCAGAGATTCAATGGGTATTTTTCTTGGGATTTAAAATGATTGATAATGCTATTCACTCTCATAATAGCACTTGAAAACAAATTAAGACTCAAGGTTAGAGGTATTAGATGTGACAATGGAACCAATTCAATAACAAGCTTATGGATGAATTTTAGCAAACAAAGGAATCAAGAGGAGTTCAAGATTGCAAGAACACTCACGTTGGTAATGGTGTTGCAAAGAGAAAGAATAGGACTTTGATTGAAGCGCCAACAATGCTATGCGATTCACAACTACCTATTCAATTTCATCAAGTCCCGTAAGTACTCGCTATGCGTAATGTTTAACAGGTATCGCTTACTAAGCCAGTCGATGAAGACACCTTTATGAGTTGCCTGAGTGGCAAACAAACCCAATGATCTATTTATGAAGCCTTTGGATGCCCTCTACTATTTTGAATACAATTGATAACTGGTAAGTTTGATAAAGTCAAGAAGGTTATTTATCAAGTTATTGTACCAACAAGAGTGGCTTTTGAGTGTACAAATGAGTCAACTAAGAAGGTTCTAAGATTGTTCTATGTTGAGTTTTTGAAGATCAAGAGAATAAAAGGTCCCGATTGGATGTTTGATCTTGAAGTTTTAACTCCTTCTATGAACTACAAATTTAGAGAAGAAAATCAACCTCAGGCACCATGGAGAAGATTTACAATATGTTGTTCATGGAGTCCATATTAGACTGTGATGTTGTCTCATGATGAAGAACCTAAATCTACCGAGACAGAGAAAAGCACGATGAGCCAAAATCCTCATTATCGCCGAGGATCAATCTATCAAGAAGAACTTAATCAGATGCTTCTTCAAGATGTTTTAGCACATTCTTATACCGATGACCAAAGAAGAGCTTATGAAGAAGCAAAGAAGAAGAAGAACAAGGATCAGAGTATTCTCCCCGTACTTTGGATAAGATTTTGACCAAAGTATCACACACTCAGTATCAAAGATTTTGATGATTTGGATGATCCTACCATGCCCGGATTAAGATACTAATGATGAGTTTGAAGATGATGGTATTTTCTGATTCCAACGAAGATGATGTTACTAATTTGAAGATACTTATGAAGTTCCTCCAAACTTAAGAATTCATAAGAATCATCCTACCGACAAATCATTGGTCCTTCTACTTCCGAGTAATGACTAGACATAAAGCTAAGAGTTTTACTAAACCACGGTTTTACTTAGCTTTGTTTATAAACAAAACAGATCAATCATAGGACCATCAAACATGTCTGTTTACTTGTTTTATCTCTCAAGAGGAACCCAAGAATATTGCTCAAGCATTGACTAAAGAAAGTTGGGTTGAAGCTATGTAAGAAGAACTGCTACATCCGTGAATTTCAAGAAGTTTGGGTATTATGTGATCTTCCGATGGTAAAAGTCATTGCATACATTTGGGTGTCGAGTCAAGAGAGATGAAAGAGGGAATGTTATCAAAAACAAAGGCAAGTTGCACAAACGGCATTAAGAAGAAGGAGTTGATTATGATGAAGTGTTTGCCTTATAGCAGCGGATACAATCTTTCTTGCTTTGCTCTTATATGGGATTTCGTGTTTATCAAATGGATGTCAAGAGTGCCTTTTATACATGTAATTCACGAGGAAGTATATGTCAAACAACCTCCTGGTTTTGAAGATCCTAAACATCTAAACAAAGTCTACAAAGTTGTCAAAGCTCTTTATGTCTTACATCAAGCACCTAGAGCTTGGTATGAAAGGTTTCTACCTTTTATTGCAACATGGTTATAGGAGAGGAGCTATTGATAAGACCTTGTTTATCAAGAGAGATAAGCAGAATATCATGCTAGTTCAAGTGTATGTAGATGATATCATCTTTGGAGCTTCCAAACAATCTATGGTCAAGGAGTTTGAGAAGTTGATGTAGAATGAAGTTCATGGGGTGAAGTTAATCTTTCGGGACTTCAAGTTAAGGCCAAAGGAAGGAATTTTCATAAGTCAAGACAAAGTATGTAAACATAAGAAGAAGTTCAATTTTGATGACATGAAGCCCGCACTACACCTATTAAATCTATCAACTCATCAAGTAAGGATGAAGATGGACAACCGCTGAAGTCAGTTATACAGATCCATGATTCCGTCTTATGTATCTTACCGCATCAAGGCGCCTCATATCATGTTTGCCGCTTGCTTATGTGCAAGATATCAAGTTCAAAGGTCTCTCACATAAAATGGAAGAGAATTTTTGTTATTTTGAAACAACAACCTAAGTAAGCCGCGGTATCCAAAGGATTCACCTTTTCACTTGGAAGCTTTTTCGTGATAGTGATTATGTAGGTGACAACTACTGCAGTAAGATCAAACGTACCGTGGATGCCAATATCTTGGAAGAATATTAGTTTCATGGCAAAGGTGCAAACCATTGTAGCAACATCATCAACCCAGCGAATATGTATCGGCCGCAGTCAGCCGCGACAAGTTGTGGATGTAATCAACTTGGATTATGGGTTTAATTTCAAGAATACTCCTATCAATATTGATAATGAGAGTACTATTTGCAAGTGAAGAATCCAGCTTTATCATTCCAAGACCAAGCATATTCAGATTAGGCACCACTTCATCAAAGATTGTTATGAGCATAGCTCATTAATGCCGCGCCGTGCATACTGGATGATAATGTAGTCGGATTTACCTCACCAAAGGATTTGATGTTTCAAGATTTACTCACTTTGGTGAGTATTGGCATGATCACCATCGAGCTACATTTTAAGGGAGGACTATTAAATGTAGGTATAGTCCTATGCATTGTTTTCAGAGGAGGATATTTGTGTATATGCCGTTGTAAGCGAAGAAAATGGAAAAGTATCGCTTTGCTTTTATGAAAGTATCGCTGGAAAGTACCGCTGGAAAGCACCGCACACGGGAAAGTGCCGCTTGTCTTATTAAAGCAATCGCTCCAACGGTAATATTGAGGGTAATTACACCTAACGTAACTTTGTTATTTGGTATGATTTTTAAATCTCACCTATAAATACCTACTTACTTCCTCTCATATTGATATCTCATACTCTTTTCCATATTTCTCTCACTTTCACCTATATTATTCGCTTCTATTTCTTACCGCGGATCATATAATCATCAATGGTGAATCGTCAGCATCGCTTTCCAAACACAACATGGTGGCTAATTTAGACAAGACTCGCTTAATGTAATCTTTCATGACATCATCGATTTTTCCTTACGGTCGCCATAATTAGTTATGTTAGTAGAACCGATGTTATTGAGCCTTCATTCAACAATTTTGGGAAACCCTAGGTTCATATGAGAATGATGAAGAATATATTCATGCTATAGTTGCCGGAGAATTGTGAAGGTTACTGTAAGCCTCTATTCTAAGACTTATTGTTTGATGATGCCGGATACGTTTCGCTTTGATAAGCAAATCGATTTGGGATACTTTTGGACACATTGGTTATGAAGGCTCCTTAACTCAACAAACATTCAGAAACCCTTATTTTGTCCTCCACGGAAGTTTTAGTATGTGTTGCTTCATTTTATTAGTGCTAAAATTACTTCATGGGAGCAATTTGGATCTAACATAGCATCCGCTATATAGGGATTAGCTACCGATCGTGTTTTCAATTTTTTCAAGGCTAATTTAGATGGAATGCTTCATCACTCATGGTTCAAAATGGTTGATGTATCCAAGGTTTATCCAAGTGTTCCTCAATAAACAACTTTTAGATGTACCAAAGCCTACAAGTCTTTACCGCTGGTACAACAAGCCAAGATTTTCACTTTCATGGCTAGAAAGAGTGATTTATTCAATCGGGATATACTCCCTTAACTTCTTCTATGATGGAAGTTGTTTCGTCCGCCGGAAATACGGAGGATGAAGATAGAGAAGGTACGCTCGGCAATCGATACTCAAGGTACCGCCCGGCGTACCGCTTCTCAAAGTGCCGCATCTCAAGGCAATCGCGATCACAAGGCACCGCTCACCAAGCAATCGATGTTCAAGAAGATGTCAGTACCTTCCCTTCTTCCACAAAGATCCGTTCTCGATTCTCAACCGTAAGAACATTCACCAATTCGAGGAGATGATCACCTATATTGATAATTATTCCGACAAGGGAGTTAAAGTTGAAGAAAACAACTGAGGCTCAAGCTAAACACATTAAGAAGTTGAAGCTCAAGTTTAGACGACTCAAGAATTTTGTCCGCCATTGGTTCAACATCAGTCTGCATGGTCAAATCTTAAAAAGTTAGGCAAATACAAGAAGACCAAACGCCAAAGGTTCAAAACAATCATCTTTCCATCCAATGGGAGGAATTTGTAAGAAGAGAATTTGAAAAAGAAGATGTTGTTATGAGACCGAACCTCAAGGTACCTGAAGAATATGTTAATATTGAAAGTATCGAGAAGAAAGGACTCAAGTTCAAGATACCGAGGAGCAAGTTATTGATGTTCGTTGAAGGTACCATGATCGAGCAAAATCGCATTATCAAAGAACTCGTGATTTCAAAGAATACAGGCAAGAATCGATTACTCCAAGGATGATAGATTTTGAAGAAGAAGCCGTCCTTCAACCGGCCATACCGAAGCCGATACACCCAAACCTATACATACCGCAAGTGATGACGAAAACCATTGGCCGGAGATTTTGCATGATTTATCAAGGCCAGGGTGTTAACACCTCCGGATGCTAGTTGGGAAGAACAACCAAGAGATTCTCAACTCATATTGATCCAAAGGATAAAGGAAAATGTATATTGGTAGAAACAAAGAAGAAAAAGAAACCAACTTTAGCAACGGATGGTCGCTTCAAATTGCTATGAATGAGGAAGCAAATAGAAAGCATTGTCTAACTTAATGCCGAGGTTGCTATGAAGAAGAATCTTTGAATGAAGAAGCAAAATTAGGAAATTACAAGAAGAATTGAATGCCGTCGCTTTTTATACCATCACTTCCTATTTCCTTCCTCGCCAAAGAAGACCAAATCTTTCTAAGGAAAGGAATGCAATGATGGCTTATCTAAAGAAGATGGGATATGTTGGTTTGAACAAGTCAATTATGTTAATATGAAAGAGTTATATGATGTACTACGAGAAGAATATAAAAGACAAGTTGATAATATCAAAGATTATAAAGATGATGATGCTTAAAAAGAAGAAGAAAGAAAAGAAAGCTAAAAAGAAAAAAAGAAAAAGAATAACTGGAGTTAAAGATCATCGCCCATCAAAGAAAGTTGAATTAA
>OU343225.1:130437858-130467110 GCA_910596185.1 Chrysanthemum makinoi
AGAACTGCATCCAATCTTCACAATCATGCTCTAGTCAGAGATGGGAAGGTTATGGTGCAACCAGTTCAAGAAAGGCAGTATGAACTGGGAAGAGGTGGAATTGGTAGAGGTTATGCTGCAAATCAAAATCGGGGAAGGATTGGAAATCAAGGACAAACTAAGCCAATCAAATGCTACAACTGTGGTGGTGAGGGACATATTGCAAGGAACTGCACATCGCCAAAACGCTCTCAGAATGCAGAGTACTTTAGGGATAAGATGTTGCTTGTGCAAGCTCAGGATAATGGTGCAGCTTTGGATGAAGAGGAGTTGTTGTTTCTTGCTAAGAGAAATGCTAAGACATATGATGCATATGTGGATGAGCAGCCAATTCAGGAGATAGGCCACAATCATCAGAATGCCTTTCAAGTCGCTGAATGTGATGCATACGACTACGGCGTTGATGATGAACCTCTGCACAAACCATTTTCATGGCTAGCATTTCTCCAATGGTCCCTCTAAAGTCTCTTCATCACCACAAGCTGGTCCATCCAAAGACAAAATCATTTCTGAGGTACTAAAACTATACAATGAAGTTGATGAGCAAAAGATACATGATGGAGTACAATCAACTGTAATTATTGAGTCAGATATTGAAAATATGGGTAATATCAATGTTGTCCCATATGATCAATATGTGAAACAAAGTGAAAGTGAGATTGTACCAAGTGATGTATCTTATGCAGTCAATGATGACTATGCTTTCGATGAATACACTGCATGTGCCCCTGATGATTCTGTTATCTCTGAACTCAATGCCTATAAAGAACGTGTTGCTATTTATGAACAACGAGCTAAGTTTGAATTAACCACCCGTGAGTAGGAGATGGATGACCAAATGCGTACAATTATTAGAAAAAGTAATTTTAGAGAAGAAGTGTTAAAACATGAGTTAAACTCCTTACAAGAAAAGCTTTCTAAAACTGCTAAGCAAAAACAGGAACTTCAAGAAAATGTTAAAATTCTTAAGCAAGAGTTCAATGCTAAGGAATCAAAACTTTTGAATGATTTTTCCAATCTAAAAACAAGCTTGAAAATAAGTTGTACGTACAAGGGAATACCATTCAGACTGCTCACTTGATCACTAAGCATAGAGTTTTAAGCGATAAGCATAGCACTCCCCTTGTTGAGGAACTAAATCCAGAGGTCATTAAAAAGGCTAGAGCTGCTAATAAGGTAATCTTTGATGGAAATGAGATTCTTAAACCTAGACAGAAACCTAGTTGCGTTGAGTGCACTGAGGAAGATAGAAAATTAGATGATGCATCTAGGGAGAAAATGAATAAGAAGCTAGAAGATCCTGAATGTAAAAAGAATAACATAACGATCAAACCCCATGATTACAAGAAGGAAAACTGGATTTACTTGAACAAGTTTAAGCCTCAAACATTGTTAACTCCCGAACAAATGTTCTGGAAAAAGGATTTAGATAACCAAAAAGCAGAGAATCTTGCTGTTACAAACCCTCCCCTTAGGAAAATGCCTGCAGCAACTGTGTATCCTCCAAATACACCAATGCATTTAGTTCCTAGAACTATTGCCACTAAGAGCAAGACCTTAATCAGTCAATATGTTATTTTTCAACTATTTGTCGATTTTGAGAAAACTTGTAAGAAAAGGATCACACCCACTGGGATAACTGAAGGGGAAAGGGGTTTTGAGCAAACAAAAGAATGCTATTTAACTGAGGTCATGCCTTTCTTTAAACAACTAAAAGATCAATTTGAGAGTCGTAAAAAGGGGATGGATTCAGATACTAAAGGAATGGAAAAGGAATTTGATGCAATGATAGTTGAGGTTGGTGACTATGAGCGAGCATTAAAATATAATGAGATTGAGAGGAAGAACTTGCATACATTGAATGAGACTCTTATTTCTGAATGTATTACTCAAGATGTGTTTTACACTGCTACAAATTGTTCCATTAATGCTTCTCAATTTCATGAATTATCTGTTGCTCTGAAAGTCTCCCATGATCGTGTCATTGAGCTTGAAAAAACTAACTCTAAACTGCATGATAAAGTTGAACATGATGATCATGATAACCTGGTGAAACAGTTTTCTAAATTGGAAGTTGAGCATCTTGCTTTGCAATTAAAATATCAACATCTAAAAGAAAATGTTAAAACCTCAAATATCAAGACATCCTTGGATGCTCCTGAATTTGATGCAGTTTTTGAAATAAACAAACGTGATGAACATATTCAAGCTCACTGTAACACAATCAGAAAGTTGAAAGCTCAAATTTCTTAATTAAAGGGTGAAAAGATCAATGTGACTGGCTCCCAAATACCTCCTCTTTTAGATTCTCGGAATTCTCAAAATTTTCATCTTCAAAACTTGGTTAATGCTTTACAAAAGGAAAATGAGAGTTTTCTAGAAGAAAATGAAAAGGTTAAACGTCATTTCAATGAGTTATTTGAGTCAATAAAAGTCACTCGTAACAAAAATAACGAAAAAATAACTTCGTTGCAAAAGGAAATTGAGAATCTAAAGAGTCAGGTAAAAGGGAAAATGCCAATGACCAATTGGGAGAATGGTGCTTCAAAGGTGCATGTCTGTAATAAATATGCTTTGTCTGTGAAATATGTTCCCCCTCATCTTAGGAATAACAAACTTGCTATTCAAACATATTTCTCATACCTTAAGGACAGCCTAGAATGTCTCCGTGAGATTGTAGAAGAGGATAAGTTAGAGAAACCACATGATAATGCAATTGGCCATGCATGCTTATATGCCAAACGATCTCAAGAACTTCTAGAATGCTTAATTACAATATGCCCTAAAACCTTAGGTGAGCAAGTCAATCCCTTGATACCTTGTTCTATGCCTAGTGCCAAGTATGCAACTCATTCAATGCCCAATGTTATGAATGTGAACTTTAGTATGCATTCAAGTAGTTCAGATCCCAGCACCTTTAGTGTTAAGAAAGTGAACTTCAGTGCGCCTTCAAATAGCTCACATCCCAGCACATCTAAACAGGAAATGCAAAAAGTAGCAAAACCAACTAATGTTCCCATTCCCTCTACAGGAGTAATCAGTGACATTAAAGCAAGCGGGTCAAAGCCTCCAGGCAATACCAAGCAAGATAGGACCTCGCAAGCTAAGAATATGCATTGGAAGAGAGTAGAAGACCAACCTAGGAACTTTAAGTTTGAGTTGAATAAACGAATCGTGTTGATTCTAGTATTAGCCATAGGCGTACTGTAATTAATTCAATTCGATACTATTTGCGAACCATGTAATGATGTTTGTTTGAATTCTGTTGCTAATCATGAATATGGTGTGAATGCTTTGTCTAATGCTGTCAAATGCCCAGTTAAAATTGTTAATGCTAAAAATCATGCTAAGAAGGCTAAAAGGCAAAGACCAAAGAAAGTTAGAAAACAGTGGAAACCCACAGGAAGAACATTTAGTAAGATAGGTTATCAATGGATACCTTTTGGCCATAAGGATAATCAGTTTTGCCCTCAATCTGCTAAGACAATGCCCACTAGAAAATGGATGCCTACTGGTAGAACTATTCCTTTAAGAAGTGAACATACTTTGAATAGGTCAAATACAGACACCAGCACTGCATCTATTCCTAATGATTCCATTGCTTCTATTTCTGATGTGGGTATTCCAATCACTGTTACTAACCAAGTGGAACCCATTCTTGCATGGGGATCCCAATTATCCAGTTATCCATTCTTGTATGTGTTCAACTGCAGATCGTTCAAATCGTTATGTGGTACTTGGACTCAGGCTGTTCCAAGCATATGACTGGAGACCGGTCGCGGCTCATGAACTTCGTGAGTAAATTCATCGGGACTGTTAGATTCGGGAACGACCATTTTGGAGCAATTATGGGTTATGGTGATTATGTAGTTGGCAAAAGTGTAATCTCCAAGGTATATTATGTGGAAGGTCTTGGTCATAATTTGTTCTTTGTTGGTCAATTCTGTGATTCCGATCTAGAGGTGGCCTTTAGAAAACATACTTGCTTCGTTAGAGAACTTGATGGTGTGGAATTATTAAGAGGTACTCGTGGTTCTAACCTATACACCATCTCTATCGAAGACATGATGAAGTCTTCTTTAATCTGCTTGCTGTCAAAGGCTTCTAAAACTAAGTTGTGGTTATGGCATCGTCGTCTCAATCACTTGAACTTCGGCACCTTTAATAACCTTTCCAGAAAGGATCTTGTCAGAGGATTACCCAGATTAAAATATGAAAAAGATCATCTTTGTTCACTTGCCAATGGGTAAAAGCACGAAATATGCCCACAAACCAAAACCCACAAATTCAGTAATGGAAGTTCTTCATACCCTTCATATCGATCTGTGCGGACCAATGAGAGTGCAAACGATAAAAGGGAAGAAATACATTCTAGTAGTTGTTGATGACTACTCTCGATTTACTTGGGTAAAGTTTTTGAGGACAAAGGATGAAACTCCAGATGTCAGCATCAAACTAATCAACAACTTGGTTCGACTCAACAATACGGTCAGAATTGTTCGAACAGACAATGGCACAGAGTTTGTTAACAAAGACTTAATTCAGTTTTATGAAAGTGTTGGAATCTGTCATCAAAGAAGTGTTCCACGAACTCCTCAACAGAACGGTGTAGTTGAAAGACGAAATCGAACTCTTGTGGAAGCCGCAAGAACAATGCTAATTTATTCAAAGGTCCTAATGTTTCTATGGGCTGAAGCCATTTCCACTGCTTGGTACACCCAAAATCGTTCCCTTATTCATACCTCTCATGGAAAAACTCCATATGAACTTGTGTGGAAAACTAGAAGGGGGGGTTGAATAGTTTTACCAATTTAAAACTTCCTTTTAAATATTTAGATCGACTTATGTCAATCTATTTGATTGTTTATGTTGGACGTTGATAGATGGATATATAAACGTGAAATGAACTATAAAGAGTAAGAAGCACATCACCACAACGCAAGTTATTTATAGTGGTTCGGCTACAAGGACACCTTCTTTGCCCTACTCCACTCCCCGAGTCACCTACTCGAGAGTTCGTAAGCACTACACCAACTCCTTGTGGCGGAGAATCCTTCACAACGTCGCTTAACCTTTTTCCGGTACAAAGCTAAATATCGAGTTCTTTCACACCAAGGCGAACCACACCTCACACAACGTCGCCTACCCTTTATACGGTGCTAGGCTAACCACCGAGTTCTTTCACACCTTAGGAGAACTAATCCTATCACAACGTCACCTACCCTTTATTAGGTACTAGGCTAAGCACCTAGTTCTTTCACACCTTAGGTGAACTACACCTTCACGACACAACACCTAATCTCAAGGAGATCTACTCTTTGTTACAACACCATCAAGGATATCACCATCCTTGTATATAAACAAATACACATATGTATAACGATGCACCTCATCGATTATACGACTAAGCATTCTTCCCAAATGCTACTTGATTTGATTCTTTGGCATCCTTCACTAATGCCTTTGACACAACGCTTGGCACCCTTCACTAATGCCTTCCTCTTGACACCTTTAGCATCTTTCACTAATGCTTTGACACGGATGATGAGCATCTTTCACTAATGCTTCCATCTTGACACTTTCGGCATTCTTCACTAATGCCTTCTACCCAACATCTATGGAGAAAGGAAGAACTATCAACAAGAGAACCTTAGCAGTCTTGATGATGACGAAGCATGGCAACTCATGGACTTTGAGCTTGCACGTCTTCAAGAGGTGGTGATCTCTCCTTTAAGAGGAAACTAGTAGATCACACAAAAACAAAAGACAAACTACATAGATCACTTAGATCCGAGGTTAGAGGGTTAGAATACTTTGGGGAAGTATGTGTGAAAAAGCACACTTAGAGAGGAAGAAATGGCTCTCTATTTATAGAGGAAATTCTCTTCTGTTTCCCGGATCCCACGGATCCCTACCACAAGGGATCCGGCTAGCACAAAGCTAGGGATCCGTGGTCCGCGCCTCTTTGCCCATGGGTATTTTTGGTTATGGGTCATGGGTCATGGGTTATGGGTTGATCCATGGTTTTCTTTCTAGATACAATGAACTTGGTTAAGTGGTATATATAAAACCATGGGTTATGGGTCAAAACCATTTGCAAGTATTTACCCATTTAGTATATACTTGTATTTACCCATTTTAGCATACACTTAGTTTTTACCCATTTTAGTATACTTAGTTTATGTATATGTTTAACCCAATATGTAAACACTAGTTGTTGTACATATGTATCTAAATCATAAAATCACTTATACTTGTTTTAGTGTTTTATGTGAAAGCGTAAGTGTGTTAGAAAACTATTAACTCAAACTATTTACGTACTCTATTTGTTTAGTTAAAATGATTTTACTTTTGTTATCGACAAAACATTAGAAGATCGTAAAATATAAATAAACGTTTTTACGCTTATTTGTATTAACAATCTCCCCCTTTTGTTGATGACAAAACATAAAATTATTTTAAGGAAAAAGCTAAAATTTGTAAAAATTTGAATTTGTAGTTTTTACTTTCTTCTCCCCCTTTTTGTCGAAAAAAAAGTGTTAAAAGAAACTAACACAATTTTTATAAGAAAAAATGTAAAAATGTAAAGAGATCAAGTGACGGGAATGGTACTCCACCCCTGACGAGTCCATCCCTATGTGCGGCCAAGGACATAACATAAAATAAGCTAATTGTGTTTGCAATTAAGTTTGCAAATGGTTCATCTAAGTGACGAGAACGTGCTCCCCCTTGAAAATTGCAATGTTGCAATGGGGTGTCATGAAGTGTAACCCAAAATTGGATTAAGTTGCAAATGATTTTTAATGTCGTTGACACAAAGCTCCCCTAGCTTTATGGTGTCAATATCTTCATGTGTATTTTGAATAACTACAAAACAAAGGTTAGAAAAACAAGAGTATAGTGCATAATTTCCTGCAAGAGAGACTCAAGTTAGTATAAATTTGTGCTCCTGTACCACGGATCCCACGGTTCCCTTCAAGGAGGGATCTGTCTAGTTATCTGGAAGGGATCCGGCTATCTCGTTGACAGATCTTCAAAGAAGGAAGAAAAGTCAAGGAATGCTATTTTGAGAAAATGAGATATATGTACAATATATCAAGCACAACAAAAATAATCATAGCATAAGAGTATTCATTCAATAAAACAAGAGATACATGACCAAATCTCTAAAACGAATGAACTAGCCAAACAAGTGCTACTAATGCTAAATGAGTTATCCCAATTCAAGGTTCAACTAAACTAAATGATGATCAAGGATGAGAAAGGTTTCCTAAACGTTCTAAGTTTGAGCTTTTGAGTGTGATGCTCATTGTAGTTTAGGCTTATTAACCTCTTCAAACGTTCGAGGAGGTGATAAAACATGAAACGTTTCTCTTCACGTAGTTCATGTATCAACTTTTCAACATGTTGACAATGATAGCAAGCCTTGTCATGGTTTTGATCTTGAAGTGAAAGATTTGATGGAGGCTCATTAAGTGGTGGTTCTACAATGTTTGAGGGTAGAGGTAAAGTAGCATCAACTTCCATTGGTCGGTGGTTTCCTTTGATGTCTTCTCATAATCCAAAATGGACTATTGGGAGGAATGATATAGTTTGCTTTTGGAGCAAGTGTTGATTCAACACTTTGATTTTGTTGCTCAATCTTTTCAAGTGAATTAGTTTGTAATGGTGAAATATGAGATGGCCAAGAGGGTAAATCTTCTACATTGGGAGAGTGTGGAGATGATTGTGAGGTGGCTCTAGGCACTAATGATGTTGGTTGAGTGGTGGAGGGTATGTTTGGTATAGTAGAATTTGGTGATGAAATCTTAGGGGAACCTCTTCTTGGGGATTAGTTTTATTGGTTTCCTTGGTGTAAAACCTAGCATAGGTGGACTTAACAGAGATGATTCGTTGAGGAAACTTCGTGTATGATTCTAGTAAGTTTCTTTGGTGGTTCTTGAGTGGATGAGTAAGCACTAGGAGCTTTTCTCATGATGAGATGACTAAGAAGGATGGTTGCAATTGCAGATAATTATGTTTGAGTTTGATGACTAAGGTGTTCTTGGAAATGTGGGTTATAAAGGGAAGAACTTTGTAATTGCATTTAAGACTTAATCCACTAATATTCTTGGAAATGTGATGATTAACATGCACAAGGTTGAGAATCAGAGTTTCACTGATCTAGGAACTCATTTAAGATGAGATGGAGTGTTTAAGTTTGGAAGATGAGCTTGAAATGATTGTTTTAGCTATGTTTTATAAACTGCCACCCGGATCCCACGGTTCCTTCCTTAACCGCCAGCTAACCTAGGATCCGGCTCAGCTTGTGACAGGTTTGAGATGAGGTTTCTAGGAGCTAAAGCCTATCTCATTTTGAATGTTTCAATTCTCCTAACTGTTTAAGATGAAAGGATACTTGAATGATTAAAGGTAATAAGTGTTATAGCAAATGATTGCTTTTTGGAAGAGGATGGGACAAGATGACTACCAATGGATGTCCAAGGATAACACTAAGAGTTATGAAGGTGTCAAGTCATAATAAATGATCCTAGTGATCAGATTTAGGCTTGAGGTGATATTAAGAAAATTTCTTAAAAACTACAAAAATTGAAAAACTAATTTTTGTCTTATCTTGAGATATAAATGACTAGAAGCAATTTCCTAAAATTGCTTAACTTATCTTCTTAAGTGTTTTGAGAGGTGAGAAATAGTTTGTGAGTAGTCGAAGCGGAAATATGGTGAGTTTAGATTAGTAGAAAAATCAAAAATATTTCAAAGATGTATCCTAGATAGGTCATGGATGAGAGTGAGATCTTCAACTATTTGAGAAAAACTTAGTTGGCTCTAGTATCTTATGTTTGACTTGTTGGAGATGATCTAATAGAATGTTTTGATGTACCTAAATCTGTATTGCGTATCAGATACCACGGATCCCACTTCCCTTCTGGAGGGATCCGTCTAGTACAAATGCGGATCCGCCTATCGCAGATCGAAGGCTTTCAAAAATGTGCAATTTTGCACTTCTTAGTAATTCCTCTTCCTAGTGGTTTCTATGGGAACTAAATGTACAAGCACAACTACTATGATGTATGGCAAAGTAGAGATAGCTAGAATTCCTAGAATGAGTGACAACGACCATTCAAAGGGCGTCCAAATCTCATTTTCCAAGTACCTACGTTAGAATTGTTTACTGCCATGATATGGCCATACCTACAAACTACAAGCATAATTTAATATGTTTACAAACCATTGTTTGAAATTGTTCATCAAAGTTTGATTCTTCAAACCTTACCTTTCTCCTCCTTCTTCACTTCTTCACCCGTCCTTCACTCTTTATCAAACTATCTTCACTTCTTCTTCTTTAAGAAATTGGCGAAGCATTTGAAGATTCCCTTGGTTTGTTTCCATTCGGGTGATTCATTAGGGATGTTTGGCAATTGATTGATGGTCCGCGGGTCAAGATCGATATTTCGGAGGGGGTTGCTACTACTCCCCTTCACCTTCTCCTTGCCTTTCAGCCTCAGGAGTCCGTGGGTGGGTGTGGTCTCTTGCCTTCCACCATAAACCTTGTTGTTCTACCTCGTCAATGGTACCATAACCTTATTGCAAAAGCTATGATCAAGGGATTGTGGAGAAGGATCTAAAAGCAAAGATGATTTGGCAAGACGGGTTAAAAGCATTAAGCGTGGAAGCACCATCTTGTCCATGCTTCTAACACTTGCCATTCTTTTTACCATGTAGTAGGCAAGGTTGAATTGAGTATTGGTCACTAGGCAATAGATCATGAAGCTTAGACATGCATTGGGGTGGTCCTTGTTCCCTACTAGGCATACCACATTTTCTCTTATCACATCCTCCCACTTCCTATACAATGCATACATTTTCTAAAAGCTCCATTTGAAAAGGATCCCTATAGATCACTTTTGACTTCCTTGTGGCTCTTGATGGTGAGGTCAGAATGAAAACACTGTCCCTCACCGTGGTTAAGCCTGGGATCAAATTGAAGTAAATATCATGATGATCAACCATTGTGTGTAGTTGTTCCAAAGACCATTCATTCGAGTACATACAGATGCCTTGAAATGGAACTCCTATAATTCTTCCAAACTCTATAAGAGAAAGACTAAACTCTCACTTGATGGTGAATTCAATTGAGATGGGCCCGCCATCATTTCATTATCCCATTGTCTTGTAAAACTCAAACACAAAGATCGCAAATTTGTTCGCTTATATCCAATAAACAATCAAACCCTTAGTAGCTAAAAACTTCCCTTATGTCGTTATTTGCAAGAAATGATGGATCAACAACTCTACCTTTATGAAAGAGTCTCATTTCGAGCAACTTAAAGCTTTTCTCGTCAGGACTTAAGCCATTTTCCTATGATTCATGGGTATGTAGTGGGATTGTCTTTAATCTTGTTGCTTGTTGCTAGGCATGATAATCCTAAACAATACAACCCAATGTGGTGTTAATGATGAATAGTAGCCTAGAGGGTTTATCAAAATTTTGCTCTCATCATCTTTGTTGAGTTCAAGAAATGTGTTTAATTTGTATTAACAATGTTAATTCTTTGATTTAGATTATCTTAGAAAACAATGTGGTGACAAATTATAATAAACCCATTTGAACCCAACTCTTAAAGATGAAGAAATTGTAATTCTAAGAATCAAGGAATTAAAATAACAATGTAGTGAAGATTATACTTACACAAGTGATTGTTAGACTTGAGGATAATGATCAATTTGCTCTATGAACGATACACTGGTTTTGTTAGTGAGTCTTTGAGGTGAGTATTATTGTGGAACATCCACGGTGATCATTCTTGATGATATCTTGTCTACATTTGCCGCGGATCCGGCGGATCCCTCTCATTTGGGATCCGGCTAGTGTGCCGAGGGATCCGCATAACAGACAAAATCGACTCAAACATTCCTTGATAACTAAGGTTTGGGAGTTACAAAAAAAACTAAGGTTTGGGAGTTCTAAACAACCTAATGTTTTGGTGTTTAAGGTTCTAAAACTTGTGATTTGAGGTTTTGAAGATTGATTACTATTCCTATTAGGCGAGGTTCCCTTTTTAAGAATTAGTCATAATTCTTGGGAAACTTTTCAAACATTATAATAAAATCCCATTTTATTATAACATAAGAATATTCACATGAAAATTTATAGACATAGATGAAGTGTCAATAAATTCTTTGTGATGAATAATGATAATGGTTATCAAATAACCAAAATGTCATTATTACGAAATCATAGTGTAGTTTCTACAAATAAATTAGAAGAATACTATTTTTGATAATGACTTTAATATAGAAAACTATTAGAGCAATTACTAATAAATCATGCAACTATGATTTCAATAATAAAATTAAAAGCAAGTGATTAGTAATCATACCTTGGCTAAATATTCTTTTCTTGAAAAAATATTTATATAAGTTCTTTATGCTCTTCTTGGTAACTCCAAATCCAAGTATGGATAATGCTTAAGAGAAAAAATGTTAGAGCATTCTATCATTGTCCAACAATAAACAATATAGTGATTTTAAAATATGATGAAGATAATCCTTCTTTGTAGTTTTCAAACATACACGGATCGTATCAAGTCTTTAAAGTACAACATATTTTAAGAAACTTGGTATGAAGCTCGATGCCAATTGTGGAAAACTAGAAGGGGTTGAATAGTTTTACCAATTTAAAACTTCCTTTTAAATATTTAGATTGACTTATGTCAATCTATTTGATTGTTTATGTTGGACGTTGATAGATGGATATATAAACGTGAAATGAACTATAAAAGTAAAAAGCACATCACCACAACACAAGTTATTTATAGTGGTTCGGCTACAAGGACACCTTCCTTGCCTACTCCCTCCCGAGTCACCTACCGAGAGTTCGTAAGCACTACACCAATCTCCTTATGGCGGAGAAGCCTTCACATCGTCGCTTAACCTTTTCGGTACAAAGCTAAATACGAGTTCTTTCACACCAAGGCGAACCACACCTAACCAGCATTAAGCCTACCCTTTATACGGTGCTAGGCTAACCACCGAGTTCTTTCACACCTTAGGAGAACTAATCCTATCACAGCGTCGCCTACCCTTTATTAGGTACTAGGCTAAGCACCTAGTTCTTTCACACCTTAGGTGAACTACACCTTCACGACACAACACCTAATCTCAAGTAGATCTACTCCTTTACAACACCATCAAGGATATCACCATCCTTGTAGATAAACAAATACATATATGTATAACGATGCAGCTCATCGATTATACGACCTAGGCATTCTTCCCAAATGATACGATTGATTCTTTGGCATCCTTCACTAATGCCTTTGACACAAAGCTTGGCACCCTTCACTAATGCCTTCGTCTTGACACCTTTAGCATCCTTCACTAATGCTTTGACGCGGATGATGAGCATCTTTCACTAATGCTTTCATCTTGACACTTTCGGCATTCTTCACTAATGCCTTCACCCCAACATCTATGGAGAAAGGAAGAACTATCAACAAGAGAACCTTAGTAGTCTTGATGATGTGAAGCATGGAAACTCATGGACTTTGAGCTTGCCGCGTCTTCAAGAGGTGGTGATCTCTCCTTTAAGAGGAACCTAGTAGATCACACAAAAACAAAAGACAAACTACATAGATCACTTAGATATGAGGTTAGAGGGTTAGAATACTTTGGGGAAGTATGTGTGAAAAACCATACTTAGAGAGGAAGAAATGGCTCTCTATTTATAGAGAAATTCTCTTACGTTTCCCGGATCCCGGATCCTACCACAAGGGATCCGGCTAGTACAAAGCTAGGGATCCGTGGTCCGCTTGTCTTTGCCCATGGGTATTTTTGGTTATGGGTCATGGGTCATGGGTTATGGGTTGATCCATGGTTTTCTTTCTAGATACAATGAACTTGGTTAAGTGGTATATATAAAACCATGGGTTATGGGTCAAAACCATTTGCAAGTATTTACCCATTTAGTATATACTTGTATTTACCCATTTTAGCATACACTTAGTTTTTACCCATTTTAGTATACTTAGTTTAAGTATATGTTTAACCCAATATGTAAACACTAGTTGTTGTACATATGTATCTAAATCATAAAATCACTTATACTTGTTTTAGTGTTTTATGTGAAAGCGTAAGTGTGTTAGAAAACTATTAACTCAAACTATTTACGTACTCTATTTGTTTCGTTAAAATGATTTTACTTTTGTTATCGACAAAACATTAGAAGATCGTAAAATATAAATAAACGTTTTTACGGCTTATTTGTATTAACAACTTGTTCATAAACGAAAACCTGATCTCTCCTACCTTTGTGTGTTTGGTGCTTTGTGCTATCCAACGAATGACGGTCAAGACTTAGGTAAATTAAGAGCAAAAGCTGATATTGGAATTTTGTTGGTTATGCACCAACAAGAAGGGTTCTGCGAATCTATATCACGAGAACTTCGAAATATCATGGAAACAATTTCACGTTAAGTTGATGGTGACGGTCAAAATGGCTCTACTGAACAATCGATTAGGACGTACTTCAAAATAGTCCCATGGTTCATCCCTTGTACCAAACTCCTCTCCAACAACTCCATATGTACCTCCATCTGAAGATGATTTGAAGAAATTGTTTGATCTAATTTTTGATGAGCATTGTGAGCCAAATGCCAATGATCGTCAATTCCAACAGCGGTACGCTTCTAGCCTGTCAATGAAGTCAACCATTCGATCTCAATATCATTAAGTCAAGGCCTGGCTAGCGATCTTCTATCTCATCAACTAATCATCAATCATGAATGTACATCATGGAATTGTTTTACGGCACTCATGATGAAGTTAATCCTTGCTACTCGATGATGCTCCATTTGAAAACATATTTGCTCTGAATCATCATGAGAACCATCTTCATCGGGAGATATCGACTCTGCTACTTGATTCCACAACACATACATGAACACCTTAGGAAATGGACACATGATCATCCATTGGACAACATCATTGGAAACCTTTCTGCGTCTTTGTATCCACTAGTAAACAACTTGCTACGTGCCTTATGGTGCTTCTTCAACTCACGTACTCTCGATCGAACCTAAAGACGTTAAAACTACTATAAATGAAGGCAATTTGGTTCATGCCATGCGAAAATTCATGAGTTTGATCGATTAGATGTATGGGAATTAGTACACGCTCCGGACGTGCTATGATCATTGATTTAAAGTGGATCTTCAAAGTGAAGCTTGATGAGCATGGTGATGTGTTGAAAATAAGGCTAGGTTAGTGGCTAAAGGATATCGTCAAGAGGAGGGTATTGACTTTGAAGAATCATTTGCTCCATTTGCTGTATCGAGGCAATCGAATCTTCTTGGCTATCGCAAAGTAAGAACATGGTAGTCTATCAAATGGATGTAAAAGGCGAGCGTTTCTTAGCGGAGATCTTAAAGAAGTTGTATCACGTCGGTAACTTCAGGCTTTGTGAATCCAGAGCATCCTACTCACGTCTATCATTTGAAGAAGGCTCTTTACTGTTTAAAGCAAGCTCGAGGCATGGTATGATACGCTATCAAAAGTTTCTTCTATCCTTTGGATTGACAAAAGGAAGCGATTGATCGACATTGTTCACCAGGAAGTCTGGCAAACATTTAACTCACGTTCAAATTTATGTTGATGATATTATCTTTGCCTCGACTGACCCCAATAAATGTGATCGTTTTCAAATGAAATGGGTTCCAAATTTCAAATGTCAATGATGGGACAAATGTCATTTTCTTGGGATTACAAATTTCACAAAGTCCCGGAGGCATTTTATAAATCAATCTAAATATGCAAATGAGATTTTAAAGAAATTTTGATTTGATTATGTGACAGATTGACTCTCCCATGATTGAGCGTGCTAAAATTTGGATGAGGCCACTCGGATCATGGTAGATCAAGCAAATATCGTAGTATGATTGGATCCACGATGTACCTCATAGCTAGCGGTTGAACATCTTGTTATTTGTGTGCATGTGTGCTAGATATCGAGGCTAAGCACTAAAAAGCATCTTGAAGCGGTTAAACGGGTCTTTCGGTATCTCCAAGGAACCATCAATATGGGACTATGGTACCCAAAGGACCACTACAACAAAAGTGGCTTTTTAGGACCCTTTGTGTGGGACGGTATGATAATGGAGTCCTAAAAAACTGTTTAATAGGACATATGAGCGTTTAGGGTCCTTTTTAAATATTTGCTACTTAGGCGATGTCCTATAAAGGTATATAATAGGATGGTCGATGATTTGGGGTCCTATTATCATATAACTTAAAATGACACTTAAAATATGGATCCTAATAAATTACCTTTATAAGGCGTTTATTCATTATGGTTGTATTATAATAAACCATAATAGGACACTTGAGTTTCGAGTCATAAGACATCGTTAGTTAAAGCAGCTTATTCACAAAAAGTTTTATTATAGCAAAATTTAATAGGACCTTTGACACGTGGGTATTAGCGTTAACCTTATAGGGCGCTTATGTACAATGGTTTTATAACATCATTTTTTAAAACGATTATTTGCAAAAGTTTTATTATAACAAAACTTAATAGGACCCTTAAAGGATGCATATTAATTATGGTTTTATTACAATACACCATAATAGGACACTTGATATATAAGTCATTAAACATTAATTATTTAAGCGGCTTATTCGCAAGCGTATTATTAAAACATAACTTAATATGATAGTTTGACACTTGGGTCCCATAGATTGATACACCATCATAAGACACTTGATATTTGAGTCATAAAGCATCGGTTTTATGGAACACTTATTCTTAAGCACGTTTTTTTTATAAGAAAAGTGAATAGGACCCTGGACAATAGCGTCTTATAACGTTAACCTTCATAGAACGCTTATTCATAATGGTTTGTTTATGATACACCACAATATGGCACATCTTTTTAGAGTCGTAAAACATCCGCTTTTTATAGCGCTTATTAGGTTTTATAGAGCGCTTAATTGCAAAAGTTTTATTTGAAAAAAATTAACAGGACCCTTGACAAGCGTGTCTTTAACATTAACCTTTATAGTACGCTTATTTGTTGTGGTTTTATTATCCTACGCCATAATAGAATACTCCTTTATTTGAGTCATAAAACATCAGATTTTTAGAACGCTTATTTACAAAAGTTTTATTTAAACATTAGTTAGTATGACACTTGATACTTGGGTATCAACACTTGATACGCCATAATAGGACACTTGTTATCTGTCTTTGTATTGTTATATGTCTCAATCTTTTGGAAGTTATGTATGGGTTATCTGTCTTTATATTGTCCTTATCTTTTACGTTTTAAATTAAAGTATTTACCGCGTTTTCGTCGTTTTACCGCGTTTTACAGTTTAGGTTTTTACGTTTTTAAGTCAGTATTTACGTTTTGATCCGTTTATACCGTTTTCATCCGTATTTACCGCGTTTTCATCGTATTTACATTTTAAGTTCATATTTACATGTTTTCGTCCATTTACGTTTCCATCCGTATTTACATTTTAGTCGTTTTACGTTTTCATCGGTATTTACCGTCTTGATCGTTTTACTGATCGTTTTATCACGTTTCATCGGTTTTACACGTTTTCATCGTATTTACCGTTTTCATCCGTAACTTCCGTTTTGTCCGTATTTACACATTTTTTAAAATTACTTTTATGCGTTTTTGTTGGTTTTGCGTTTTAAATTAAAATATTTACACGTTTTAGTCCATTTATAGATGTTTTCATCACGTATTTACGTTTTTCATCCATATTTACACGTTTTCGTCCATTTATACATGTTTTCATCCGTATTTACACGTTTTCTTCCATTTATACATGTTTTTCATCCTTATTACGTTTTCATCCGTATTACCGTTTTCATCTCTTTTGCGTTTTCATCCGAGTATTTACGTTTTCCTCCAATTTTACCGTTTTTGTCCGTTTTACGTTTCGTCAGTTTTACATATTTTTCTTAATTTTACGTTTTTGTCCGTTTTACACGTTTTCATCCGTATTAACATGTTTTAGTCCATTCATACATAATTTCGATCGTTTTTGCGTTTTGGTCATTTTCACATGTTTTGTCGTTTTTATACATTTTCATCGTTTATACACGTGCAAATACAGAGATGAAAGCGTTAAAAAATGGATGAAAGCATTAATCGGATGAAATGTAAACGAATGAAAAGATGTAAATGCGGATGGCGATAATAACATAACATGTAAGCGGGGCGAAAATGTGAAAAATCACGGATGAAAATGTAAAACTGATAATATGTAAAAGGGCGAAAACGTGCATACGGTGAAAACTGCTGGTGGCGTGTAAACGGGAAAATAAACGTAGTAAAGCAGACAGCGTGTAAATACAGATTAAAGCACGTGTAAAATAGGCAGCGATGTAATACGGACAGCGTGTAATCTGGTAACGATATGGATGAAAACGTGTATATGGGGAAAACGTGTAAACCGGTAGCGTGTAAAAGCGGACGAAAACATGTAAACTACGGATAATAAAACAAGCGAGCGAAAGCATAATAATCTGATGAAAAGTGTAAACATCGCAACGTGTACAAACGGAAGAATACGATGTAAATACAGATGAACGTGTGAAAAGCAGCGAAAACAAATGCGAGATAACTAATAAATCTGGATGAGGCGAAATTATACTTGACGGCAAAATTGGCAAATACGGATAAGCGTGTGAAAACGGATGAAAACGTGTGAAAAGCGGTACGTGTAAAGCGGAGCAGCACGTGTAAATCACGGATGGCGTGTACTTGGTGGCGTGTAAAACACGACTAAAACGTGTAAATAAGGACGCTTGATGTAAATACGGATGAAAATGTGTAAATACGGTGGCAGTGTCAAACGGACAGCGTGTAAATCTGAGAAAGCGTGTAAATCTGAATGAAAGCGTATAAAGGACTAACGGTCGTTACTTAGTTGTCAAAAGATTTGAAAAAGAAGATGACAAGGACATTTTGGTCATTTCATTGGATATGGTGGATCCGTAACATATGCAAACCCTGATAGCGAACGATCAAAAAAACTTTAGTACTGAAAGTGAAAAGAATGACCAAACCACTGTGACCATTTATGTAATTAACTCTAATTAGAAATAGTGATTCTGATTCAAATTAAGTAAAAGCGCATGGTAGATAGCAATTTGTGACATTGATATCATCGATAAGTTTGAGCTTGTGGATTTCAAACTTTACAAAGTTATCCGTCGCACAAGTTATAAAATATACTATCGAGTTGTTGCATGGCGGTACATAAAAGTTTGACATTATAAACTTACATGATGCATGACGCTTCTTCTTAGGAGTGTGCATTGTTTGGGTAATAACTGAATAAATCAAACGAACGAACCGATCAAAACATAACCAAAGTTATAACCGAATCGAACAAAAAATTCAGTTTTTTGTTTGGACATGATTTTGGCTATTTCAATCAAACACCTAATTTATATAAATATATAGTTTTTATATATTTCTATATAAGAAAATACCATTAAAATTTTATTCTAATATTAAAAACACTTTTCATATTTGAAATATTCTTTTCCCTAAAAATCTATATAATAATATTTAAAAATATATAAATGGTGTAATGGTCAACGAAAACCGAAGCTAATTCAAATTTAGATTTGGTTAGGTTGGTTGAATTCTAGTTCAGTTTGGTTTTCGGTTTTACTAAAAAAAATTTAACCAAAATAACTAAACCGAATAAATTGAACAACTCGATAACCGAACCGATGAACACCCCCTCCCTACTTCTTATTTCAATTTCTTTTTGAACACGTTCTTCTTTCAATTTATTTATATAAGTAACTATAGCACACGGGACTTCCAAACTATATTAAAATATTCATTAAATTAATATTTAACCACTTAGCCCAGCCCAGGAAGTATAGAGTCCAGCAGCCCTTTTCCACCGCCTACCACACACACCCATTTTACTCCAACCTTCTCGAGAACTATCAAAAACAAAGATATACCTTCCTTAGTTGAATCAGATAATCATTCCAAGTTTGCACCGCCAGATTCTTAACCTTTGATAGCTGTAAAAAAAAGGTAACGATTCTTGATTCTAAGAACGGTTGTCACGATGATTTAGGTGGTTTTTTAATCTTTCAGGGTAATACATGTCCTTTAAATTTTCAGTTTTGTAGGTTGTTTCGGTTTAACAAAGAATGCAAATGCGTTCTTCATCTACTTGACGGAATAATATCAGCGATTTAAATGTAAGGTATTTTTCGATTTGATGGGTTTTAAAGATCGTGTTTTGTCTACTTTGTTTATTCGTACTGGGTTAATTGAATTTCTTTGTTGTTATTGGCCTTATCGATATCTGTGAGGGATATAAGTTGTTTTGGATAAGCGACTTAGGTCATAGTTGATAATTGCTACTTTGGGTTAAACGAGGAAGAACCCTTAAAAATAGGCTTACGACATATGGCTGACTAAATTAAGACGATGCATGGCAGATAAATGAAAGCAAATTAAGCTAAGCCGTGGTTATAAATTATTGGGAGGTTTGTCTTAACTTATTTATCAGGTTCATAGGCTCATATATACAGACAAGCTTAAGGGAAAATAGAAGACTTTTTTTGGTGCGAATACATTTGGATGGTTTGATCGGGTTTCTTTCTGATGGTTGTTTTTGGAGGTTAGATAGGAGTATTAGGCATACGCCCAGAAATAGTGTGGCACTACAGTGTTATTAGCGCTTCTTGCAGCGGCCATTGTTAATGCTACAGTGCTTCTTGATGTTTTAAATGCGTTTGATGTTGCTTCGTTTGCTTATGCTTGCGGTAGTGTTCTATTTGAATAGTATGACTCGAAACTTTATGCTACAGCTAATAGTAAACGTGTTTTTTTTAATGATTATGCTTATAAATAAGCACTTTTAAGTTGCCTAGGACATACTGGCTACACTTGCTTAGTTTGTATAAGCAATTCACCAGCAAAAATAAGCAATGAGAATGACCTTCTTAGGTGTTGTGTGGATGTCTTTTGCGAAGCCATTGCTGTGACCTGAACAACTATATGTTGTTTAATTGTCTTTTTCGTCCGTGTCTTGGCTAGCTAAACTGTTATGTTTGCAACCACAACGGCCACCCACTCTTTTAAAAAAAATATTTTATAAATAGTGGGTTTAAGAAAATTCATGTGCACTGATTATTCCTATAAGGAAAACAATGTCGTCAAGCCTGCTCCTGCTAAACATGTGCACTGATTACTCCTATGTACCGCTAGAGAGGCTGCCATTAGTTCATGTTTGGTATGTGTTTTAAATATGAGATAAAGAGTTATCTTTATGTTTATAGGATATATGAGTTTTACTTAAGTCATGGGATTATGTTTGGATTTTGATACTAGCCGCATTTTGCGCAGGTTCAAGATGTAAAAATTGCTTGGATTTTTTTTCTTCCAGGAGGGTGAGTAGGGGTATAACAAATGGAATGGGCTATGAGATGTTCTGACGCCATTTAGCGTATTGTCGCGAGTTGGTGGACAAGGTGGAAGGTAACGTTAAATCTACAGTAAGAATGATGTATGTTTGTCATAACAGAATATGTTGATACCGTAATACGATTAGTAGTATGCAATTTTCCTCAGTCTCAAAACTGAAGGGTCACATTGTTAGCCTCTTGGAAAGTCAATAAATGTGTTGCATCATCGATACTGAGTTTCATATGCCAGAGGTTAAGAGTACTAATATATATATATATATATATATATATATATATATATATATATATATATATATATATATATATATATATATATATATATATATATATATATATATATATATATATATATATATATATATATATATATATATATATTTTCTTTTTCGCAACGTAAACATCATGGCTCTAAATCACATCCTCATGTTTAGAATCCTTGAATAAATTGGCCAATAGTAGTCATTTTACATATAATGTCAAATCAAGAAAGTTCTTATTTAGCCATCAAACCAATAGACATAACAAGGCAAATAAATCTAAATCTACTTATAAGTTACATGATTGTGTGTCTTCTTGGGATCACTTTATGTACGATCCTTTTGGTCAAATGTAATATTTGTCATTCGATTTCTGCAAATGTGGTTGATTAAACTCTTTAAGCAGGTTCACAATTATCATCCAGTTGTTGGTTGAATAGGGCGTACAAAATCGAAATTCAGACAGTATTTCATCTAACTTCAATTCCTAAAATGTTGTATTGTGAATGAAGAGCAAGGTTATTTCATTTTTTATGTGTGCCGCGAGTATTTTGTGCCTAATGTTTCGACCTTCTATTTGTAGGAAAAGACTCTTGCTATTGATGTCGTGGAATCAGTTTGACGACATAGAAGGAAACATCGTTGTTGAGCTAGCGCCAGGAATTATGACATGCGGGACGAAGACTCAAAGTGATTACTTTTAATAGTCTCCTTGGCAACAGGTAAGTTGGCTATGACACAGTTTGGATAACCCAAATTTATAAGACTTATTATTTGCTGATTTTATCGATTTTTTGCTATATTAAAAAACTCAAAAGGGCAATTCGGAAGTCATGTATCTTTTCTTGTCGAAATGCGAGAACACAACTGCGCCTATACTATTTTGTATTACAAAATTTTCATTTAATTTTTATCATAAAAATAAAAAAGATGTTATATTGATAAACGGAAACCATTTTTAACCCGATTATGCAAATTTGATAAATGGTAACTATATGATACAATTGCAACACTATATGCAAACCGCATTATGCAAATTTCGTTCTTATTGCAAGTATCATCGCCATAAGGAAGGCACTGGATCATCCAGCCCAGCGGTACTAATTGTATCTGGATATCCACTTCGTCTGGTCAGTTTGTATATTCTCTTAAATCTATATATGCTCATACTGCAAATTCTTACATAATGAAGTACCAGAACATATATGCAAATTCTCTTATATCCGTATATTCTTTTAAATTCTCTTAAATATAAAACTTTAAATTACAATGCAACATATATCAACTCATCTTAGCTCTATGTCTACAAAATGAAGTACCAGAACCATGAACAACATGGATGCTTAATGCTATTCGTTTATGTTGAGATTCTGATTCACCTTGCTACTCGCTGCTACAATGGGGCCTAGATCGATACGATATATCATCAAGGAAACTAATTAGACAAAGAATTGATAGAATATCTTGGAAATTATTTTTCTCTCAAGTTTCAGGGGCATGGTATTGATAATAATTCCATGCATTGACAGGTGGAGATGATGCCTGCTTTGTTGCAGAAAGTGGATGGCTAGGAGTGGCTGATGAAGTTAGCCAATGGTCACCTGAAGGTATTCCACTCTATACAAGAGGCTGTTTTGTTTGCTGTTAAAATGGGTGTTTGGTTTGCTCTTTATTTGTGTAAATGACTAACATGAGTAGTAGTTTGTACAGAGTCATAGGATTTCAATTACTTTGTGGTTGGTATGTATCAGTTGGTTTGTAGTTGGGGTTGCTAATTAATAAATATGAAGAATCAAAAAACATTAACACACCATCATTTGACTTTGTTGAAAACTGCCGAGTTTGCAAACCTAAGTCATGTGTTGAAAACTAGCGGGACTAGAAGGACAGTCCGATGCTACATCAATAGTCAAAGGTTCAATATACCTGGTAAGCTCAGGAAGTATTCAAAAACCTTTAGTAGTTTATATTATAAGTCTTTGCACCTATATTTTTTGTATGTGCAGAGTCACAACAGAATGAACTCAAATAAGCATAAGCAAAGTTAAAAGCGAGGATTTTATTGACTTATATGAAAAGCTTTGGTAACTAATATGAATGTCCATTAAGTATGCGAAGAAAATACCTATGAAATCCTATGAAAGTTACCAATAGAGGTATGGTGCATTTATCTTCTAGAGAAGTATATTGATTATGTGTACATGATTGAAACATGTTCGATGATATGTTGTAATGGCTCAAACAACCTTAGAATGTTGTAATGACTCAAAGTTGTTGAATGATAACAAGCTTATGTGTACATGTTAATACTTGTGCTTGTTTTAATAATCTGTTATAACAATTGTTTTAACAACTGTTACTTGGATGATCAATTACTTTGGAAATATTTTCATAGCGGTTCAATTGGTTTGCAACGATATATTAAGAGGAAAGGAGATCGACGTGTGGGTGCCACCTTGACTCTCAATCTTCGGCGTGATCTACCTTTATGCTCCTATAGCGTGTGCAAGTCCACTCTTGATTTCCCCCGGTGTTAGTGGCTATCTGTGATTGTCTTTGCACGAGACCATAATTTTCAAAGAGATTACAAATTTGAAATGGATACTTATCAATGATATATTTTGCTTGGGTTACATCATTACATGATTCACGGGGGCTGTCTACAATTTCTTATTGACTTAATTGTTTATAGGGGTTGTTTGGGATTGCTCTTTGATTAACTGATTACATGGGCCGTTTGGGATTGCTTAATGAAGTAACTTGTTATATGGATTTTTGGGATTGCTTTTCAAATGCTTTATAGGGGTTGTTTGGGGTTTCTTATCGAAATTGCTTTTGTTATATTCGGGTTGTTTGTGATTGTTATTGAGACTACATATAAACAACTGTTTGTGATTGCTTAAAGCTATTTATAGGAGTTGTTTATAAGCAGTCTGAATAAGCAATACCAAATGACCCAAATATAATATAAGCGGTTTTGATAAGCTATCCCAAACAACCTACCAATTTATATGATAAAAGCGTCTAACAATTATCTTTTAAATGCGGCTTGTATGTGTATCAAAAGATTAAAATTAGTTAACAACGTTTTACAACATTGTAAAAGTGTCCTAATATGTTGTTATTAGGACGTTATTTGGTTGTTCATAGACATATTATGCGACCATAAATTTGGTTTCATAATCGTATTTGGGATATTAGGACCCTTTTCTTGGTGTTAAAGTAATTATAATGGTATATGATACGAATACAAATTAACATTAAGGGCGGCTTTGTATGTGTATCAGATTAAAAGTAGGTTACCACATGTTAGAACATTGAAAAGTGTCTAATATGTTTTTATTAGGACGTTATTTGTGTTTGTTTATAGACCTAAAATGCGACCATAAAATTGGTATCATAATCTTATTTGAGTTATTAGTACCCTTTTCTTGGTTGCTAAAATAGCTATGATGTTACATCATAAGCGTCCTAACAATACTTTTAAGGACGTTTTATGTGTCTCAAAAGATTAAAAGTAGGTAATCACATGTTAAAACATTGTAAAAGTGTCATAATATGGTTTTTATTAGGGCTATTTGTGTTCATAGACATATAATACGACCATAAAATTGGTTTCATAAGGGTTAGGACGTTTTGGACCTATTACAAGCCTTACATGAAATTTTCATCTTTGGTCCTATTAAATGAAAGGTCCTAAAAAGTACCATTTTATGACGCTTATGGGGGTCCTAAAAAGCCACTTTTCTTGTAGTGGACACAGGTATGTCACTAACAGCCTATGCAGATGCTGATCATGCAGGATGTCAAGATACGTCGAAATCGTCAGGAGTGCTTTCATTTTGGGTGATAAGCTTGTGAGTTGGTCTTCAAAAAGAAATGAGTACTTATATTTCCTCTAGAGGCTGAATACATAGCCATGTCATCTTGTTGTGCTCAAATCCTTTGGATGAGATCCCAATTTTCTGACTATGGCTTTGATTCAACAAAATCCTCATCTTTGATAATAAAAGTGCTATTGCTCTCTCATGCAACAACGTTCAACACTCAAGAGCAAAGCACATCGATATTCGACATCATTTCATCAGGTAGCAAGTGGAAAACGGTGTGGTGGAACTCTATTTTGTGAAGTCGAGAATACGGCTTAGCGACATCTTCACCAAGCTCTTCCAAGAGAACGTTTTGAGTTTATTCTTCCTCGACTTGGCTAGCCTTCAACGGAAACTCAAACGTCTTGAGGAGGAGGAAGGCGAGGAGTAAGGTCTTTCTTCATCTATATTTTGTATATATTTATTCAAAAGCAAAATACAAATTTTAAAACCAACAAAAGCAAATAGAAAAATATAAAACTTTCAAAATCCATTAAAAACTTCTTTTTGTCATGTTTTTTCTCCGATTCTACGATAATATCTACGGTCTTTGTTTTGTCATTCAAAGAATGACACGGGACTTTAGATGTTGTTCGAATGTTTAAAAATATATATATATATATATTTTTGGGAGAAAGTAAAACAATGGTTTATTGTCATTCAGTGATAACCAGCTTTTCAAGAAAACGAGCCATGCTTTATCTAATGTTTCAAACCTAATGCTCGATTCTAAAATATTTTGCAATCTTATGAAAACTCAATTATTTGAAAACACTTGACTCTATTTTTGAAAATCAAAAGAACTTATCAAGTGTCAAAATCTCAATCCATCAATCAACAACTTCGTCATTGATTGAGGGGGAGAATGATTTTTCAATTAAATCAAAAAGTGTTCTTTTCAAACAATCTGCACTTAAATGAGCAAGGTCTACTCTAAATGTTTTACAATATTTTACACAATTGGTTCCAGACCTTGGTTATTAGTATGTTTTCAAAAGATAATTATGCATGTTTAATCAATGGAGTTTAAAGTCTCAAAATCCAATCCTTATCGGTTAAAACGTTTTCATAATCAAGTCACAATTCTCCTTAAAAGCTTTCAAAATCAATTTAAATCTATAGAGATCACAAATCTCAAATGATTTGATAATTGTGATCGGGGAGAATTTGTGATTTAAATTGGATTTAAACTGATAATTGATAAATGGTTTCATAAGTGTTTAGCATGTTTTCCTTCCGCATGTGACAAGCGATTTCAAATTTTCCATGCACATGTTGAGGGGAGCATCTACTTTAAACCTCAAATTATTGAAACGTGATTGAATTGTCTCTAAGTGTAGGTTCCCTCTAATATGTGCAAAACTCTTTCAAACTTCAAGGCACATATTGATGGGGAGCAAAATTTTGAAAACCTCATCCTTCCTCAAAATGTTTTATCTACTCAAATTGATTGGGAAGTGATGATGATCATTTTAGAAAATGTTAATCAAAAAGATTGGACCTTTCACTCTTAATCTAACGATTTCAAAGATCTCTTGCCTCCATGTGCTAAACAAATTTTAAATTTTTATGCATATGTTGAGAGGGAGCATTTCTAAAATATCAAAACAATTAAGATACAAAATGCTTTGATTCTATATCACAAGTATCTTGATTGATTTTCAAATGGTTTTCAATTGGTTCCAATGGCTGATGAACAATACCAAAAGACCAGACCAACTTTACTTTATGTATGGTGATATAAGAATGATAAGGTTAGGTTGAGGTCCCATGATCCTGTAACTGGAGGGATCTACCGAGGGACAATCCACTAGATAGTGTAGAAGTCCTTAGGTATGATGAAAAAAGGAGAAATGTGAGATATGGGAAGAGTCGAGGTTGGCTGAGCTAATCTGGAATAAACCCAACAAGGCTCTAGTTATGAAGTTTTAAGTAAGCCTTGAAGGGGATGAAGAATGAAAAAGAATTGAATGTGAAAAGGGTGAAAAGAAATAGCCCTCTAATTATTCAACCTTAGAGAAGCGTTCAATTCATATACTCTTGGTGGTTACCAAGGTAACTTTAGTATTGAAGACAAGGCGTCATGGACCCGGTGGCGACTTGCACTACAACTTCCCAAGCTACTCAAGTTCCTCTTAAAAGGCTTGTTTCATTCTCACGGGGAACCTACATAATCTATCGACTTTTCTTAGAGATTCGATATTGAAGTAGGAGACCCTCTCCACTAGTCTCAGACATAGGAAAATATGCAATTGAGTCTAGAGCCACAGATCATCTATAAATCTCTTTAGGACACTTTTCAATGAAGACTCTGCGACACAATGTGGAAAGAGATTATATCTTATGAGTCCTAATTATCCTTGTGGTATTGCCGTAACATGAGTGATATGCAACATACTCACAATGAAGATGGAAAGCCTTCTAGAGCCAACATCAAACAAGCTCTGGTGGGTGGCATGTGAGATCTATCCAATAGATCAACCATGTGACAACTGAACAGAAACGATGGGGCGATTCAATCTTTGAATTAATCACGTTCAGGTTATGGATTGACGGATACCTTTGTAAAACCGGTTGTTGTGCTCAAAAACTATTTTCTTTTGCACATCGGTACGTGTACCTATTTCTCAAAATAAAAGGTGTTTATGATTGATAATTGATTTTCATTAAAACCTTCGTTGTATTGCAAAAACAATTTCTATTGAAGCGATACCGCGATTGTTTTCAAATCTCTTTTCATCAATCGGTGAATCTCATTTCCTTTGGTTCACTCCTCGTGTTGTCTTCTTTGAGGGCGTTAGGTTTGAGAACAACTAGAAAATTTGTGAAAACCTGTCGAAAATTCTTCGAATTTTACGATCCTGAGCGTACTTGTCTTGATCAACGAGAACCGTGGGCGTGTACCTCAATTCAATGAAAGTGATCAAAGACACTTTCATACGCTTTATTGCTAGCTGCTTTTATGCGAGGTACCCCGGCGTTTGGTACGTCGGAATGAAGCGGTCAATCCATAGCGCATGCTCACACACACATTCATTCTAAAGAAATCATGATTAGTGCATCAATGACTCACGATATTTTCACTCCATGCTTCCTTTCTGCTGCTGCCAATATCATGTATCAACTAAAGCTTCGCTACTACGATAATAATATATCATGAACGAAATGTGAGCATGTCGGTCCAAATGTCACAACATCACATAATACCAACACTACAATGGATGATTCAGAGATTAATGTGGTGATGATCTCAAAGCCGACTCAAAACTTCGGTATCCGTGGATCGGTTAAAGACCTCCACTCAGATTATCCAAACATGCAAAAATGAAGATTCAAAGACTACGAGCTCTGAGACAAAGAACAAAGAACATGAACAAAAATCCAGAACAATCTCAATGTAATATCTGTTTGTAATCTATGTAATTTTAATGTGTGTTTGAGGTGACCTCCCTTAGGGGGAGATTGTTAGGATTTGGAAAATCCAGTGGTTAAAGTGTCGGTCACCTCAAGTATATGTAATCGTTAGAAAGCTTGTAGTCGTAGTTATTTGATGTTAAGTAGTATTTAGTTAAGTAACACCGTGGAGGATGGACGGGTCTTTACCCTTTGTATGCTGATCCCGCGGCGAATTGGCGTTTATTGTAAGACTATAAATACTCTCTACCTCCCAAGGTAGAGAGTTGGAGCTCATAATAAGATTTTTCTTTCTCTCACTAAAGTTCTCAAACCTCTAACTTTCTCTCTCTATAAATCATCTTGTACGCCTACTTTATTTATGGTTTGATGTGTATGTGAAATCCAATATGTTACAAACTCAATATGTTACCACTAGCCCAAGAATTTGTTTGATATCAGAAGGCAGCCCAAGTTGAATTACACCACAAAGGCCATATTCGAAAATTAGTTACAAAGCCCATCCAACTCAATCCTTACAAAAATAATCCGGATAAATGAGACACACATAAACTCATTTAACCTAAACCTACCAGCACTTACATCAAATATGCGCCTCACATATTCACCTACCATACATTATCTCCAATCGGATCCGAAAAAAAATCACTGCTTCACATCTCCATCTCATCATCAAACTACTCTCAATCAGAAACTAATCTCATCTCAATCAACCATCGTCTTACTTCGTTAAGCATGAAAAGCACACCCTTTTGATATCATGGTTATAAATAACCAATGAAGAATGATCCAACAAAGGCTTCAAGATCCTAGGATGGGTCTCGGGTAGGTACAAGTCGTAGTGATTCGATTTGTTATTTATGTTTTGTTCATTGAACGAATCAAAGAAATGATGTAACATAATTGTTAATCTCATTTCTTTAATTTCGTATAGTAATCACAGTTTGGTCGATGATGATAATGAATGCTTGAAATAATCTTTAAAAGATTAAAATAACTTGAGTCGAATCAGAGATCAATCAAGTATTTTTCAGTTTTGAGTCTTGGAATGAGAGATGGGGAGTGATAGTGAGGGTCGTTGGTGAGTCTAGATGTAGGTTTAGATTTTGTTTTTGTCAGATTTGATATTTCTGCTTCAAGCCTCTTTGATTTCTTAAACATGAACGAAAACCATGGACCAAGGATGTAAAGGAA
>OU343225.1:130467210-130674265 GCA_910596185.1 Chrysanthemum makinoi
CTTGATGATATTTTTTAAATGAATAGCTTGCATTATACTTATAAATAAAAGCAACTTATTAAACTTGTAACTATCATTTTAATAATTTGCTTAAAAATTGAACATTGAGCGCCTATTAACTTGTAACATATTAATGACAGAAATTGAAAAATAAAACTACTATTAGACTTGCTACAGTATCTTATTAATTTAGACGTTTTGATTCAGAAAAAAGACATATCCGAAAGTTATCTTGTTTTTTCGTGGGCTGGGAATTGGACCATTACCCGAAAATGTGTAAGATTCGAGTGTTGTTGGCTTCTGACCATTTTTTTCATTCCATATTGTTTTACATTGTGTTCTGAACTTTTTATAGGAAGGAAGATTAAAATAAAGAGAGGTACAGTCATTGTGAACAACGAAAAACCATTGATAGCTTGAAAATAATTTAGTCCTGGTTAAAGAGTTAAAGTTGTTCCGACATGAATTTCCGTACATTTATTGTAAAAATATGTAATAATTTAAATTAGGTAATTCACCATAAATTAAAAAACGTAAAACTATTATACAAAAACATATAAATGAAACACACTTGCTCGCCACAAAATTTAGTCATAGGGTACCCGTCGCCGCATTGCCTGGGTACCCTGCTAGTTATCTTAATGGGTATTCGGGATTCAAAAACTTTTTGTGATAAAAGGTCCTATGGTTTACATTTCATTTGATCAACTTTTGACCTATTTTTGTCGCTTCAAATTTTGTGAGCCTATGAATTGTAACTATCAATATTTTTCAACCAAATTATTAACTTTTTTCACTCATTTTAAAAAATCAAATCAATTTTTTGTAAAATGTAAAATTTGACTAATTTATCTTGGTTCTCCATTATATCATGCTTTTTTACTTTACTTGTGTAGACATTCTTTTTAAAATGTGCGTTGCATCTTTTTTTTTTTTCTTTTCTTTTTTTTTTTTAAATATGGATGCTACTATCTCATATATGATCACGTGATATAAAAATTAAAGAAATTATATAATGATTAATTGAAAAAAAACAAAAAAGTTAATCGTACAGTATAATCATATTTTTGAACATATATATTTGTACAGTATACCTCGAGATCCAAGTTCCAATACCCTTTCTATTTGTTTGTTTATAATTAAACTGGAATAAGAGAAGAAAAGAGCCGAGAAAATCATTTTCCATATCTATATCAATACAAGCATGATTGCCCGCGCGTTGCTGCGGGGCAACATCATTTTAAAAACTTATAAACGCAGACTTGGTAAGCTTTTTAAAGTCTGCTTGCATTGAACGTAGTTCAGCTAAAATGATTTGTTGTTGCACAAAAAGTCAATATTATGTTTCAACCAAATACCTTTGCAAAAGAGGTAGAAAAATTCTGAACCGAACACCCTTGAACATATCAGCAAAATAGATTTGTTGCTCAAAGAAAATCAACATAATAAACAGCATGAGAGAACAACTTATAAGCCAAATTGCGCGTTGTGATGAACCATTTGTATTCAGAAAATACATAAAAACGGAAACTAATTTTGATCCCATATGGTTTGGGCCAAAAAGTACGCATGGGTCGAGAATATATTCATCAAGCACGATATAAAAAAAAGCACGTGCAAACTTGATTTAGAAACATTTAAGCAAACAAAATATAAGATAATAAAATTCATAAAAGTACTAATTTAGTTAACACTACATAAACTTTGGGATCCTAGTTTGTAAAATTCAGGTGAACAGTGCATGGAATTGAGTAAATTCGTTAACTACTAATGGGTTGGTTAGTTCATCTTGACAGCGGGTAATAGGATTCTTGTGAAGTATAAGCATAAGGCCCCAATCTTTTTTCTCAGCTGGATGGTCTTGTAGAAAATATCGTTGGCTAAACCGATCTTGCTACTATATAATCTAATAAAAGAGGCATGAAAAATAGGCTGGACATTAGCGCTGACAAAAAGAGTACTGTGATTGAAATTCAATTCTGCACGAAACCCGATTCTTCTAACATCCTTGCCATCAAAGTCAAGGATAACATTTAACACTTCATCAGTCGGTCTCTTTTCATAAAATAGTCCTTTTATCTCATAAGGAATTTTACCTGGTAATTTATGACATCGTCTTGAAGTCTTGAAATCAACTCGGAAGCTTGCAAATTCTTTGGATGACTTTCATACCATCTTTCCTAACGATTTCACCCACACCAACTCAAGCTGATTTTGAAATGGCATTATAGGCAGAAGTGATTATTAATTCATTCATATACTCCGGAAATGATGCCACATATCCATTGTTTGTCATTTACCCTCTTCAACGTAACCTCTAGCTATGTCTTGGAGCTGGAAGTTATGTCAGAAAATGAAATATCAGTGTCTATCAAGATTAAGCTGAGTTTTGGACCCAACACGACGCGCGTTTGACGGGGCCAACCGAGATATTTTTGCAAATTATGAACAACCCACAGGTGCATAGAGCTTTATTAACTTGAATATGGAAGTAAAAAGTCACAATTCCTAAGAAATGCAAAACCGTCAAGTCATTGTTTTACAATCCACATGGCCACAAAGTTCATTTATGATAATCATAGTATTTTCCCAAAATGCTAACATGATACAATTTCATTATTCTTTTAAGAATGCAATCTTTTTCATCAATAACATATATAACCAACCAAACAAAACACAAAAACTAACCTGCATTTGTCGCTGTGACCTCAGAATCTTCTTGTCAAAAACTGATGACTTCCGACTCCCCTTGTAATCTTTCAACAATGTGTTATTCCCTTGCACATAAAAAAAATGAAATCAAGTTTTTTCACTCGAGGTTATAGACAGTTTTTTTCATTTGATTTCAATACACTTACTTTTATTCTAATGGATCAGAAGGGGGCTGGATTCTCTATTTCCGGGGCCGGGCAGGAGGTGAAGGTCATAAGAGAAGATTGCCCTCCCGGTACTGAATGTATTCAAAGTGAGAAAGTAAGGCCACCTATGATCCATATGCACCTTAAGGGGGTGTTTGTTCCCCATAAACAATAATCAGTTGCACCAACTTCTTGAATACCAATTCACCAACCTGGAAAAAAAATAAGACATAATCATCAAAACATGGATAAACTGGTCATTTAAATTACCTGCTAAAACAGCAGCGGCCTACCAAAACAACAACAGCAACTGAATCAACAGCCTAGTGACCATATATCAGACTATACACGAATGTTTGTGTTAGCTTATTTACCGGCCTTATATATATTTGGAAATAGGTGATAAGACTATTTTTTTCAGTTTATGAGCCTACCAAGTTGAGTTAATGATTTTGTCATAAGGTAATCTTCATAAATTCATATGCTAAAAAAATGGCTTTTGATATTTTCCAAAAGTACATAAGCTCAGAAGGCCAGTAAGCACACTGAAACAAACACCCTCTTAAATAAAAAGAAAAGTGAACCGAATTTGGCAAAAACAAAAAGTCACTTGTTCTGTAACATTAGAAGTTGCATGATGGCGGATCATTGCATAGTGCGTGCTAAAAGTAAAAGGTTTTGTCATTAGCAGCCATCAACACCATCATATTAGCATCCACTCTTATCATACACCAAAAGCTCAGATTTACATGTATGGTAGCGGTACCAAACACCCGAAATGGCTGCAATCACACCCTTGGTGTGACTGCCAAGCCAAGATACTGGTTTGGATATTATCATCATCGCCTTACTTATATGGAATGATAAAGTAGTCATACCAATTATTTTCATAATTAACATACCTGGCATTGCGGTATAAATTTATATGCAGTGAAATAAGCTGATGTATAGGCCTATCCTATCATTTTCAAAATAAGTCGGGCCTTATTCTATACTTAGCATACATCACAGATACGTTTTTGAACCATAACATGTAAGTCAAACATATATGTATTCATTTAAAACTGTTATAGCTATTATGAAACAGAATCAACCTGTGAAACGACTCAGAAAACTGTTATAGCTACTATGAAACTGATTATTTGAACCCTAACCTATCTTTTGTAAAACATAGTTTAGGGGTTAAACCACTAAAATAAAGAAATTTTAGTCCTTTTATCATTAATATCAAAAGATAAATAGCCAAACTCACTTGTAAAGTTGGCGTCTGACTTTGCCACGTCTTCTCAACCGCCTTCATCTTGGTTTCGTATTCTAACCACCGCTTTTTAAATTTTCATGTCCTCTTTGACTCGGTGATAATTTCGTCTTTGTTACTTGTTTCTGTAGCTCTTCAACATCTGGTGATATAATTTGTATATTTTTGTGTGAAAAAACCTACACATAAAAAGATAAAATCGAATATTAATACGGGTAACCACATTTTCACTTGTTTATATTGATTGGAACTCCCAAAAAACAACATGCGCGTACCTTCAAATCTGAACTTTTACTGCCAAATATAAAACTGCTAAAAAGAGGATGAGACCTTGGCCTGCTTGTAACAGTCGATGGTGTTTTAATGACATGTTTTTTCACTGCGGCGCTGATGTTTAGAGGGGTGCATCCTGCATATCAATTGCAATTGATTTGATAACATAAAATAGTTGATATTAAAGGGTGTTTGGTATCGATTATTTCAAATTTCTTATATGGTTTGCTTTTTTTCATGAGAGGATCCAACATGTTCTTTTTTAAGAAATTGCATCCCTCTCATACTTACCAAACCAAATCAACAGTCCAATCGATTCTTCCACCTGTATCCATAATTCCAAACCTCTAATCAAAAACTAATTACATTGGCATCTAGCTATATAACCCAAATATAAAATGAAGGCACGAATTCTACCTTAGCAGGTTGATTAAAGATGTTGTCTCGCGTATTCGAATGGTGATGCAGAAATTGTTCTGCTGTCTAGTTTCTCAATCACCTTCTCTAGTTTCCTAAGCTCTGGTGATCGAACGTAGCAGATGTGTGCGATAAAAAATCCGAAGCTCGATTCGCCACATACACTCCTAAAAACAATAAAAACCAAAACTCAATCAACGCCCACATAATCAAATCATCTAAACTACACAAAACCCAAAAATACAGAACTTATGTAAAAGTAGAATGTCTAACATGGTAAAACTCATATTCTTACTGCTGATTATCTAGATATAGTTATTCAATGTCACATACTTATGTGAAATGCACATCCAAACAGCAAACTTAATAGAATTGTAAGGATAAATTTATTCTAATCTTTTTGACGTAACATTCTCAACAAAAACGACTTAATCTCACTTTTTTACTATAGAGTTTTATAGCAAAGGCATTAGCAAAAACTAAGAATGAGATAATTCTTTTATGGTAGTTGTTGATGATAACAACAAACACTTAAAAGTGCAATGTCTTAAACACTACAATTTTTATGTACGGATTCCATATAGAAGATGACTCAACTCACACTCTCTAATTAAAACAATTCAAAAATGGAGTTCATATATAGAACATCAACCCCCTGTATCTTCACAAACTGCCACATACCTCGATTACGCAATGCCAGAAAAGGCCATAAGCCGACAAAGTAAAATATCACATAAATGAAGGTTATTGTTGCATTTTTCTTACAAAATAAGCTTATTCATTAACTATTTCTTAGATTGATTGCTTCAAAACATCTTATAAGTGCTTATTTTAAACATTAAAAAGATACGCTTTACACTGAACTTCACACCCATGAGATACCTTCATCTCAGTAACCACAGTCCACAAAGGTCAAACACCATCTCCGCCGCTTCACACACCACCACTTCAACGAAACCCTAACCCACTAATTGAAAAACAATAATCGCAAACTAATTTATAACAACTCATACCTTTAATCTCGGAGGCAGATACTAATCTTTTGTTCCTGATGAAAACCCACTTGTTGTTCATAATAAAGAGGTGAATCATAAACGAAAATCATCAAGCAATAACCAATCTGGTGACTTTAAATTGAAGTAATTCATACCTTTAAAATGATTTTAGGGATTAGGAGTTTTATATTTGCTTAGGATTTCTATGGAAGAATATGACGGTGTGAGTGTTTTTATGATAAAAGGCGGTTGTGGAAGATGCTGGAAGTACGTATGTAATTGTATGAATACGTGAACAGTAAACCGGGCAACACAATTTAGCCAATCCTAATGCGCCACATCCTTTTTTTTTGTACTACACTTTGTATAAATATAGAATAGACCAATCAAAATTTGACAACATATCATGTATAAAACCATTTTCTATACACCCACAAAATGGCTGTTAGTATAATATATAAAACCATTTTCTATACACCCACAAAATGGCTGTCAGTATATATTATAATAAGTGTGTGTTTGGATTGGGTTTTTTGTTTGATAAATTGATGTGACAATAATGTTTTGTTTGGTTTATTCTTTTAAGAAAAGAAATGATAGATGAAATGAATTTTCATTCCACATTAATTTGGCGGGACCCACTACTTTCTACTATCACATATTCTTTTTATTTAAATTTTTAAATAATAACTTTTATTATAATTTTATAGTAAAATATATTTAATAAATATACTTTTTCTTTCCAAATCTTAAATTAAATCCAAATCCAAATTCAAATCTAAACCCTCTTATAAACCAAACGGACCCTAAATAATTTGACATTGCTATGAGCAAAAAAACAAAAAAGTTTAACAGTGTACTCATATTATTTGTTTTCTTAAGTGCAAAGCTACACTGTTAAAAAAATAATAAATAAAAAATAAGTGCAAAGCTATAAGTATTAAATAATGATTAATTGAAAAAAATAATAATAATTAAATATGATAGCAATGATTGTTTTTTGATTGAGTTATGTTATAAATAAAATTAATAATAATGATTATTTGTAATAATTAGTTTATGGTTGGGTGGCTCTCTTAAAGCCGGAAGGCAAGGAAGTTCTTCACTCAACTTACACATCAGCGCCACGTCAGCTTTCTCTATCCTCTCTCTTCCGCTCACTTTCACTCACTTTTATGCGGACAAAAGACTCACTTCAACTCACCTTAACTCACTTTTTTTTTTTTAATAATCACTAATTTAAAAACGTAAAACGTAAACATATAAACACGAAAACGTTACCGCACGAAATAGAAAAACTTTTATTCATAAACTAAAACCATTACACAGACTTGAGAAATTAACAATATTACAATAAAACAAACGGAATCAAATGGGTAAGTTACCCCGTTAGCAACAAACAGAATCTCCGGTGCTATCCACTGTTTAAGATCGTTAAATAAAGGGGATTGATCAAGAACGTTGATGTCCTTGTTCGACCCTGAAACACCAAAGAAAGCATGCCATATCCATAAGTCTTGAGACGCCGCAACTTCCAGCAAATTGAATGGATTCGAACCATGATCACGCCTAATATATTGCCCTTTGTGCATTACGACAACCAAACCACTCCCGTCACATGCAGTCAAGGCTTCCTAACATCCCCGAAACCCGTGTTTTTCTCGTGATGTCGATAAAGCTTTACGACATCAGGTCATAGTTAGTTTCCTCAAATATTTTGGGCCAAAATTTTCCATAACGAGACTTACAAAAGAAATCAACGGTACGGCGAGATGTTTTTCACTATCTGTAAATATTCATCTAAAGCATCCGGGTTAGCGTCGTACATGCCAATTGGCCAATTGCGGAGGTGCACTTCATCAAAGGCTGAAATGCCTTCTTTCGGTGCAATCAATATTATCACCAAAAAGCGAACAATGAAGAGTTACCTCCGAACTATCCAGTTGAAAAGAGATAAATTTATTGAACCTCTTTTCGGAATATGCGTTCATAGTAGAAGTCGTCGAGAAAAATATGTGGTGACTAAACGGTGATGAGCACCATAATGATCACGATTAATCCGTTTTATTGCCGGCCGATTTGGTTTTCGGCTATTTCTAATAAACGAAACCGCTTTTGCAATAAAAGTCAAATTCCGACTTTCAATTTCTTGTTCTCCTTCAGAGTCGGTGAACAATACATAAACGTGTCAGAATTAATTTGAAAATTAAAGGAATAAGATATGAGGAGATGTGTTTATAGAGAGTTTAAAGTTAGTTTTGTATTTTAGAAAATGAATTTGGTTGGTATTTATATAGGAAAATTTTGAGTAGTGGGATTTTTTTTTTTTTTTTTTTTTAACCAAATGGTCGAATTTTTGGTGGGCACCTTTATCAACTAGGTGAACCACTCACCTTAATTTGCCTTGATTCAAGTGACTAGCGCGTGAGTTGCTTGGGTGTGCATGGTGATCACTCGTGAGTGGAGGTAAGGTGAGCGAGTCACGGCTCCCTTGCCTTCCAGTATAGGGTATAAACCCACGGTGCCATTAAAAATTGAACGACAACTTTTAGTCGATATTGACTTGGGGATCATCATTTGTGTTTTACTGTTTTGTGTTAGAAATGGGCCAATATCTTTTGGGTTGTTTGTTAGATTTGCATGTAAGAGTCACAAATGGATACAAAACTAATAGTCAAGTGAAAATAGAACATATGTGACTAGTTCAAGTGGTTTAACAATCAGTAAATTTGACTTCACACATACTATATGAACTTAAACATTACGAGTACGTAATCACGTATTATTTATTCTTTTAAATTCATAAAACTATCCTTCCATAATTTAATCAACTTTGTGATGCTAAACAATAAAACATGACAAGTCGAGAATCTTAACTTCCAGAATACAAGCAACTGCTTGAACATTTACTTTTTTCGACCAACAAACTTAAACACGAAAGTATTCCCGTTTGTAATAACTTGAGGTGCAAACCCATCCGTACTTTCAAGTTTGACCAAAAGGCGTTTCCAATCTTATCTGAAGCATATGCAACAATGCATGCATACTCAACTAAGGTGATATCAAGAACTTGATTTCCCAACCCGGTAGCGTATCACGTGGCTTGTCGACTTGAGACCTGCTAACTCCTTTGCAAGATACTCCAAATCATGGCGTTGAAACCTTCTAGGCCACTTTTTGATCACAGCTGCCCGAATATCCTCACTCTTAGCACAATCAAAACCATAATCACCCACAAACTTTGTGAAATCCTTATGAGCTCCCACAAAGGTAATGTTGGGGTTCATAAGAAAATTCTTGATGGATTATGAGATTTCATAATTAATGTGCTTGAGTTGAAGGATTATACACTTGGTGTCAATGCATAGTTGAAGAGTGGAGCATTTGCCGTTGGTACTGGAAGTCCACTCATACCATTTAACGTGAAAGCCCACCACGACCTTTGGGTTGTCAGCATGAGCCACGAGTATTTCCTTCCCCCATGCGTCAGCAACAGCACAATCGTTAGTGACAATGGTCTCAATTGTTTTGTCATCGAATTTGACATGATACTTGAAGTAGGATGAAACGTAAGTTGCTGATGATTGCGATGACATGATAATTTTAAATCAAGTATGAAGCAAGTGCTTGGTGAATTTCAAGTGATTGCTGATAATGTAAGGCAGATTCATGTATTTATACTCATTTTGTAACTCAATAGGCCATTGGGCTTCAAATCCCATGAGTCCTTTTGGTCAATAGACCTTTTGGATTTCCAACTTCCAAGTAAATAAATTTTGGCAACAAAAAAACTACAATTCATGAACGAGTTAACGACCTTTTGAATTTCCAGATTTCTAGGTAACAGTATTAACTACATTACTGCAGTTACCAAATCGATTGACGTGTATGAATGGCAAAAATAGATATTGTTGTTGGTGGTGCGGGTGCTGAAAAAGATTAAATTTATAGCTTTTTTAAGTGGTGTTTAATAAACTAGCTGTATTTTTATATTAAAATTGTAAAATGACATAATTTGTGAAAAATAATCTTTAGAAATCTTTTAAAAGTTGTTTGAGAACTTATTTTTCTAAAATAATTGACAATCTTTGTCAACCAAACAAATATTTTTTTTACCAAAGCTTATTTTTCAACAAAATATCTTGATAGTCCATAATCTCCCACAATCTATTGTGCCAGACATGCCCGTAAATAAATTTTACAGAGTAATAAGTTAGTACCGAGGGATGCTACATCCACAAATATATTAAGGATATGTATTTGGAGGCCACTCATCTATTAATTTTTTTATTTTTATGTCACCCATTTATAAAAACTAATTTACATGCCACTCATATATAGGTTTGCTTCCGTATTACCAATTTCTTATAATTTTATATCAAAAATCTTTGAAGCAACAAAAATAAAGCTAAATATAACATATTAAATTAACACAAACGAGTATTGTAATTTTAACCATTATTTAAGTGCAATTTTAGTTAGTTGAAAGTCAACTAAAATAGTTTAACTAATGTTTTATGTATAAATTGTTAACTTTATTGTGCTGATATGTTAAAGTTAGCTTTATTCTTGAAATTGTATGAATATCCAGTAAAAATTTGAACAATCTTGTTATAAAGGAAAAATATACTTGGGTGACCCGCAAATTAGTTTAAAAAATTGAGTAGCCTAAAAGTAATATGCTTAATAGTTGAGCGGCTTTTGATTATCTTAGTAGAATGCCAAGGCACTTGTGAACATACTTTGTACTATATTTTTCGTGACAAATGTTATTGGGTTAAATGTTTTTGTAACAACCACATAAAGAATCATTTGCAAAAAATGCCCGTAAGAGTTGAGGAGTGAAATGAGGGTATATTGAGAGACTATTTTTATGTGTGAGAGATAGGAAATGGTTTGTGTGAATTTATATGGTGGATGCGTTACATATTTTAATAACCATTATTGATAGTAATGATTTTTGCAATGAAGAAGATTTAAATGGGCATTTACAATGTTATAATGATATTGGTGACTATCAAAAGACAATATTTTCATAACAAGCAAGTTTAAGAGTCTAAATTTTAAGCCTTTCTAATAATAGAATAGTACCAAATGCATTATAAGGTAGTAAAGATAATCTTAAAATATTATAAAATATTTTTTCACAAAAAGACGTGACATGCATTTATAGGAAGATTTGAATTGTAAAAGAAGAGAACGGATTGATAAATATGAATATGATCGGTGACAAGTCATCTAGTGAAAGGTTTTTTTTTTTTTTTTTTTATCAAAATAATTTATAAGTATTTTATACTATCAAAGTATGATTTAAAATCATTTGAGGACAAAAGATTATTTAGGGATCAATCTCCGTCATCAATTTTTATTTGATCTAATGAATAAGATTAATCCCAACAATTTAAAAAACCCACTTTCATCTTTTTTTTTCAAATATTAATAACTTTCAAACAGTTAATCGTTAAGCGGAAAAAAATACCATTACGACGATCATTTAATTATCTTTCTATGAATGAACTTTGATATCTTTCGAAAAAAAAAAATTCGTATTTTTGTTTTTTTTAGTTTTTTCATTTTTACATTCTTGAAATTTGCGTTTAAAATGTATATTAAACACTAATTTGAATATATATTAGTGTTATATCATATATGATATTAGTGTTATATCATATATGATATGTAATATCACATGTGATATTTGTGTAATATCACATATCTTTTATATAATAAAACAAAACCTCTTTTTCATTTTAAAAAAATCAATTCATACCTTATTTATACCTTATTTGGTAATATTTTTTTTATTTTAAATTTTTTTATTTAGATGTAAAAAAATAATAATAACTAATTATTTCCTAAATTGTCTAAAAAAACTTAAAAAACGTTTTTGTACAAAAATGCTGAAAATACACATGGGTCTCACTGATATTTTTACATAATTGTAGACCAAGATGTAAATTTTGAAAAAAAAATCCGGGACTCTCATACCTTCCAAATCTCTAGAAATCTATATTTTCCCATCTCATAACAAAAGCAGTCGAACCAAACCAATGAATCAAAAATGTCGATTGATAATTCTTAGGTCAAACTGATTGAATCATTATCATGTTTCGATTATTGAAGAGACCCTAAATTAGGTTCTTGAAACTCGAACCTAAACTTCAGTTTTGGTGAATTGAATAATTGATTAAAGTCCGTATACCATGTAGGAGATTAATAATTTTTGTTAAGGTTTGTGGGTTTGTTTATATGAGACTACAGCTTTTGAGTTTGATGTCGTGTTTATAGATTGATTGATCCAATGATATACTATCTTATCCGGGTATGTTATTCTTCCACTAATTGATTTTTGTTATCACGCATTCTTAGGTTTTATTTGATGACTTAGTGGTAATTATACCAAATGGATCATTATTCTTCAATAAACAACACATCAATACATGAAGATGATTTGGGGAAGCCATATGCATATCTTTGTTTGATTATGATAATAGGAACAAGATAGATCAGCCAAGCATGTTAAAAACTCATTCTTTCAACTTTAGTTTAATAGTAAAGTAACTGTCTAGGTAATCATATAGTGAAGACATGTAGAGGAATACTTAAGACGCCGAACTTTCATCTTGAGTTATAATATTTCAGTGTAAGGTGACGTGGCGTTGAGGGATGTGTTGCAACGAGTTTCAAAGCTTGAAAAAGGGCGAAAGAGATTCAAGTGATATTATGTTGATGAATCTTTCCAAGGATAAGAAATGGAAGAAGTGCCCAAAAAGCAACTTTTATGCCGAAAAAAAATCAGTGGTTGTTTGCATATTGCTAATTTCACCGCTTTTACTTTTCATTTGAATAAAAAAAATTAAGGAGGTTACCATTTGTTGCAGGTGTGGGTATAATTGCGGGTGTGGAAAAAACCAAAAGGGAAGTCATCAATTCAATAAGTGTCAATACGCTAACTCTCTTTTAAGATCTTTCGAGCAGACAATATTAACTCATGTTAATCTGTTGTTAACTTCCCGTAAGTGGCATTTCCTTTAAAAAAAAAAACGGGTTCTCTTTTCTTTTGCGTTTGTTGATTGTATGATCAGAACCGAAGAAAAAACATTGTTTTGTTCTGCTGAATCTAATGTGCATACATATTTAGTGCATATGGAAATTTATATATCGAATTGCAATCGCGACATATTATCAAAAGATATCATTTTAGGATGAGTTATATGGAAATAAGTATCATTAGTTATATAGAGTGTAATATGGTTACCAGAATATCCCTTCAAATATGTTGGCAACAGTGAAGGAAGATTGCGTAAATACGACTATCAAAATCACGTGTGTCCATGCATATTGACTAAACCGATTCTTTTTTCTTTAATGTAAGTAAAACCACATGAACCCTGTAGCATATGAAAACATAGTATTAGCATAAAAGTAAAAGTATATTGCATCGCATTCATGCGAATGATGAAAGCGAAGTTGTAATTTGCTACACGTAAGATATATGTTCACAACCATAACCAAAATGTCCATTTTTAACTTGAGAAAGAGTTGAAATGCACATGCGATATACAAGAAATAACAGATAACCATTTGATACTCTATGAAACTGGTAGCAAGCTTATAGATGAATTTATCAGGAGTTACAACATGCATTATCTGTTGAACGAGAATACGACCATCCACCCACAACATTGCGGTGAAAAAGAAGTGCCTGTGACACCACATATATATTTGGTTATTCACATTCAAAATGAAACTTATAGTCATATTGATTTTGGTTAGGGTCGTTATCAATTGAGAAGTCTGAAACCTGGAAGACGTTTATCTTCATGAGTCCATCTAAGCAAACTGAAGACCTCGCTCGTCACTAAGATTTGGAGGACGACGATCATGCCCCAAAGAAGACCCAAATAGACAACACCACGAAAGCCTAAAAGCATCCTTACAGTTTATTTTTAGTTTTTTTTTTTCATAAGACAGATAAGGGTATAATTTTGCAACAAATTTAGAAGTTATCATAAGTTGTATAAAGTGTAATATGGTTCTTACATCCATTGATATACGTAGAGCTCCTTAGGAATAAGCACTTTTCTAAATTACAGAAAAGGTCATGACTAATGAGTCAAAAAGATCAGCAAAGAAGACTTTACCAGACAAGCACAAGGTGAAGTGTCGGAAAAAGGCAACGTGTCTATTGATGAAGACTTTGACTACTTACAAAGGGGACAGTGGCGGCGTGCTGCTGTTCTAGGAGCCGCTGATGGTTTAGTTTCAGTTGCATCTCCGATGATGGGTATTGAAGTTGTTAAACAAGATGTTAGAGCCATGATTATTACAGGCTTTACTGGTGCAGTAGTTGGTGCCTACAGTATTGGCTATTGGTGAATTTGTTTTTTTCTACTCTCAGCGAGATGTAGAATTGGCTAAGATGAAGAGAGATAATTTTTTTTTGAGAAGGAAGCATTTTCGAAACCGGTTAAGGCTGCTGCAGCGTCAGCCACTGTGATTATTTTAGAGGTCATCTTACCTTGCTGTTGCTTTTATAGTGGACCATAAGGTTAGGATTGGTGTAGTTGTAGCCACAGTGAGTTTGGAACATGTGATATTTGCGTGGATCAGAGCTGTTTTAGGGAGGACCGTCGTGGTTAAGTCGTTTGTCGTTCACATATAACCACTAGGCCAGAAAAAAGGGTCCTCTTCTGTTTTCATCCACATGGTATTATAGCTTCTCTTCTCTCTTTTTGCAACCGCTCATATGCTCATAAAAAATCCAAAACTATTTATGTTTGAATGAAGTAAGTCAACCAATTTTGCTTTTTGCAGTTAATCCAAACGGATGTGGTTGTGTTGATTTTGTTGTTTACAAAGTGAGCGAGTTTCAATTTTAAGATTCATCTCGAGACGGTTACAAGGTAATTGATCATTTGACATTTTCTTATTGTTATTATAAAGCTGAAAATTATAAAATATGGGCATTGCTACTGCCTTAAAGCTAAATGCAACCCCTAAACCTCACATTTCATAGGACCGCCTTTCATCTCTTGGTGAGGGTGATCATAGTGATAGGTCATCACTGAGTCTCTTTGAAAGAGTAACGCAAGGCCTATTAGTATTCTAAGATGTCTTTCCTCTTAAGCAGATCTAAAAAAGAACCAGCTTATAGGACATAAAGTTCGACCAAGTTTTTTTTCCATACAACCTCTAAATGGTTTATTCAAACATTTATATTATTATAATCTTAGCGGAAAAAGCATAAACTCCACATACATGGGAATGGCAATCTCTTAGGCGTTTGGGTTATGTGATAAGCATCTTTTTGTATTCTGTGTGAGATGTTTGATTCTAGGTGATGATGTATACCCAAGTACAAATAAACAAAAAAAAATAAAAAGTAAATGAAGGATAAATGCAATCTGAACTTAGGGTCGAGACGATGGAAGTTACCCAACACCCAAAGATTGTTAATGAGTGTCAGTTCGTAACTTTATTATCTTTATTTGTTTGGTATTGTCACCAGAAACCAATAATTAGTAATTATGCAAATTTAAAGTGAATTGTCCATCGGATGGGTTATAAGCTATCTTCAAAACAGAAAGGTGACACAATCATTGTTTGGATCTAAGCTTTGATTGTGATAACTGATGTTCATATTGAAGATGATAAATTTGCGTAATATAACTTTTAGGTTTGTAAACCATTGCCCTATTAATGGGTTGAAAGTGCAGAAAATTATTGATATATTTGCCTCTAACAACGGGTTGCAGATTGTAAGAGAAAGTAATATATGTATTAAATTCCGTGTCAAAAAAGAATTGGGAATAATCTATTTAAAATGACACAAAGAACAAGAATGTATAGCATTGGAAAAAAACATTAGTTGGTCGACTAATTCTCACACATTTATTTGCTTGAATATGGGTTAAATGGATATTTAAGACATCTTTTCTTTCATTAATGATTCGTGATACAAATTTTAGATAAATCGATGAATTCACACAAGAAAAGAAATGTAAGCATCCGATTACCAGAGATAGGTTGTTTTTGGATTCATTCGTCTTAAAACAATATCTTTAGTATGGGCTATGGGTCGCTGACGAGATTTGGTCCACAAACATTCTTACCTTAAATTTTCTTTTGCAAAGACGGTCTCAAAGATCCCTAAGAGTTATTTTGTGCCCAACATCATTTCAATTCTTTATTAAAGAGTTTGGGAAAATAATCCAATATGATTAATGGATTAATTGGGGTTATGTATATCGATAAACAAAAATTGAAAATGAGCTATGGAAGAAATGTGTGGAAAGTTTGATAAACTGTCTTTTCATGTATACAATAGTTAGGCAAATTTTTAATATCTCGGATAATAATTCAGTCTTGGTCCTAATTTGACAGCAACGCGGGAAGGTAAAGGTAACTTCAAGTCAAGGAATGAAATTTATAAGCGGGTTGGTAGTTTTGATCATCCACCCATTGTATTTTTAACCGGTATGAAAATTGGATCAACCCTCAGAACGGGTCAGAAATGGAACTTAACATCTTGGATGCGCAAGGTAATACATGATTTAGGTGCTTTTACGCGGGGTAGTATTCGTACCATGTAGATTCCGACTCCAAATGGCCAAATTATGGATGGTAGTAGCGTTTCTTCTTCTTTCCCTGATTATTCCGGTTCTGGATATGATCCAGGTAATGGGTATATGGGTGGATTTAAATTGCCTCAATTTTGGATCGAGGGTGCTAAATTAAATAATCTGAAATGAGCAATTTTCTTTTGACACAAACAAGCTCGAATGATGTTGATTCAAGCCTAAGTATTAGTGATTGTATGCTAAAGTGTTGGATTAATTGTAGTCGTGTGAGGTTTCAAACATATGGCACTAAAGGAACTGAAATCAACCAATAACTTAACGACTGATCTGCAAGGGTTAACGGTCTGAAGTATGCGCCTATATTTCCAATACCATGTAAATTAATTATGTGACCTATTTTGCCAACTCGATATATAGCTCATAATGTATGTATTACCTTCGTTTAGCTACATGTGAAATGCAAACTTCCGTTTACCAACCACCTGAAAAAGAATGGAATTACTTGGTTCAAATGTATGTGTAGCGGTGAGTTTAAACACTGTGAATTAGTCGGCTAAAAGTCAGAAACCATAGTCACCCAAAAAAAAAAGAAATGTAAAAATTAACTTCTTATTTATGCAAAATGGTTTGCAGGTTATTGACAAGAAAAAGATTTTGAGAAATGATTATATTTTTGCACTAGCTAGAAGAATATGACCAATCTTTTATAAGTGTGAGAACGTAAAAGAAAATGATCAGTATGTTTGTTAAAACACCGCCAACATCAAATGTTAGACCAAACAATCTTACAAAAAACAATTTTACATTAATGATTTAAAACACTATTTTAAGTAATTATCTACCTCATAAATTAAAAACAAATTAATGTATACATTTATATGGACACGCAATAATCAATATTATAGAAGAATTTTTTTGACCAAATCCCGTGCGTGCACGGGTATTATAACTAGTGATATACATATCATATCACATGTGATATCACATATCATATACGATTTAACACTAATATCACATGTGATATTCAAATTAGTGTTTAATCATATATGATTTTTTTCATGAAATTTCAAGTAATGTAAAAAAAAAACGAAAAAACGTGAAAAAAAAACGATTTTTTTTCTTTATTCGAAAGTATATCAAAGTGCCCGTCTATAGAAAGATAATTAAATGTTCGTCGCGACGGTGTAAATATTTTCGCTTAACGATTAACGGTTTAAAAGATATTTAAATTACAAAAAATATGTGAAATAATAAAATGTTTTTAATCTCAGCCATTGATTTCTTTTTAAATGAATGGTGATGATGAGTCCCTTAGTATGTAAGAAAAGTTTTGTATGTAAACTAACTCTCCTCTCAAAGTATAAGTGGAGTAATTGCTCAATCCACCAAAATAGAGAGATGTGGTGGACTAGGTGCATGGAACAGGTAAGAAACAAATTCTTTTTGAGTAACCATGGTTTTTAACCTTTTGGCCGACTATTCCACGGGCTTGAACCCACCACCACATAGAATCAAACCGAATAAAGCTCTCACATAATCAAACAAATTCACATAATTCAGGTATAAATATTTTAAAACTAGTACACATACTCAGGTAAATTGCAGAGTACTGTAATAGTCATGAAAACTCACTATGTTTATGAATCAAGCACCTCTAATCGGGTAAGAAATTTTCTTATTTCTCTGATTACAGGGAGTGGATTTTCTATATGGACAGCATGCCCACAGTTAGCTATCTCAACCATTGTATATGGATATTTGACTGAACCATCTTTTATTTCTGTACCCTCGCCAAGCTTTGAGCACATACTCTGGGCAATCTTCTTAAATTTCTTATCTTTCTCACCAACAATAAGTAGTACGGGGGATTTATTGTGCTTCAGATCTTCCCACAACGACCTATCATGAGAAATGACATTTATATAAGAAAAGGGTGATTATTAAGTAGTATTAAAAGAATCATCAAGTTCCTTATAATATCCTTGAATAAATAAACATACGGTTGTCGCCCAGTACTAAGGTCAGAAAGAGCTCTCGCGAGCGCCTGCACGTCATCATGCTTTAAGCGGCTAGCAACCATCTGGTCAAAGTGTGGATGACTTCTTAAGCTGCATGATGAAAAGATAAGCATTACAAATAATCATGATGGTCTGGTGTATTTTTACATATACAGGGTGATTGGATGTAAATTTTGAAGTATGATCCAGTTGATGTTTTATGTGTTTGACATATTCCAATTATTTAAGATATAAAACTAGGGTAAAATAGACAAAGTCGAGACGGTTTGTAAAATGTAAATAGAAAGCCTCTAAAATTAGGTGAAGGGGTAAACAACTAATCCCATACTATCCCTCAAGTAGTTATTCTTTAGCAGAATCTGCTTATCCAAATATAAAAAAACTGATTATTGCAAAAAGATAATCAGTTGCTGCGCGAATTTTTGAACACCCATGTAGTATGTCATGGACCAAAGCAAATTTGTAACTGAAAACATGTAAACTACCTCCTCCATAGCTCTCCAGAATACCATGTCTCGATGAATACATCCAAGCCATATGAAAGAAGTGCACATGCTAATGAATCATCTTTAACACTCCGAACCTTTCTCTTTACCTCGTCATCTAACCCCGGGCTTCCTGATATCATGACTACTCCTTTTACCTTTCAAAAGTACATGGGGCAGAAAATCATTTAAACATTCAGGAAAATGAATCTTCACAAAATGTTTATATAAATAAATAAATGATACATATGTCAGTGATGTACCATATTGCTGCATCGCAGAGCCATGTACAAAGTTATCCTTGCTCCCATGGAGTATCCAACAACTGTCACCCTTTTAGTGGTTAAAAGAAGAAACAGCTTGTTTAGCATCTCTGCAACTACCTTAACTGACAGATCAACTCCTGGGGCCAACTCATCATCCACTTGCATCTTTGAACCCCCGTGACCAGGAAGGCCAAATGCAATGCATCTTGAAGATGTTGACATGGCCTTCATGATTGGAATCCAGTCTTCACTCGTCCCAAGGAAGCCATGAAGAAATACAACAACATTATCCTGCATGAACAAAAGTCATTAAAATACTACCCCGTAATAATTCACGTATATGTATGAAAAATTTCTTACATTTTTCTCGTCTCCAACTTCTTGCACATCAATGGAGAATGTTACACCTTCGACTTCCACCTTCAACTGATGTTTGTGTACTTTTTCAATTTTAGAACTTCGGACAACTGACTTCTGATTGATATTGAAGTTGACCAGTGTTTGACCAGAATTAACTACAGATGCTTCCATGAAGCCACTGCATGCACCACGACTAATAGACAATGGTAGAGTGATTATATCTTCTTTAAGCCATCGGTATGTTCCAAGACCATGAGCCACAGGTGATGGAGGTTCCTTATTCATTATTTTGCATATATCTTCATTTTGCATATCAATAAAACAAGAAAACTGAATGTATGCTGACAAAGATATTCCAGTTTCAAATGCAGCACTGACGACAGCGATTTTTCCTTGCTGATGAGCCCATTTTGCAATTAATGCAGCTTTTTCAAATCCACCAACAAAGCTGGGTTTGATAACCTGGAAACTAGAGTTTAATGGATTCTGGTCTTTCCTACTAAAGATATGTTAACAAACAGATACGAAAGTTTTAGGTATTCATTACTTACAACAGCAACAATTCCATTGTGTGTGAATCTAGCAAGCTTTTGAAGAGGATTTTCTTGAAGATTGTCAATGGTTTCATCCAGGGCCACAGGTAAGCCGCTTTCTTCACAGAACTTGATTATATCATCTTCATCATTCACAGGTTCCTGATATTTGGCAAGCTGATAGACTGAGTATGCAGGTTGTGATTATAAACACATGGGTTACTCTAATAGTTGAACCACAATGTTCAACAGATTGGCTAGTAACTATTCAGTCACCCCCTGCGTATAACACAAGTATACAAATACACACATTTACAAAGGATACCTCAATATATTGCAGTGCAGAGTCTTTCAAATTAGAGCCAAACAGAAGAGCTTGGTCAAAGGACCATTTCCGGTTTGCATCAGCGCGAAGATGAATACAGAAACCAACCTTCTTCCTAATTTCTTGAATAACTGCAGCATCGTCGATGGGATTAGCTCTACGTGCCACCTGTGAGAATAGTTAATATTAGAATAAGTTCTTCATAATAAAACTCTAAGAAGCAAAATCAAGATAAACTGTTTTCTCACTTTAAGTTTGATTGCAGGAAATCCCTCTTCAACGAGTGTAGCTGCAAGGTAAGCTACTTCTTCAGGAGTTCCATCAGAATCGATAAGGGCACATATTTTAACATTTAATGACTTTGCAGCATGTTCTTCTTTAGGGGCTGATGGTTGAAGTACATTTAACATACTGGCACCTTGTGCTGCAGCTATAGCATTAAGAATTGTCATCTCCAATCCACATCTGACACTAGGAAGAAGTGAATCTGGCTATACATCATGCACACAAAATGATTGAAGATTTAAAAATAATTTAGCTGACAAACATTCTTATTTCTTTAACCTATATTCTGGTTAACAATTTGAATTGCATCACTAGCCAAATTTACACGTGGGCTGTTTTTAACTAATTATCATCAAATTTTGTGTTATACCAATATAGCCGTAATAGCGCAAAAAGACACGTGTTTGCAAATTTCAACTTCTTTTTTTGCGGACTCATTTATTTATTTATTTTTGCATTTTTGGGATTTGATTGGAAGGGAAATAAGTTCCGCAAAAAATAATTCACTCCCCCATAATACATTGTAAAACTGTTGGTTATTTTGGCATAAACAATTTCTCAAAAATTTGTCAAGAATCATTTTTTATATGGTTATTTCAATGAGTTTGCCTAAATTCCTTTCAGCTGTCAATAATTTCAGATATGGCAACAATATAAGGTTTGTATATACCGGGATTCCTAAGTTTTTCCATATCCAAGAAGAGAACGATCCCTTCAGAAGAGGAAGAGATGAACTTAGAACAGTTCCTTCAATAGCATGAGTAAGAAACTGAAGTTGCTCCTCTGCATCCACCAGAGTTTCCTTGTGTACCCCAAGTGGTGCTACCTACACACTGTGACTACTTAGAAAGAACTCTACAAATAGAAAGAAAGTAAGTAAAAGTGGTAGAAGATGAATGGGTCGGGTGATAGAAGGAATATACATTTACCTCCCCTATTCCGGTGCTTCCATCTTCGAGATACAAAGTTAGCACATAGCCTTCTCTGTAATGTGTTGAATGGTCATTACGAACAGGATTTGTGGTCAGTGGAGCACAGAGTCCAATCCTGCAATAACAATAATTTGTAGAGTCTATAATATATCTGTATAAGAAAGCAATACGATATGCTGATCTTAGAAATCCTTTCCACTAAAAAAGAAATCAAGCACTAACCTGTACTGGAAGTACTCCAATTTACTAACTTTAAGATGCATAGAATTTTGTGACAGTGAATCAAGAACCGAGAACTTAGAAATGGTGGATAAAGCATGACTTGCTGCTTGACAAGCAAATTGTCTCAAATAACTGGAGAGAGTAAAAAAACAGAATGATCAGCAACACATATAGATGACTACACAAGACACAGCCAAAAGGAGACTATTGCAACCTGTGGAAGTTTGCATTGGCATTAATGGAACTTTCAACTTCTATGACACAGTCAACTTCATCTTGTTGACTTCTGATTAGTGCATTTTGCAGCTCAGCTTTTGTTTGGACGTGTACATGTTTCACGCTTCATGACGATCATCCAGATATCATGTTAGCAAGCAGCAAAGGAATTAATTATGACATGTATGCAAAACAAACTGTCGCAATCACCACATTTCAAATGAATGTGACAAATTTTATAAAGATCTATGTACTAACAGGAAGGTGGGTGATGATAATGTGATCTATAGACAGCAAGCCAACAAAAGATCGGAGTGATAATAACCATACGTTAAGACTTAGGAGTCATACCCATGTGCAGAACATAGGTTGTGAATTCCAACATTGTGAGATGTGTAAAAATATTGATTCAATATTTTATCTTCAGCTTTATTTGCAATGGGTAGAAGACTAAATATGGCACCACCATGGTTATTGATCACAAGTAATGTCACATATTTCCGAGAGATCCTACAAAAACAACATGCATGCTAAAATTTAGTAAACACATGAGCTATGTGGGACCCTCTAAATAAACAGAAAAGACGCCTGATATAAAAGGATTAATACCTCTGTTTTAGAAGTGCCAATCCATTAGTATCATGCAAAAAAGAGACATCTCCCATCACACAAACTACCTGAATTTAAGGTTTCAGACAACCATTAAATACCAAATACTTCAATTTTATCTAACATCTAGCAAAAAAGTGAAAATGCTGATACTAACTCTTCTGTTGTGCCCCACAGCAAAACCTACAGCAGTACTGAGTAAACCATCAATACCACTGGCTCCTCGATTGCCTGCAACATGTATCCAGCGAAACGGAAATCCAGAAATTAAATATGTGTCATTGCCATGTGTGCATTCTCCCGGGCTATTCCCATACATATCTGCATCCCGTATTGGCATGCTATTTCCTAAAAACATTGTAGATCCGCAGTCCAAAGCTTCTGAAGTAATATGTGCAACATATGGTTCGGTCAACGAGTTTTCTGAATTTATTAAAAATGATATTTCCCAATCAACCTACAAAAACGAAAAACCAAGATAACAATTAATAAATATCCATGTATAGAAAGCATCAGTGCCAGATGAAAAAGAATTCACACCATCATGTTTATTGAAGACAGGAAACTGGTCCATTTTCTGTCGATGTGGGTTATGCAGGAGTTCAGCACCATATCAGTAAACTGAGTGATAGAACTATGAATCCTATGTGTTATTATATGTGAAGGATCATGACGGCTAGGATGGTCATCGACCAATATATACGAACACGGAAAGAAACTTTCTAACATCTGTGAAATGCGTTTGCTTGTTATCCGACTTCCAATCTGTATTGAGAAGATAAATTCATTAAAAAGATGAACAAATGAAGTTGACCAGCATACTCACTAAGATATACCTGAAGAATAACATCTGCTTTTATCCACTCTTTGACTTCAGCAGAGAGTAGAGAGTGATCAAGGTGGTCAACAAAAAGAATGCCTTCATTTAGTTTGGAAATAGAATTCTTATATTTTCTCAATCGTAAACCCGATAAAATGTCAGCTACAACTGGCCATTGAAGGTGTTTAGCCAAAAGTAGAGCTGCCCATATATCATCCTCCTTAAAAACCGCACCAATTAGTAGTAGACCACGTTTTGCCCCCTGGATTATACCTAACACGTCTGCCACATCACTTTGAAAATTGCTAAGTGAAAAAGAACTATATGGTTGGATATAGTTTGTAAATGGTTCACCACTTGATACCCAAGATTCTAATCCTTTCAAACAACTTTGACTCCATTCTTTTGGTGTACTTTCAAGAGGTTCCCGAAATGGACAATTGATGTGAACAGGCCCACAAGGTGTAGAAGTTGCAAGATATACAGCAGAGTCAAAGGTTGTAAGAACCATTCTGGTAGGGATAACATCTGTAGGTGCCGGAAGACTAAAAAAGTGCCTCACAAATGAACCATAATGGTTAACCTACCAAATTGAGTAAAAGTTATCAAGCGAAAGAATGGCCAACCTACTAAATGTAATATGTAGGGGATGAACATTAAACAACATACTTGATTAATTGCTTGGTTGGCTCCAGTGTCGAGTAGCTCAGGAGGGCGATCTGCTGTTAGTAGTAGAAGAGGCAAAAAATCTTGAGAAGCTTCCACTACCTGCCAGATTACATATAATACAGATAAAGGGGGTTGATTGTAAAGGTAAGATATATGAATAATACAATTAACACTCACAGCAGGTAAAAGATTTGAAACTGCAGTGCCGGATGAGGTTATAACAACAGCTGGTTTACGAGAGCCTCTAGCATAACCAATAGCATGGAATGCAAGTGACCGTTCATCGTAGCACGCAATACAACTAATCATAGTATGACAAGTGGCAGCAATGGCTAGAGGAGAGGAGCGTGACCCTGGAGCTATACAGAAATACTGTATGATAAATAAGTTAGATATTAACTTTTAACACAATAGTGAAGAAGCAAATAAAATTACTTTATCACTTAGACTCACTGTCAAACCAAGTCGATGGCATTCTTCAATCATAAGTGATGCCCACAAGGTATTGATGTTAGCAGATTCTTTCAAATAACAACTTATATCTCGGAACTGATCCATCTGCTTGTTGGCAGGAACAACGATTTTATTCAAGTAATAGTATAAAATAAAAAAAATAAGTATATAATTACCGTACCATGTTATTGGAGACGGCGACAGTAGGTGAAAGTCTGAGGGAGAATTGACAGGATAATGAAGCATCTTCCTACATAAAAGTGTGCATTTAAGACATTTTCCCAATCTACAAAAAAGACACTGGAACAAAATGAAGCAACATTGAAGTGAAATGATTACCAGGATAAAAAAGATACCAGTTCCATGTGCTCAAGGGAAATCAGAAGAGTATCTGTATATACCTACAAGACCAGAGCTGTTAAATATAGTATCAATATTCTCTCCAATACTAGAAGAGAATGGTTTCTTTATAATAAGATTACTATTTAAGTTAATATGTAGTAAAGATGAAACTGCATGTACCATTTGTGCATGTTTATCCTCCACCATGTTGAACTTTCTTAGAACAGCAGTAACACATTTGTTCAGACATTCATCTGCAAAGGGCCTTGCAAGAGCTGGCATAGGAGAATACTTGTTAAAAACAGCAATTGGGCATATCAAATAAACAATCGACACCTAACATCACCATTGTTAGAGACTGGTTTGAGATGGTCAATCTCCCAAGAACGAGATAGAGAAACCGAAATGATAAGGCCCTTGAGTGGGCAAGACTCCAAGAGAACAAAGAGAGAAACTAGAAACACTTTTCATTCATAATTGATACTAATGCAAAGCTTACATATAAATAGGACTAAATGATGCAATCATCAAATAACCGTATTACCTGTACATGACCCACTAATCCACTAATCTAGGAATCGAAAAACATGCATGTAACTGACTCATTCATGCAAATAACTACTTCAAACCAAACGTGAATGTATGCATAATAGATGGAGACATTGGTTGATATTATTTGGATTCTATGAACACAAAAATGACAAATTTCACATAACTAGAGGTCTGCAGCAATAAAAATTTAAATATACCAATAGATCTGCAATAAGCATCTTGCTCTAAACAAAAGCATAGAGGACATAAAAGGAGAAAAATGGAAATGCATACAAGATGGTCATACACAATATACCCGTTGATAGGGTGAATATTGATATTTTCTAACCTCGCTAGGTGATTGCCACTTGTAAGAGAGCAATAAAACATGTAATGTCATAATTCCTAACGCCTTATGTAAATATTGAATGTTCTCTTTGTCTTACTAGCTCACCCATCAACTTATATAACTAACGTCTACTCGGTTGACAGAATAAACTTTGCATACAAGAAAGATCATCCAACGGAGCAAACAGTGAGGCAAAGAATGAATACAGACAAAAGTAAGCATAAACAAGGCCATTACAGTCTGCTAAACAAACAAGTATAGCACATTTCACGTTATTACTCTTTAACGGAGTGCCTTTTATTACAAGATAAAAATTGTTGCGAGGTGTTCCAATTTCTGAACCGAAGACATGGTTATATATAGATGATAGCCTCACACAATACCTGTTGTGAGATGGATAATGTCATCAAAAGCCTCTTCATATACACAAAGCGAAGAGCCATCCCAAGTTAGTGTTGCAGTTAATATGGATAAGCCATCTGACTCGACTAGTTCTATCTGTTAAATTTTTAATTCAATTCATAAGCCGTAATGTATCATTACAAATAAAAAAGTAAAGAATAACAGACTCAATCACCGGAGACTAGAACTCGTTTCTGTTCGCTTACATAGAAAAGCTAGTATGGTTCTGTTTAACAAGACAGCTGGTAGGATAATTATGTAAGTACAAGTTTCTAAGGGCATAGTCCTTTACGTGTAGGATAACGCATACCTGTGGAATGAACATATCAATTGAGTTATTCTCAAACTTGACAGAAGTGTGGCCAAATAAACCATACGCCATCGGATGTGTTGAATCAACAGACGGATACCTGTTAAGTGTAGGGAACAAAACTTGTAAACTGGAAACGCTACACTATATTCGGGACCTTCCAAAAAAGAAATAATGGTTTTTGAATAAAGAAGTGGTTAAATTCAGCAAGGTATGTCCATCAAGATATTTTCATCTTTGATATTACGGAAAACAATAATATGAACAAAAAGATTGACCTTGTTAATGGAATCTGCTCTACTGAGTCAGAGGAACAAGGACCTCTAATGTAGAGTGCAGCACCAATTCCATAAACTCCACGTGTTCTATTAAACGTGAGAAACTTATTGGTTGGATTCTCGACTCCCGTTGAAACAAAAAACTGAGGAAATACTTCTAATGACCGATTTTGGCTGCAAAACCAATTCAATGCTCTTGAACCAGGGGATACAGCAATCTGCACATGTCATTAAACAAAAAGAAAGAAATGACTTACTATACATCTCTTACATGAATCATATGGGAGTGTTTGTGATAAACAGTAGGATAAGTTATTGCCCCTATGGGTGTTTCAGCATTGTGTTTCAAAAGCTATTATCCGATTTTTGCGTTCTCAAGGCACGATAACCAGTTTCTAGTGTCTGAACATGATAAAAAAAAGCAGTTTTTGTTAATCACTTTTTGAAGTAGCTACAACAAAGCAGAAGCACGTCCAAACACTATCACTTATAACCAGTTTCCTTATAGCTGCTCATTTGATTCTGTGTAACCCTCTATTACAATGGGGTGTTTGTCATTGCGTCTTGAAAGTTGTGATTCTCACGTTTCCAAGGCACATATAGTCAGTTTTTAGTGTTTGGATACAGTTAAACTTTTTAAAGTAATCAGTTTCCAATAATCTCTACTACATGCATTCCTTAAACTTAAAACGCTTAAATTTGAGTAATGTTGATTGCCTTTAATACCCCTTACAAAACAAGTTCAAATGGAAAGTTTTATTTATTGTAATTAATTTGGTTCAAATGGCAAGTTTTTAAAATACCTTTGATTAAAAATTGTAACAACATCCACCACTAAATTAATAGTTTAAATATTGATTAATCCTCAAACTTTTTTCAATTTTCATTTATAAACCATAGACTTTTTTTCCTCACAATAACTACAAATTAAACTCGTAAGTGTTGCATCAAGGGTCACACCAAAACACAAGTTCAGAGGTATGATTATTTTCCGCCATACACCATCGCTTTGCAAACCAGAAGCACATACCGTTTTATAAAATTTATCAAGTTTATTCAAAATCCTTCGAAAAAAACTGAATACTATTATATTCATATCTAGATAACCTTAAATAGTATAACATCTCCACAAATCATAAATGCACATGAGCACATCCTTCACACACATAAAGAGATCGTGAAATGTTCAGTACTACTTATTAAAACAGCGTATATCTTCTAAAACAATCCGCCTATTTAACGTTTCCTCCTATCCAACCACTCAAAACTACTTATACCTCGAGCCAAAACACGTTACATCATAACATTAACATAAAATATATATCGAATAAAGTCCGAATACCTGAAACCGGTACATTCCACCATTCACAGAGCTCGGTTTCGGTTTCGACTTCAATTCGCTAACCGCGTCCCTAATCTTCTCAAGCCCTAACTCCAGCGTCAACGCAGGTGACAACACACGTGTAATGCACGTGGCTAACAGCATTTCAGCTTCATCTACTTCCAGTACCTTCACTTCTTTGTCACCAATTGAACTCCTAACTATCTGTATTAAAAAACGTTAGTTGGATATAAAAAGTAAAATGCAAGTGTTTATATAAATATTGAAATAAAAGTTAGGTGGACCTTGAGATTAGGGATAGAGTGACGGTGACGGTGAGGGAGGAAAGTGAAGCGGTGACGGGAGGGGGTGACGGTGACGGTGGTTTTAGAAGTGGTGACGTGGAATGGTGTGTGAAGGTGAAGCAGGTTCATGGTGGGAGGGAGGGAGGATTGATTACCGTTATGGATAAGGAAGGAAATGTGGGTTTGAAGGGGTTTTATATACTGTGCAGGTTAGAGAAGGGGTGTTCCTCGGTTCGGTTATTGATTTGTTCGGTTTGTTAGGTTAATTTTTTTTTCTGGGTATAACCGAGAACCGAACCGAACCGAATTCAAATTTAACTAAACCGAATCGAAAACTGAAAACCAAACCCCCAATAACCAAAAACCGAACCGAATAACCGAATTACCTAAATTTAATAATTTATTCATTTATTTATATATATTTTTTGAAAAAAAAATAATTTTCAAGCTTAAAAATATTATATATATATTATAAAAGAGTTTTAATATTTTTTTTTAATATAAATATATAAAAATATATATATATATTTATTTAATTTCGGTTTTCGGTTTTCGGTTTGGATTACTAAAACCATAACCGAACCGAAAACCGAACTTTTATTTCGGTTCGGTTCGGTTTTGGCAAATTCGGTTCGGTTCGGTTATTTTCGGTTCGGTTCGGTTCGGTTTCGGTTTTCGGTTTATTCGAATATTACCCAACCCATGAACACCCCTAGGTTAGAGAGGGATTGTGATATGGAAAAAATAACCGAATGTGACCGAGAAATCCGAAACCCGAATTAGGGCGGCCGGGGCAAGCTTGTCCGTGGTTATGGAGCGGGTTTGAGGTTTAAAGGAGAATTTTAGTCGGGTTTCTGGCGGGGAGCTAGAGAATAACATCTTGGTCTCGTCTTTTCCGAATAATATATACATATATATAAATATATTTATACTTATATAGTACTATTTTGTTAGTATTTACGTTTAAAAAAGATATTTTTTTAATATTGTGAGTTTTGTTATTTTTGTAAGATTGCAAAATTGTGGCTTTTAAAACTTGTTTGATATTGTATTTTTAAGTTGTAATTTTTAGCGGTGTAATTTATCATTATCTATATATAATAATATAATATCATCATTGAAAAATTAATAAAGCTTATTTGTAAATGATTATAAATAGATTTTAATTCTTTGAATTACTGCTAACAGTCTAAAAATAATAATAAATGCGAATCAAGAATTGCACCAAAAGAAGACATCTTGATAAGATCCTTGATTAGTACCGGACGAGCATCATGCCACGATTAGATCCCGATGAGGATCGAGGCGGGTTTTGAAAGAATTTTGTTAATCGATTTGGGGATGGCGATTGCCGCCCCCGCCCAAACCCGCTACGTTGTCATCCCTAGTGTGAATTGGGGTGTTTGGGTTATGTTTCAAAGTTGCCGACCGCGTAAGCAAATAAATGTGAATATAACTTTGGTATAATTATTTGATGCATAAAACTTTCAAATAAAATCATATGTGTGCAAACTTAATTCATTTTGCATCGTCGTGGCAGTTTTCTGGTTGTTAAAAACTACTGTTGTTAAAAGTAAAAGAGATGATTTGCACACTTCACTAATTAATTTGCACAATTTAATTTATTATATCTTGACATTTATACCCTTACATCACTTTTGTAAAGGTATAAATGTCAAGACACAATCTATACTACCTAAAGATTGAAGTGCTTAATTTAATGTGCAAGAGTTGTTGTGCACAAAATTAAGTACGGTACAACATAGCTAAAGCTACACAAAATTACATCGATTTATCAATATGGCGAATTGAATGCGTACGCATGAAAGGTCTCCTTCAATGCAGGCACACGAAAGGGCAAGTGTTGTTGGAGTTTCAAGAAGATGAAGTTGAAGTGTTGTTGGAGTTTCAAGAAGACAAATCATCTCAATCTTAGCATCTCACACTTAAAAAGCCATCATTCGTAAGTATAAATAACACACACTTCGATTGCATTCACCAATCATCATACCTCTCCTCTAATCGGTGGTCGAAGAAGGGGTTACTTATTCCGATCACTATAAAAGCTGGGTACAATCATTCATGTATTCTAAATTCTAAATAATGATGATATATAATTTCAAAATATGTGCTTATTTAATTGCTTGCATGAAAATATGTTTGATATTATTTACGTGGATTCGTGATTATATATAAAACAAGGTTGCATGAAATTAACCATTTGCAGTTTATGTTTAATTTTTGGAATGATCGTCGACCTTAAAAGATTTTTGCCACTATGTTTGTAGGACTCATGGGTTCTAAAGAGTTGGAAATAATCAACTCATTTCCTATCATGATCTTACAGGTTTTTTTCTCTTTTTTGTTTGAGTTGAATATTGTGGGTTAATTTTTGTTCAAAGTATTTTATAGGGTACGTAATTGGATCATTTATAGTTTTGTATTCATTTCATGTTTTATGTGTGTGAATTGTGATTGTTTTTTTTTCAGAATTCTAATGACCGGTGGTTTGATTTTGGAGAAGGATAGTCGCCAAACACAAGAAGTTCAGGTGACATGACAGTTGCTATGGATATAAACAGATTATGCCCGAAGGTTGGATGAGTATGGATTGTGATTATGTGATATCTATATCGTTATTTTACCAATTGATGCTATTTTTGTATACAAATGTAATGGGCGAGTTTAATTGTAACTATACATTTGTTTGTTTCGGTTTTTGAATCAGTTTTCGATATTCTTTACATGAAAATGAATTATATTTTGTTATTGATTTGGTGCTGAAAATCAAGTTTAGTATTTGAAGTAAGTTCTTTACTTTTGGATGATAAACTTTTCAAGCTTTTTCATGACTTCAACACCCTTGCCCCTAAGATCGAACCTCAAACTTTCAAAGCCATAAATCTTTTCGAAGGTGATGGTAGCTATAAAATATTAGACACAATCGGTGTATCGCACTGGTTGAATAAAGCCTCGTAATTTTAAGTGTGCAAAGAAATTAGTGGAGTGTGAAAATCACCTTCTCAAAACTATTTTCCATTAAATAAAAATAAAAAAAATATATATATATATATATATTGTTATTTTAATTATTATATAATTACGAAAAGTTTTAACTTTTGACAGTATTTTAGTATTTTTTATTAGTTTGTAGATAAATCATAAACAAATATAGTAAACTTCAATTTAAAAACCCGAGATTTCAAAGTCGGTACAATAGTTAAGAAAATATCAACAAAATTTTTGATGCACGAATTGTATTTTTTTTATTCATTTTGTTTATTTTTTTATTCATTTTGTTTAGTTTAATTAGAATTTCTATTTGAGGGTGAGAAAATCCATATCAAAATTTTAGTATCTTGTCGACTTGTTCATTATGTTAACACAATACATTGTATCTATTTTATGGAACCTTTTTGCAAGTAAAATGGTGAACAAGTTGTTCATATGGGTCATGCATGATGTCATTGTGCTCAAGTTGTTGCCTATAAAAGGCAATGAGGCAAGCCTCATTTGCATCCCTCATTCCAACAATAACACATAGTGTTCTTTGTTTCTTTCTCTCCTACTTGTTTTTAAGAAGTATTAGAGAGTTCATAATATCTCCTAATACAAGATATATAACTATTAGTGTTTATCCTTGTAATTAGGAACAAGGTGTAACTCATATATTTCTACATAGTGAAACGTATCTTTCCTTGTTTGTAGTTTTTACCCTATTGGGGTTTTCTACGTAAAATCTTTGTGTCAACTTTTATTAGTATTTTCTTATTTTAAGTGTTAGTTTGCTTCAATCCGGTATCACTTTTCTCAACAAGTGGTATCAGAGCTAAGGTTGGGTGTGTGTATAATTATCTATCGCATGCTCTGTGGTTGCCACTAATTAGTGGACCATCCACATCTAAACATAAGTAAGATTATACTTACTCAAAAGGTGTTCGTTACTATTATTAACAAATAATAGTATTGTCGAAAAGTATATTTTGATTGTGGCAATTGCGGCGAAATTTGAATTCAAAAAATTCAATGAGAATAATTTCTCGTTGTGGAAATTAAAGATGAAGGTTATCCTTAGAAAGGATAGATGTTTAGCGGCAATTGATGAAAGTGTTAATTGATATATTGATCACAGGATTTCCCCATTAATTCAACTTTATTAATGATAAGGTATTTATAGAGTACAAATAATAGATCATGATAAAACCCTAATGGATCACAAGCTCACAAACCGGGCTTGGGCTAAATATCTATCTAATACTCTCCCGCAGTTTGAGCGACAAAATCGCGAAAGCTCGAACTGAAGTAACGAATTTGTTGACCCAATAGCAAGCAAGCAGATATATGAGTATTGGAGATCTTCAAACGGAAACAATTCTTCACCATTAATGTGCTTTAGGACATCAAAATTCTTGAAGAAGTAACAGCAAGCAATATATTGAAGAAGTATCACTAATGGTCGAGCGTTAGTCAACTTTTTTTCATGAAGAATAGCTTTCAAATAAAAACCATAGACTATTAAACAAACGAAAAATACAATCAACATGGCTCATAACAGTAAATTCCATATTAATTCAACCACCCCATTACAGACAACCAAAATCAATATGTAACCTATGGCAAACAACGGGCACATAACCAAACGATTTTTTTTTTTGGTTATTTAAATAAGAATTGTTTAATAATGAAGGAAGAGGAATGATCTACATGTGCCTTTAGACAGCATGAACACGACCAGATCGTGTTTGAAAGAAGAGGGATAAGAGGAGAAAATGAAGGAAGAGGAATGATCTGCATGTGCCTTTATGATGGTATATGATGAGAGGAGCTGTAGCAGCAAAGGTTATGATGGTAGAAAAGATGCGGCAGTAGGTTGAAGGTTATGAGGAGCTGTAGTATCATTTGTCATTATAACGAAAGTGTGGAATCCCAAACTATGGATCGATTCTATAGCTTGTAAAGAGTATGTTGCTTTGGATAAATCCAATACAACAATGGTAGAAATTTTGTTAATGCTAAAGAGTATGCGAATCTACTCAATCTATTTCAATGAAACAGTAATATGAATGAACAACAGTATCACCAAAAGCTCTAATATTTTTGATGTTAATAATATGAGTACTCTTACTAGTAATAAGGTTTACAACCTTGAAGCTATGAATAACAAACGTAATCTGATGTAATAAACACATAACCTAGGATCTCCTTTTATACACCAAGGATTCCTTTATAAGATAACTACATATATTCTATATTGTTACAAAATATACGTATCTTCTAAATACGTAAGATGTATACTAAATATCTTGATATATATCTCTTCACAAGCTTTTATCCAATGGCAGACTTTATCTTCATTAGCAGTATAAACTCCTTCTAGAAGACTTAAGTTAGTACTGGCAGTATTAACTTAATTAGTACTGGCAGTTATAATCTCGACCAATATTAACTCTGACTTGACAATACTAAGTGTTGAAACTTTAGTTCCCAACAATCCTCCCCTAAACTTTTGATTTACCTCCAAATTACAAGTTTCTTGAATCATACCTCGTCTTTTGAGAGGATTCTTCCAAACACTTATCTTCTAGGTCTGTCTGCTTGAATGAAGATCTTTTTCAGTAGTTCCCTTGCCATCTCATTGTCTTCTTCCACTAACAACTTTAAAGATAACATTAGTAAAAGAGTTCCTGATGACAAAGGATACTCCTTTTTCACTAGCATGAAGATATCAGTCCCCTTCCAGGTATAAACATGACGTACTGCACATATTGTTGGGTTCAGTAAATACCCAAACCTCTTAATCTAGGATTTGAATAGAAAATAGCCCAAGTGTTTAGTCCGTTAAACTCTAACAGGTCACTGAGTGCATAGCCTCTCAGTGAGTCATCTTCGGGATACTCAGTACGAGGCATAGAAGAAGTCTCTCCACTCAGTAAGGCGGAACTTAAAGGGTGAAGACTGAGTCAAGAAGAAGATGATGGATTCAGTGAGTGATGACAATAACTCACTGAATCCCTAAGACTCCTCTCCAACTGCTTACACTGAAGACAAACTGAAGTAGAAGACTGAAGGATGAAAAGACTGAAGAAAGAGCGGGACAAGGCAGGATAAGTTTGAATCAGATAAGACAACGTCCTTATCAACCAAAGTCAACTTTCCCTGAATGGCAAAAGATCGGGCTCAGTGTCATCACTGAACTTAGGAAAGTAGTCTTGTCTCTTACCTAGAATAGTCTTTGTAAACAGAGACAAAATACATCAGTATTTTGTCTTTTGTATGATGTCAGTTTGTCACTTAGAAAAGAGTTAAAACTCATACATGTATAAATAGCATAAGAGATGGAGTGAAAAGGTTAAGCTTGTGAATTGTAAAAACACACACATGCAAGCCATCTTTTCACTCCTCCAAATACAACTTAGTTCCTGAGATAGCTCAGTGAGCTCTAAGAGTTGTGCTCAGACTTAGCCTGAGCTTAGAGAGGAGTCACCCAACTTTGTCATTTCAATCCCAAGTACTATTCCGCAAGTACTTGGGTAACGTATTCTTTGTTGATTTATTTCTAATAAGAATATGATGTTGAAAATTACTTTGTGTGTTTTACTTATGTTAATTTCAGTCATAGTTCACTATTAACTTGTTTTATATATTTAAACTGTTTTAAACGATAGTGAACGGGGAACAACAAGTGGTATCAGAGCAAGGCTAATTATAAAACTCGTTTTAGGCCGCTCTAAAAGTTTTTAAATTAGGATCCTAAATGGCTGAAATTGATGTACCCCAACTAGTCGATAAAAAGGGTGGAGCTTATTCAGCTGTTGCCCCTAGACTTGAAGTTGGCAAATTCAACAAATGGAAAAAGCGAATGCTTTGCTATTTGATTGGGATGGAACCTTATTATATAAAGTGTATAAATGAAGGTCCATTTGTCCCAAAGACTGCTGAAGGGTTGCCCAAACTGAAGCTCAGTGGAACCAGGATGAAAGGAGAGTGGTCAACCAGGACCAAAGACTCAAAAGTATCATAATATCTTGTCTTCCCGACGATATTATGGAGTCTGTTATAAGCTGTAGTACAACTAAGCAAACCTGGGATGACCTAGTTCATAGTCATGAAGGACCATCTGATACCAAGGAAAAGCAGATAATGGACACGAAACTTGAGTATAACACCTTCAGGGCTAAGGACTCAGAAACTCTCTCTCAAACTTACACCAGGTACAAAAATCTTTTAAATGAACTGTCAAATGATGGTGTTAAGTTGTCCAAACATGAAATCAATGTTGGTTTTTTCAACAGTCTCCCTGAGAAGTGGTTGAATTTCTCTCAAGGACTTAGGAATGCTAATCATATCCAGAATCTTGAGCTTCTTGAAATTTATGGGAAATTTGTCTATGAGGAAAACCTCATCAACAGATCGATACCTTGACTTAAAGAAGTCTCGGGAAGTCAAGAAGTCCCTGACCACCACCTCATCACCAATATCAACTGCTTTCTACTCTAACAATGTTGTTCAAGATTTTCAAGAAAATTCGATGATGAGCCTCATGAGAGATCAAGTGAGGAGTACCTAAATGACCTGAACACTGAATTCCAGGAAAGGGCACTCCTTGCTAACTCTCGAAGGTTTATAAAAAGAAACAAAGGTTTTTCAAATGCCAAAGCAAATGAGGACATTGAATGCTTTAAGTGTCACAAAAGAGGTCATTTTGCAAAAGACTGTTTTTCAAAAACAATTTCGAACCCTCTTATAAATCATCAGGGTCAAATCAGTCCTCAGGATTTAGCAAATTTCAACCAAAAATCTATCAGTCTCATCAAAACCTTCAAAACAAATCGATCAAAACAAAGCCGTTGATTTTGAAGCAAAATATAAGAAAGTCAAAGCTAAGCTTGCATTGCTCGAGGCTAGTCCCTCAGAAACAACAAAAAGTGTTCAATCTGTGCAGGGTAAAAACAAAGGCCTTGTTACTGAGACCTTCGACTGGGATGAAGAGCCAGTATCATCAGATGATGAAATGGTGCATGTCAGTGCACGATGGCCCTCTCGAAGAGGACAAGCTAGCTCGTTGGAAAGAATCATGCCGAAACGGGAAGCGGGTCAACATCACTATGAAGAAGGTAAACATCTTACTTTCTATGGATGATGACTCGATTGGCATCTTATATGAATTATCTTATTGTTGACCTTAAGTTCGTAGAAGAGCAAAGATTAAATCTTTTTTCAAAATACAACAAGCTAAGTTTTGAATTAAACAAGTGTAGAGATGAACTGCTTATTTTAAAACAAGCCAAGCTTGAGGTTGTCACTTTGCAAATTCAAAACACTGAAATAGTTAAGAGAAATCAGGCTCTTTAAAATGAACTTAAAAAGGAACAAGATATTCTTGATAGTTGGACCGCTAAGAATCCTGTGGTCTTTGATGATGTGGGTGCCCCAATAGCAAAAAGAGAGTCATAGGTGAAGATCATCTCCCTGACTCTCGCAACAAAGACCAAAGTTCAAAACCATTTGTGTCTGGTGGTATGATTACCAATATGCTGACAATTCCAAATTCCTGTGATTGGATTGAACGGGTTAATCCTGAGAGTAAGCTTCCAAATTTCGATTCGGGAAGGATTCTAGAGCCTGAAAGCCAAGCTCTAAAGAGCATGCTTGGACTCCCCGATGTACCCAGTAGTACTGAACACATCTCTGAGTCTGAAGCGTAATCTCAAACACCGCTTCCACCATCAAACCTCTTCGTGGTGCTGCACCAAGCTCTGAACTTACTCCATTACAATTCAATCCTCACTCACCAAAAGAAAGGTCTGGACTTGGTAGAACCATCCCGAAAAGACCAACAAAACCAACTCATCAAGAGTCTACTCCTACTGAGACTTCAACATCCTCTGTTCCAACCGGTTTCGACCAAATTCAAAGAACTAACGAGCTTGTGAGGAAGCCGACCGAAAAGATGGACTCCATCGAAAAAGCTCCTGATTCAATCAAGGATACTAAGTCAGCCTCATCTAGCTCATCAAAGTCAAAATCCACCAACAAACCCAAGCAAAAGTGTGAGTTGTGTCATTACACCAGCCATACCACTGACAACTGCTATAGAATCCTTTTTGCATGATCTGCAAAAGGATGATCACAGGACTACAGACCACCTACAAGATGTCGTCAAGCAAACTATACCAAATTTGGTCATCAGTATGCCTCATCCTCCAAAACTGCTCCCAAGAATAGAGCAAAACCTTTTCCTCTATGCCCTCACTGTGGGTTTAATGATCATCATCAGGATGATTGTCTCATGAACACATGCTTTGTGATATATGCGGTAATCCAGCTCATGAGACATCCCAACATAACAGTGTCATCCATGCAAGGAGAGGTACAAAACAACCCAAAATCACTGAGTCTTCCTTAGTCTCTAAATGCAAAACATGTGGTAGCACAATGCACTCAACCACTGACCATGAGTCAATTACCAAATTCAAAGAGACCTTGAGACCCAAGCCCACTAGTAAGTGGGTCACTAAGAGAAACTAATTCAGTTTACTACTTGTGCAGAGACACGCCAGGGAGCCTATTTGGCATCTAGACAGTGGATGCTCAAGAAGCATGACTGGTGTAAAGGAGTATCTGCACAAGTATATAGAGGAACCAGGACCCAAAGTAGTGTTTGGTGATAACTCACCATGTCCCACTGAAGGTTACGGTTCAGTAAACTTCAATGGAATAGTTTTCTCTAGAATAGCTTATGTCAATGGTCTAAAATACAATCTCATCAGTGTCAGTCAACTTTGTGATGCTAAGTACATTGTGCAATTCAATGACAAACAAGGTACCATCTTCAATGCCAACAAGGAAGTGGTGTTAATAGCTCCTAGGAGAGATGATGTTTATGTACTAGACATGTCAACACTCTCCCAAGATGGAACTTGTCTCTTTGCTAAAGCCACTGAAACTATCAATTGGCTGTGGCATAAGAGACTCTCACACTTAAACTTCAAAAACCTCAACAACTTGGCAAAACAAAACAAGGTCCTTGGCTTACCATCACCGGTTTTTGCAAAAGACAAACCATGCTCTGCCTGTGAAAAAGGTAAACACCACGGAGCATCATTCAAAACCAAACAAAATTTCTCCATCAAAAGCTGCCTTCACCTCCTGCACATGGATCTCTTTGGACCTGTCAATCCCAGATCAATCCAGCATGAGAAGTATACACTTGTCATTGTTTATGAGTTCTCAAGATACACTTGGGTATACTTTCTTTCCAAAAGAGTCAGGCAGCTGATACGATAATGTCATTCATCGGAAGATTGAAAACCGAGAATGACATTATGTTAAACAAATCAAAACTGACAATGGTACTGAGTTCAGAAATCAAGAGCTTGAGAGTTTCTGTGATGAAAAAGGAATTTCTCAAAATTTCTTGTCTCCATATACCCCTGAACAAAATGGGGTTGCTGAAAGAAAAAACAGAACTCTCATTGAGGCTGCTAGAACCATGTTAAATGGCTCAGCCCTCTCAAAGCATTTCTGGACTGAAGCAGTCAAAACTACCTGTTACACTCAAAACAGGTCAATCATTGTCAAAAGACATAATAAAACCCCATATGAGATCTTCAAAGGTAGACTTCCGGACATCAGCTATTTTCATGTGTTTGGATGTCCTGTGTTCATTCACAACCACAAGGATCATCTAGGCAAGTTTGATGCAAAAGCTGATGATGGATACTCTTAGGCTACTCGCGATCTCCAAAGCCTTCGTGGTTTTAACACAAGGAGAAAACAAGTTGAGGAAACCTTTCATGTCACCTTTGATGAAAGTGCTGAAAGCATCAGATTCACCAACACCTCAGTGGAGGAAATAGGAATTGATAACTCATCAAGATATCCTCGATGAGTACAACATCAATTCAATTCCTCATTTCAAGCTGATGCTGACATCTCATACTATGTCTTACCTCACAACCTACCCTAACCAACTATCAGTGAGTTCATTGATAATTAGTCCCTCTGGGATAGGAAACACTGATCCAAATGATCGGAACTCAGTAACTCATGAACCTTACCCTGAACAAGACATCTCTACAGATGTTCTAAATGATTCTGTGGCTCTTGCACCTGAACTCACATCCAACTCCCAGTGACATCTTCAAGCTCGATCCCGCACCACAAAGTAAGTGGAAAAGATCTCGGACATTGAACTTGTAAACATCATTGGTGAACCCACGAGGGCATGCTCACAAGAAGCATGGTGCTAATTTAACCGCAGCCTTCACCAATGAATGCCTATATGTTGATTACCTATCAGATATAGAACCCAAAAGTGTCACTAAGGCTCTAAAACACCCAAGCTGGGTTCAGGCTATGCAAGAAGAACTGCAACAGTTTGATAAAAACAAGGTCATGACCTTGATCAAATGTCCTCGGGATGTAGTAGTCATAGGAATGAAGTGGGTTTTCAGAAACAAAACTGATGAAAACGGCATTGTCATTAAAAACAAATCCAGACTTGTAGCCAAAGGTTACAGTCAACAAGAAGGCATTGACTATGATGAGACATTTGCTCATGTTGCAAGAATGGAAGCCATCAGGATCTTCCTTGCATATGCAACATACATGAACTTCGGGGTCTACCAAATGGATGTTAAAAGTGCATTCTTAAATGGTGATCTCAAGGAAGATGTGTATGTTCAGAACCCCAAGCTTTGAGAATAGTGAATTCCCCGACTATGTCTGCAAGCTTGACAAAGCCCTTTATGGACTTAAACAAGCTCCAAGGGCATGGTATGCAACTCTCTCAAATTCCCGATACAAAACAAGTTTGTCAGAGGAAAGATAGACAACACAGTGTTTGTCTATAGAACTCAACAGGATGTGATACTAGTCCAAGTGTATGTTGATGACATCATCTTTGGCTCAACAAACTACAAACTTTGCAAACAGTTTGAAAAACTAATGACAAAGAAGTTTGAAATAAGCATGATGGGGGAACTCACTTACTTTCTTGGACTACAAATCGGCAAACCTGATAAAGGAATATCCATCAACCAAGAGAAATACACCAGAAATCTCTTGAAGAAATATGAGATATCTGACTGTGCCTTAGTGAAGACTCTAATGGTCCCACCTAACAACCTTGGACCTGATCTCACTGGAAAATCAGTCAATCAAACTCATTTCAAAGGGATTGTAGGCTCACTGATGTATCTAACTGCTTCTAGACCGCACATCTAATTCTCACCGTCTAATAGCAAGATATTAGTCCAATCCCAAAGAATCTCATCTCACTGCAGCCAAAAGAATACTAAGGTACCTGAAGGGAACCCCAAATCTTGGACTCTATTATCCAAAATGCTCGGGTTTGATCTCAAGGGTTACTCGATTCGATTATGCTGGCCGCAACATGGACGTAAAAAGTACCTCGTGGTCCTGTCAATTTCTTAGAGGAAAACTGGTTTGCTGGAGTGCTAAAAAGCAACAATCAGTGGCTATGTCCTCACTGAAGTGAATATGTAGCTGCTGCAGGATGTTGTGCCAATGTATTATGGATGAAAAGTCAACTCGGTGACTATAACATCCATTACAAAATGGTGCCCATCTTCTGTGATAACACCAGTGCTATTGCAATCTCCAACAACCCCGTCCTCCACCAAAGAACCAAAAACATTGATATCGATATCACTTCATCGGGATCACATAATGAAGGGAGACATTGAACTTCATTTCATCCCTATGAATATCAACCTGGCTGATATCTTCAAAAAACCCTTGGATGAACCTACCTTCAGGAGACTGAAAGCTGAATTGGGAATGCTTGACATTGAAAGTCATGTATCTGAAAACCAATCTCAGTAAGTTCTCTGAAATGCTTCATCCTCCCTAAACATCCAAAACAAACCTCTCACTAAATGAGTAAAACTCATTCAGGGTCCCTGACATTTGACAAAGAGCATTGAATAAGTAACTAAATGATCCAAGTATCAGTTACTTAAATGTCCTAGGTTGGTAACCACACTAATTTAATAAAGGAATATATGTCTCTTTGTCTTACTGTCATCCCACTTGGCATTTAATGCATCCTCTCACAAAAAATATCAAATTGATATTTTATCTCTACAAAAGTGCACTTTTACTGTGCACTGCAACTGTTCCCTTGAAAAACGGGATTTTACTGCGGGTAATGGAGTGGTAGCATTAAATGTGGAAATTCAAACGTTTTTCAAAAACCGGCTCTTAATATTCCCATTTGTGCACAAATCACCCTTCTCACCACTCTATAAATACCCTCTTCCAAAACAAACAAACACACACAAATTATTTTCTACAACAAAACTCACCAAAATCATTTCTAAATCTCAGAAATATTTGTGTGTGCTCAAAAAAAAACTCTTCAAACCTCTTTTGGAAAACCCTTCTTGTAAACATTTACAAAAGTTTTTCATCACAAACTTGAGAGATAAAAAAAAACTTTGATCATTCTAGTCAAAAATTTTCAAAACCCTAAAATATTTAATGGAAATGGCTAGAACACAATCTCTCCAGTTTGCTTCTCAGTGGGTAGGGGATCTTACAAATGTTGAATTTAAAACTAATAATGTCATAGGCAACTTTGAATACCCTGAAACTGTCCCAGCCTACAAAGACATTATGAAATTTTTGTTTAATTGCCCACTGAAAACGGCCTTTGTTCGTGTCCTCCATTGTTTACCAAAATCTCCTCGGGAATTTTGGGCAACAGTACCAAGGCCTATGACCCGACACCCTCCACGATGAGAACAACCTCGCACCTCTCAGGGAATATCTCATCGATTCAGTCTTCACGGAGGGCAACAACAATTCATCCTGGATTATAAAACGTTTTGCACTTCAACAGGGTTGGATTATAACAAAGGAGTTTATGTCGCCCATCCTGAACCTTCCACAGTGAAGGATGGGTTAAAACAAATCGTTTTAGATCCAACGTTTTTGGACAAGACCCCAGTCACCAAAAGCTTATTCCCCGTGGCTTGGACACTTTTGTGATTCAGGTCCTCGGCGGGAACCACTCATCCACTGAACAAGTTAACTTTATTCAGTTGATGATGGCATACTGCTTAATGAATGGGGTCACTGTCGACATAGGAGAGATCATTTACAGTGATCTCGTAACCAAGCTACAGAGCAAAACTAGGACGAAATACGTTTCCAGATCCTAGGTTTGTCTCTGCGCTTTGCAAGTGTTACGGGTTCAAATTATCCCAGTGAAGAAAATTTTGGTGCTATACCAGGCCCGAGCCAATCAAGTTTTCAAAAAGACCCATCCCTTGTCACTCCTATTGAATTGACGGCCCATATGGTTGCTGTAAACAACCGTGGGAGGGATCGTGTCTCCAAACCCTGCTCCTAAAAGAGAAAGGGGAAGTCTCGCATCGGGACTAAGACTAAACCCAAGTCCTGGGCCCGAGGCTTCAGGAACACAACCTAAAAGCCACAAAAGGCCCGAGACTAAAAAGACACCCACCGATGACCAGCAACATCCACCCTCGTGACAACGAAGGACACCGATATATCACGGTCAGCCCTTGGTCACAACCACTACTCCCCAAGATCCGAGAGGGAAACATACAACCCGCGGTAGGGGAGCGCCTTCCATAACGCCAAGGATGACATTAGCAAATCACAACCTTTGTCCGAGGGCACACCGATCGATCCCAAAGACTCAGAGGGAACCAAACAACCCGCTGATAGGGATATAACTGTCACTGACTCTGCTAAAGGCACTGGAAACGCCCACCGTGTCTCAAGGGTCACTAGGGGACAAAGACTCGGAGGGAAAGGAACAACCCGCCGATACGGAACCCACAACCAATCCTCGACTCCAAAGGGCATGGGAAACGCCCACCGTGTCCGAGGGGTCAACAGGACAAAGACTCGAGGGAAACATACCACCCGCCGATATGGAACCCATCACCAACCCCGGTTAACTGTTGCGATGTTACTGGCATACTCTTTTCTGAAGATGAGCTTAACCGATGATGAAGTTTTATCACCGGGAAGAAATGGACACCGAGGTTCAAGTTGAATAAGAACCTCACCGATCCACAAGAGCATACTGAATCACCAGTCAAGCCCGACAATGATGACTCCTCTTCCTCCACTGATGAATTTGAAAGATTTGATAATGTTCTCCCACTCACTGAAAGACAACTTGTTCAGTGGATCACCAAAGCGTCTCGAAGGTTATACTCTGGGGTCACCGACACTCTGTGGGAACAACACACCGAGGTCTGCGCAAGTTATGCCGATCTAAAGGCTGAGGTACATGGCTTTGATGAAAATGTTCATGAGCATAGGGATCTGATGTATGACAACCATCACCGACTGGATGACAACATGGCTAAATTCCTCAGGCATCTTCAAGGTGTAGGTACAAAGATAGATGAAATCAAGGAATTTGTCAAAGAAGACCCAACACTCAACTCTAAAGTGCTAGAGTGGTTCGCTCCTGAACAGTCAAGTTTAATCACACAAGCTGATCACTTGTGAACTCCGCTCGATATGCTCAAGTCTGCAAATGTTCAGGGTCTTCCATCCTCAGTTCAGTCTCTTTAAGCTACATTGGACTCTTTGAATACGCAGGTGGCTACTTTGACTCGTGCATCCTCATCTCGCCTAGAATCTTGGGCCCATAATGACGCTTGGAAGTTTCTCAGATAATTTAGAAGCAAAGGTCACTGGTATTCAAACCGACACATCAGACATTAAGGCTATGATCTCTGAAATTTATCGGCCTTCATGGTCAAGCGGCTCCGTCCCCTCTGCAAGCACCAACTCCAACTCTTGCCCTCACCAAGCTCCCAACAGTAAGAGGCGAGGGAGAATATTGAAGAACCTCCTTCTACACCGAGGGGAGCCAACACCATCAACATCAGTGGCTCAAATCTCATCATCACCACCAGCCTCAGCAACACCTATCTCATCAATCCCACCAACAACATCAACAACAACAACACCGACAGTTATCACACCAATAACAACAACACCACCACCCCGGTAGCAACTTCATCTTCCTCAGCCAGACAAAGGAAAAGGCAAAATGACAACTCGAAAGCCCTGAGAAGATTCCCCACAAAATCGGCGACACTGAATACCTTCTCACACCTCAACAACTAAGTAAATATCTTGCTAAAGAAGAAGAGATTGAAACAAGTCGAAGAAGATAAGAAGAATAGAGAAGCACCGGCAAAGGTAGTCACGAAGAAGCCGAGAACATTGGAATTGATCCTAAGAAACTCCAAAAAGGTCAGGCAGGACAAAAGTTCAAGGAAGCTCAGTCGCCGATGGCTCGAAATGAGAAAAAGTTGGAAGAAAAGAAGAAGAAAATCAATCCATCAGAAAAGCAGAATTGAACATTACAACCGACAATAAACAAGCCTAAGGCTTCTCAAAAGATCACAGATGTCGAATCATCCCCAATACCAAACCACCGGCCATGAACGCTTTACAGAGGGTTGATGAAAGACACTTCGAGGTTCATGATCCCCTCAAATTCACCGAATTTGGGATCACTGAACTCGATGAGCTTGGTCCAATTATTGAAAAGAAGCAGAACAAGGTGGTTAAGGAGCTGATGAAGATGCTCAAGAAAAGATATGAAAGGTGAGGATGCACCACCAACTAGGAATTCACCAGCCTTTAACAGCACCTCAAGGATCTCAACCACAATCATCCACCGCAAAGAAAGAGGGTTGAGTTCCAGCCAATAAAAGTGCCCGGTCTCGAATGCAACAGGGAACCGCCTGTTAAGGTGTTAAGTTTGTGAATTGTTTAGTGATTGAGAAGCCTGAAAGAGGGCTATTCCACATTGATGTCTATGGAAACCCATCATTTCAAAGATGGAGGATATTATCACTGGTGTGGCAAGCAATGCTGAGCTACATACCGTGGCCTCTCAAATCCAAACCCCAAAGAAACATCGTGTCTGCCAAGACCGAATGCCAAGATAAGAGAGCACCCTCGACAAAGAAACACTCCTAAAAAGAAGCCTAAGCTTGAAGCACCGGGGATCCATCTCAACTGACATCATTTTGTTTTATCTTTTGTACTAGTGATAGGAACTATGTAATCGATCAATAAAAGATGTATGTTTTGTTAAATTACTCAGGTTTTCTTATTGTATTCATTAGTACATTCTGCGGTAAAGAAGAAGCCATTTGCTCACTTACATCGATCACATACTTAGGCTATTTGTATATCCAAATAGGGGAGACCGTTGGTTCATAAATACCCAAACCCCTTACTCTAGGATTTAAATAGAAAATAGCCCAAGTGTTTAGTCCGTTAAACTCTAACAGGTCACTGAGTGCATAGCCTCTCAGTGAGTCATCTTCTCGGATACTCGTACGAGGCATATAAGAAGTCTCTCCACCGTCGAGCGGAACTTAAAGGGTGAAGACTGAGTCAAGAAGAAGATGATGGATTCAGTGAGTGATGACAATAACTCATCAATCCCTAAGACTCTCTCCAACTGCTAATCAAGCATCAAGACAAACTGAAGTAGAAAGCTCAAGGATGAAAGACCGCAAGAAAGAGCGGACAAGGCGGATAAGTTTGAATCAGATAAGAAAATGTCCTTATCAACCAAAGTCAACTTTCCCTGAATGGCAAAAGATCGTGCTCATGTCATCACTGAAACTTAGGAAAGTAGTCTTGTCTCTTACCTAGAATAGTCTTTAGTAAAGCAGAGACAAAATACATCAAGATTTTGTCTTCTCAGATGATGTCGTTTGTCACTTAGGAATGATTTAAAACTCATACATGTATAAATAGCATAAGAGATGGAGTGAAAAGGTTAAGCTTGTGAATTGTAAAACACACACACGCTAAGCCATCTTTTCACTCCTCCAAATACAACTTAGTTCCTCGAGATAACTCAGTGAGCTCTAGAGAGTTGTGCCTCACTTAGCCTGAGCTTAGAAAGGAGTCACCCAACTTTGTCATTTCAATCCCAAGTACTATTCCGCAAGTACTTGGGTAACGTATTCTTTGTTGATTTATTTCTAATAAGAATATGATTTTGAAAATTACTTTGTGTGTTTTACTTATGTTAATTTCAGTCATAGTTCACTATTAACTTGTTTTATATATTTAAACAGTTTTAAACGATAGTGAACGGGGAACAACACATATTCATACAACCTCCATGTAAATTCTTCAACACTAGTCTTAAATTTCCATAACTCATCATCTTCATCTAGTTCAAACTTCCTCTCCAATTCAACCTATAACTCTATTTCCTTATCATATGTAGGTTGTGCTGAATTGAATCTGTACTTCATTAGGCTCTATAGCTTCACCAAGTATTCTCTGTCAAAATCCTTTAGCATTTCATCAAAGAATAGACATACCTCTGTATGGTCTCCAACCCTGATGATATTCCAGTATTTTCTTGTACCCTCAGTGTAGATCTTCCAATCAATGATTGGATACTTTGTATGGCTTCAACATTCATACCTTGATCTGGAACTAGGATCATCAGTTGTTGTAGCTCTTCATGTGACAGATCCTCTTCTTCCTCTTGTTCTCAGCTGTCTTTTGTTACTTTGAACTCTTAGAAGATTCTAACTTTTCTCCAACTCTTTTGGAACTTCCTTCAGCCTGCTTTGTCATTTGTGTAGACTCTTGTTCTTTTGCCTTCTCAATACTCACAATCCTTCCACCTCTGACAACTATATTTTCATAACCCATGGGAACAAACCTGTTTATCTTACTTTGCACCTTGTCAAATTCAGCCTTGATTTCCTCAAAAGCGTGCTTCCTCATATTATGATTTTGATATCCTCCCATATTCTTCAAGTAGTGACAAATGCGGATCTTTTGTTCAGTCTTTATAGGTGGCTTCTTCATTCTTTCTATCATCCTCTTATGAGCAAAGAATTTTCTTCTATCTTCTATATGCTCCTTAAGATATGTAGACCTTTCTTCAATAGTGAGTTGAGCATGTTCTTATTCAAGTATCCTTTGAGCATAAAGTTCATCAGTAGCAATTCTTACTTGAATATCCTCCCAAGCTTCCCATTGAGCATCAACAGTTTGGTTTCTTGCTGCAGCCTTTTCTTTCTTAAGTCTTTCTTTTTTTGTATCATCCTTTTCCTTTTCTTTCCTAACTTCTTCATCAAGTTTCTCCTGCATTAGTAAAGCTGCTTCTCTGTCCATTCTTTCTTGCTCTTCTTTAGACATCTTCTTCTGTTTAGGCTCTTCAACTAGAATCCCTTTTCCTTTATCTGTAGAAGATCTTCTTGGGTAAAGAATAGGTGTTTACTTGTGGCAACTGGTTCTCGAATCAAAATCCCTTTCTCCTTAGGCCTAGCAGTCATCAAAATTTGTAGACCTAGAACAACATGTGTAACTACTTCTTCATCTTCAAATGACTCTTCAACTGTTGTTGTGACTATAACAGCTTCAGTTGTAACCAATTTTTCAATAGTAGCAGCAACCTTAAGAATTGGATCAAGAACACCAATTAAGACACCAACATGCTGAATCGTTGTACTGACAGTACGAACTGGAACAATAACAGTACTACAAGTACTACAACACTTAGTACTGCTAGTACACACTGCAGTAGTACGAACTTCTTGAGAGCTGGCAGTATCTTCAATGTTAACCTCCTAACTTGTACCAGTGTTAACTTTCTCTTCCTCTTCTGTACCAACCATATCCATATCCATATCCACCCAATCATCATTCCCAGTTGTAGTAATATGTTTCTCTGCACCAAAACAAGTTCCAACACACATATCAATCCCAAGCCTCCCCTGAACCTTTGCATCATGCTGTACCAAGGAAGTAGCAGGGTCTTGATCTATTGCAGCTATAATCCTCCCCTTTTTGGAAGGATTCTCTAAATGTTCTTCATCAGACACAACAATCTTTGTTCTCCTCCTAACTTTCTGTGTCTTAGCTGCATTCTTCAATTTATTCACCCTTAGAATTAGCTTGGTGTAAGCAGTACCATATAACTGTTTGGTCTGCTTCAGATATGTCTCCAAGCTGGTGACTCTTTGAGACAGTTGGGTACAAACATCCATCAATTCTTTAAGTTCAATACTGCCCTCACCACTTCCAAGTATGTTACCTCTTGGGAGAGGTGGATCACTAGGCATGTTAGATACCCTCTCAGACCTATTCTGAGCAAGTATATCCCCCATAGTATCGATGTGCGTAGGACCACCTTCTGAGCTAGCCCTTGAAGAACTAGGCATATTTGGTGTTGGCATAGGTTGGGTCTTATTTATGTTGTTATTGTCCTCCCCTGCATCTAAGCTAGAGGGAGTAGTAGCAGCCCTTCCCATTCTATCCCCTACATCCCCTGGGATAGGCTCATCTGTAACATTGGTCTGAGGAGGAGATCTGGGCTGAGCAACCTTAGATTCGTATCTGTTCCTTTGCCTATATGTTTGTGAAATAGGTGGTGGTGAAGATGATGAAGTACTGGTGGATGTGTGATGGGACTCATCTGGGCTTGTTGATCTTTTACCCTGAACAAGCATGGAAGAAAATAAATGTCTATCTACTCCAGTAAAACCCTTACCAACCCTTTTCATATTACTAAAAACTTTTTGAGTTAGGGTAGGAGCAGGATAAAGATTTTTTGTGAGACTGAAGTAGTTTTTTGTTTTTTTTTCAAAATGAGTTGCAAAAATCTTGGATACATCAAAAATTTGCTTTTACTATCCATATTTTTCACCATACCATCAAAAATTAATTTAGAAAATTTAAACATACTGTTAGTAGCTAAGCAAATTATAGCAGTTGCTATATTGCTAGAAAATTGTTCCCAAGATGTTTTCTTTGGACTTAAATTGTGTAGGATGGTATGAATGAGAAACTTCCATTGAGGGGAAAAGTTTTCTTTTTGAAAATTTAATGTACCATCTAACACATACCCCATCAAGGAGAGTTGTTCAAAAATTTAAGTGGTAGGCGAAGAACTAAGACCCTCATCATCTGCTAACTTGAGATGTCTCCTAGCAGATGACTCAGTAATAGTTATGATTTTGCCATCAACTGTTGCAATTAACTCTACTTCTCCATTATCAACTGTTTTGGAAGTAGCAATTTTCCAAAACTTTTTGATTTGAGAAGCATAGATAATGGGATATATAGCAAGTGCATACCTTATGATATTGTTATTGAGAACATCCACTATCCGATGAAAGTCATCGCTACCTGCTGACTTCTCTAAGTATGCGACCATGTTGTGTTTGTCAACGAATTCCAAAATCGCCATTGATAATTCAGAAAAGTTTGATTAAAGGTGGGTTATTATCGTTTATGAGAATGAGTGTGTTTGGTAACCGCAATTAAGATTTTATAAAGAGCACTTAGGGTTTCAATTGGACCGACTTAATGAAGTTTTACTAAAATTATGATTTATCCAATTTTAGGAAACCTTTATGCGAAGTAACTAGCGGTTATCTCTCAATGGTTATATTAATTAATATAAAACTGTTTTTACCAAACAACACTAACGGTTATGTAGCAGTACTAATACTAACTTTAGCTTAACAATATTAACTGTAAGCCTAGTAGTACTAACTTGACCCATCAATATTAACTTTTACCCAGCATTGTTAACCCAAATATTTCCAAACAAACACTGCACCCAAAATTTTATGAAGAGATTAAGTGTAAAGAAAGAAACTTAATCAATTTCGGTCGCATTTGACCTCTGGTCATGTGAGAACCAATGTTTTCAGTATAAAATACTGCTTGTGATCAGACAGACTCATGAGAAGAGCCTTTTTGATAGGGTTTCCAACTCGTGGCAGGTGTTACCTATAATACAAATCTATTAGATTCACTTTTGCTCGATTTTCTCTATACCAGATGTCCATAGACTAATACACTATCCAAAGATAGAGTGGTAAAGAATGAGCTAGTTTAGTTACTATTTGACTAACTAAAACCATCAATTCATGTTCAGTGTATATCCAAATGTTGTATAAGGCTTAGCTCCTCCCCTAAAGGTAACATATCCTCCATCAAATGCAATGAAATTTGAGAGATATGACATGCTTCATGTCATATACCTAGAGCATCCACTGTCAGCATATCCTTAATCATCATTTGGTGGATGTTCCTGCACATCCAAATAAGGAAATTAGTTTCCATTGAGGACCGAAGACATTAATGACTTGGATCTGCTTCGTGCATCAATGTAATCATGTCTCTTTAAAATAATTGATGCACTAACGAATTTGGTAGGTCTCCAAATCCAACATGCTGAGTCCATAACAACATTTGGCTAATTTACCCTGACAACATCTTTTCTTGGCCTAGCAATAATAAATCTTGGCCTGGCAGTATTAAACTTTCTTATAACAGTATTAAATTTTTGATAAAAGTTTTAGAAAGTTGATGTTGTTTGCCTTTGAAAGGGTCTTTTGATAGTTGATGGTGCTGGTTTAGAAAAGTGTGACATTGGTCTAGCACCATAAACTGTTGGTTTGGGGTGAGCAGTAGTAACAGGCCTAGCATTGTTAAGTGGTTTTAGGCCAGTTTTCATAAGAACTGCTCTGGGAGTCATGTGTCTGAAAGAGCTAGGGTGAGCCTGTTTAGCAAAATAATGGTCATTCACTCTTGTAGCATTATTCCCATATACCACCCTTTCCTTTTTATGGTACTTGTAGTCAACCTGCAAATGCTTAAAGCAATCACAGAAAAAGCAAGATTTATTATACATAACAAAATCACTTCCTAGTTGTTGGGATTTCTGATTGTTCCAGTTCCTCTGATTTCCCCTTGGACTTTGTGATCTGTACATCTCAACATATTTAACTGTTTTCCAAATAGTTTTTTCTTGTTTAGGTTTATTAGGAAAAATAGTTTTCTTTTCAGCCTCAACATTTGAAGATTCCATCACCAATGAGGTATCAGAAAAATCCTTAACCTCATTAGGAACATCTTCACTAACATTCTCACAAGGTTTAGGTCCCTAGTGTTTAATTCCAGGTTCCTTAAACTCTTCTACACCTGTTTTTGACAAATCAACTTTAGGAGGTGCAAACAACCCTGTAGGGGGTGGTGCAACTTTATTGTATCCTAAACCCTATTTAGATCTAACAAGCTGAGACTCTATGATCTTATGAGAACTTTTAGATGCAAATTCATATTTCTCTATATTAGCTTTAATGTTATCTTTTTTTAGCTTAACCTTTTCTAGCTCATTTTAAGCATATTAATCTCAGAATCCTTATATGTCATATCTCTTTTAAGCACAACAATTTGCTCATAGAAAGCTTCCTCATTCTTTTTGTAGAAAACAAGTTGTTCTTATATAGATGCTAATACCCTTTTATAATTAGCCAGATTAAACTCAGATTTGTTAAGTTCTACTCTTAAGTTATCATACTAAGTTTTAAGTGTTTCATAGTTTTTCAGACAGGTTTTATCATTATATACCTCAGAATCTGAAAAAGCCATGAGGGCCATGTTTGTAGGAGCTTCCTCTTCAGCCATAAAGCTCCAATCAAATCCAGGACCATCTATAGCTACCATAGCTTTGGAAGAAGTGTCTTCCACATTCACTGTTCTTCTAGTGCTTTCCTAAGTCCTGTTCCTTCCATCCTGATTTCTAGGCCCTCTACACTCTCTTGCAAAGTATCCCAACTTATGACAGTTGTAACACTCTACCTTTGATTTATCAAAACCAGCCGTGTCATTCCCATTAATGGTAATCTTCTTACCAGTCTTCTGAAAGAACCTCTTAGCCCTCATGCTTAGCAATGCCAATTGCCACTTCAAATCCATTTCCTCCATATTATCCTCGTGAATTTGCTCAAGGTCTTCATGAACAAGCTGAGACCCATTAGATTGATTTGCCAAAAAAGAATAGATAGTGGCATCACTCAAGCTAGAAATACTAGCTTTAGTACTAACTTTAGTAATAGTAGTACTAACTCCAACAGCAGTATTAACCTCATTTGTATTGATTTTGCTAGGGGTAGCCACAAACGCCATGTTTTGAGAGCCTGAATTTGAGTTTGAGGTTGCAGTCTTCTTCACCTCTTGTTCAACAATTTTGAAATTGTTGCGTAGATTATCAAGGCTCATTGTGTCTATGTCAGACTTGTTCCTCCAGACTACCACATGAGTATTCCACTCAGCAGGCAAACTTCTCAAAAACTTTGAATTCAGATATTCATGTGAAACGTCGACACCCTAAACAGCTAATTGACTGACAATTTTCTGAAGCTTGTTATAAATAGAATCAAGAAATTTTGAACTTGGAGCATTGAAATTTTCAAACATCTGCTTCGAGAGGGTCTTCTATGTCTTCTTAGTGGCTTCATTACCACCGAATCTTACTTGAATTTCTTCAAACAAGGTCTTTGCATCCTTGTACTGATTGAAAGTCATCAGATAATCATTAGGAAGTGCCATCAGTAGCATGCTCCTATCCTTCACGTCATTCTTCTTCTTTGTCCTTTCTTTTGCAGTCACGGGACCTGGTATTATTACAGTTATGACACCTTTAACTGTATTAGATGTGGGTACAGGTGTGAATGAGTTTCCATTCTCTATGATGTCCCATTGAGCATAATCTTGAACCTGGAAGTATTGCTCAATCCAGATCCTCCACATCTCATAGTCACCTCGCTTGAGAATAGGTAACTTTACTGTAGTTGTTGTTTAAGCAGTCTCAAGATCCATTTCTTCTTACTGAGCTTACAACGATTCTTCTAAATCAAAGTTTCAGAAACAGAAGGTCTGATACCACTTGTGGAATCCCAAACTATGGATCGATTCTATAGCTTGTTAAGAGTATGTTGCTTTGGATAAATCCAAGACAACAATTGTAGAAACTTTTTAATGCTAAAGAGTATGTGAAATCTACTCAATAACACTTTAGAAGTATTTCAATGAAACAGTAATATGAATGAAAAAATAGTATCACCAAAAGCTCCAATATTATTAATGTTAATAATACGAGTACTCTTACTAGTACTAGGGTTTACAACCTTGAAGCTATGAATAACAAACGTAATCTAATGTACTAAAGACATAACCTAGGATCTCCTTTTATACACGAAGGAGTCCTTTAAAAGATAACTACATATCTTCTATATTGTTACAAAATATACGTATCATCTAAATACATAAGATATATACTAAAATATCTTGATACATATCTCTTCACATGCTTTTATCCAATGGCAGTCTTTATCTTCATCAGCAGTATAAACTCCTTCTAGCATACTTAAGTTAGTATTGGCAGTACTAACTTTGCTCTAGCAGTACTAACTTAGTTAGTACTTGCAGTTATAATCTCGACCACTATTAACTCTGACTTGACAGTACTAAGTGTTGAAACTTTAGTTCCCAACAGAAAGTAGGGTTTTGTTTTGGGAAGGAAGAAAGTTTCGGTAGTCTAGGTTGGAAACGAGTTATTGGTTTAGGGTTTTAGAGGATCGTTACCCTCTGATATCATGTTAACTGATATATTGATCACATGATTTCCCAATTAATTCAACTTTATTAATGATAAGGTACTTATAAAGTACAAATAAGAGATCATGATAAAAACCCTAATGGATCACAAGCTCACAAACCGGGCTTGGGCTAAATATCTATCTAATAGAAAGGCCAGCTGAGATCACGGATGACAGTTAATGGGACGAGATGAACGGAAATGCTATTGCATATCTTCATCTAGCATTAGCAGATGATTTTTTGTCAAGCATAGAGGAGAAGAAGATTGCAAAGGATATTTGAGATCATCATGCTCGACTATACGAGACAAGACCGCTCCACAATAAAAAATTTCATAAGAGGAAACTTTATGCTCTTCGCATGACGAAATCTACTTCAGCAACTGAGCACGTTAATAACCTGAATACTTTATTTTCTCAGCTCACATCTTTGAGTTGTAAAATAGAGCCACAAGAACGTGCTAAAATTCTACTTCAAAGTTTATCTGACTAATATGACCAGCTTATCATCAACTTAACCAGTAATGTTCTTTCAGAATATCTAGTCTTCGATGATGTTGCAGCCACTATTATGGAGGAATAAAATAGGCGTAACAATAGGGAGGACAGACAGACCAATCCAAGATAGGTGGAGGCTTTGGTGGTGATAAGAGAGAGGTCAATGGAACCTGGCTCCAGTGGGAGTCACAATCATGGTAAATCTAGAACAGGAAGGAAGAAGACTTTTAAATGTTACAAATGTGCCCAGCCGGGTCACTTTAAGAAATATTTTTGGGGTTTAAATACCTCTAATCCTCAGGAAAATGTCGCTAGCACTTCAGAATATGGTAACGCTCTATGTTGTGAAGCAGCGGTTGCAAATGAAGGAAAGAAAAGATTTTCAAATGTATGGTTGTTCGATACGGGAGCTACTTTTCATATGACCGCAAGAAGAGGAAAGTTTCATCAATATAAACCTCTCTCTGAAGGCGGATCTGTATACAGTTGCAATGATAATGAACTAAAGATCATTGGAATTGGAAATATCATGGTGAAGGTGCATGATAGTACCGTTCATACTATTCAGGATGTGCGACATATTGAGGGCCTGAAAAAGAATCTATTGTCCCTAGGACAATTGGATGATCTTGGTTGTGAGGTTGAAATACAAAACAAGATTATGAAAGTTATAAAAGGAACGCTTGTACTTATGAAAGGTGGAAAGGTGGCTACGAACTTATGCCAACTAAAGGGAGAGATAATGGAGGAGGCGGAAGCATCTGTTGCTTTACATAGTCCAAGTCATAGAGTTGCAGTAACATGGCATCAGAAGCTTGGACATATGTCAAAATAAGGAATGAAGATTCTTGTTGAAAGGAAGTTAATTCATGGCCTCACAAAGGTTTCTTTACCTTTCTATGAGTATTGTGTTATCAACAAGCAACATCGTCTAAAATTCAAGACATCTGATCTGTGCTAAATCGTCAAGCTACCTCACACAAGCTAGCCACTTGTGAATGGCTAACCGTAAGAAGCTTAAAACTGCTTAAAACACAAATACAATGAAGTCCTAGAGAATATAATGAATTCCCTGTCGTTAATTCCCACCTGAGACTCAATGGTGTGTCAAAACTTGATCAGATGATAGAATGATCACTAAGGATAGTGATCAAGAAGGTTTTGATGAATTATTACACTACTGATTGATTAGAATGGAATTGGAAACAGAATTGATAAGCACAACAATCGATAAAAGAAAACGAAACGACGCTTAAAAACTACGTAAACGTACAAAATAAAAAGTGATATCTAAGAAATAAAATACCTCAAAATATGAAAATGACATTTTTGGAATCCTAAAAATACAAGAAAATTATTAGAAAAAGAAAATTATTTTTACCACTATTTAATTAATTATTATTAATTAAAACTATTTTAAACTATTTAAAAATAACCTAAAATAAAAGAAAATATGAAATAAGGCTAGAAAAATAAGATTATGATTCAAAAAAATCTAAAATATTATAAAACTAATTTTAAAACTAAAAATATATTTTTCACACTTTTTATTTAATTATTACTAATTAATTATTATTTAAAATACACTTAAATACTAGAAAACATAAAATAAACCTGGAAGAATGAAATTTCAACTTAGAAAAATCTAAAATATGATAAAACTAATTTTAAAACTGAAAAGATATTTTTATTGCTTTTTAATTATTTATTACTAAATAATTACTTATTTTTAACTATTTAAAATTCTAATAAATACTAAAAAGATAGAGAAAAATATGAAACTTTTTCTAAAAATAACTTAAGGTTATAGAAAACTAAGAAAAGTATAAAAACAAGATTTGCTTAATAATAAGCTAAAAAGAAAAATCAAAAAGCTAAAACCTATTAAATAAACACTATCATGATTTTAAATTGAAGTTTTTCCGGATTTTCTTTTGAGAACTACTTAAATACTAAAAATATGAAACTTTAACAAACACAACAATTTTACAAACTTAAAATAAGCAGTTTGACAAGCTTATGATCACAACAGATGGCTTAAGAGCTTATTTGGTGGAAATAAGCTCAAACAAGCTCACACACTGAAACCAAAGTTAAAATAAGATAAAATAAGCTGCAAGCTACTGATATGAAGCTAAAAGACACAAAGATTAACACTGAAAAGCTAGGAAGAAGCTAATAAGCACTTAGCTTAAACTGAGAATTGGACAGAAATGGGACAAGGATAGAGCTTATTAGCCCTAAAGCAAACAAGCTAGAAATGTAAAACTTAAGCTTGGGACTCAAAGATGACCAGGTTGGCTTTCCAAAAAACTAAAGATGATAAGCTGGGGACAACTAGAGAGCTTATGGCAAGCTCATGAAGATGGGACCGACCAATGCTCACTTAAGCTGACTCAGATCAGCTGAGTATTGGACAAAACAAAAGCTACTAGCGTACAGCCTATCTAACAAGCTAGAAATTGAAATATGAGGCTTGGGTTCTCAAGATGGCTAGGTTGGCTCTCCAAAGAACCCAAGATCACAAGCTTAGACCAACAATTAAGCTATTTGTGAGCTTGTGAAAGTGACTCTCTCTAATCACTGTGCACAGAGCATCAATTCAAAAAGTAGTCAAAAGACACTAGAAAATAAGCACTAAATAAGCTGATTCAAAGAGAACTAGCATTTTTCTAATTTTGTTTAGCAACTAAACTTTGATAATCCAAAAGCTTATAAGCTGAATCTCACTAATAAACACACAAAGTGAAATTATCTTTTAATTCAAAAACGACCAATTGAAAATTTTGACTTTTCTAAAAACTAACTAAGTTTGACTTAAATAAGATTTAAACTGATCCTAAGCACTAATTATGTTATGTTAGGTTGAAATAAGACTTGTTTGATCAATGATAACAACTTGTAAACACAAAAACAAAATCAATGATCATGCAATCCCAACAGTGGACACACAAGCTTTGATCAAAAGAGATTTTGACTATTGATGAAACAAGGACAGGTTTTCTTGACTTGCATGAGATATTTAGACCAAGTGTGATACAAGACAATAACTAGCAACCACTCAAACAACCTATAGCACAGTAAACACAAGGAATCCAAACACCCCTTTATCTTAACTGTTTTGAATATTTTCAAAGACTAACACAACTTAAGACCATGAAGATGATTTCAGACCTTTTATAATCACTAATTAAGTCTAAATAAACATGAACCAACAGTAAAAACAACATAAAACTAAGAATTAAGACTTAAGCTATTTTAATTGTTAAAATGAAATTTATATAAACTACAAATTTAAAAGATTAACCAACTGATTTTAAAGCTTAGATATACTTAATTATGACTAGTGAACAATAAAACACAAAGATTAAAGCTAATGAACAACCAAAACAGTGAAATGCAAAAAAATGAGTAAAAGGCTTACAAATGGCTATCCAACTGAAAACTGAGAACAAGGACCAAGTAACACCCCTATTAGCTTACCACTAAGCTTCTAACCCAAGGCCATCCAAGATTTACCCTGCTCCAAATTGCTGTGTACATCACTTCCGTATGATTTTTTTATTTTTCACTAATTACTTGGTACTTTTGTAATTTTTCTGTTTCTGATTCTAAACTGACTTTTAGTGTATCTAATAGCTTTTATAAGCTATGTAGAAGCTTACATGTGCTTATTTAGTCCATGATAACACCTAACAACAACATTGGAACATAACATGAGATTTTTGAAATTTGTAAATATGCATAAACTGGAAACTTGAATTAACACTGAAATTGATAACTTCAAAAGATTTATTATACTTAATTACTTGAAATACAGAACTTGAAAACTAAAGTTTACACTGGAATTTAAAGTTAAACTAAAAACGACTTGAAAATTAAAGATTACACTAGCTATATTGATACATTGCTTCTCCTCACACTTTTATAGACTTTTGAGACTCTCTTGATATCTCTGATTGATTCCCACCATCTCTGAGCCATTGGATCATTGAAATGCATCAAAACCGTCCAAGTGGATTTTGGCGCCAAAATTCTTCATAGCAGGTTTTAGCATTAATTGGGTTGGTTTCAATCAATTAAGAGTCTTTGGGTGTTAGTGGAGGTGGAGGGGACAAGGTAAGGGGGAGAAGTTTGAAAAAGGAGGAAAACCACTCTGGTTTTGGTTTTACTGTTATATGTGAGAGGATGAACAAGTCTTTGGTATTTTTGCGTGATTGACTTTTTGACCGGTATTAGTATATTGGGGGGGTCAAAATGGTTATGACAGGGTCAAGAGGTGTTGTGAACTGGGTTCAAGGTCAAGGGTCATGCTTGGGCTAAGGTTGGGCCAGCTGGTTGTTGGATTGGATTTGGGCTTGATATATTAATAAGGGTCCGGTTTGGTATATGTTAACACAAGGACTAGAATTGCAAATTTACCAAACTTGAAGGACTGATCTTGCCAACTTTCCAAACTTATCACAAGGACTAATTTTGACAAACTTTGATAGTACAAGGATAAATTTTGCATGAAATTCCATTTTTAGAAATCCAAGGACTATTTTTGCAATTTTTCAAAGTTTAAGGACCTTTCCTGCCATTTGACCAAAGAATCATTCAAGGACCAATTTTAACAACTTAGAATATTTCAGGGACCTTGAATGATAAAATTCCACATTTTGAATTCCAGGGACTAGATTTGACAACTTTTAAAACTTGGGGGGCTAAAACTGCCAATTTTGCAAACTTGAATCATTTTTCATCTGATTTTGATATTTTTGCATTTAAAACACATAAAACACTGATTTGTAATATTTTCATCAATTTGATGCATTTTTGAGTGTTTTCAGAATGATTTTGCTTGATAGATTGTACAAAAATGATGAGTATTTAGACACTCATCAATCCCCCACACAGAGATATTGCTAGTCCCTAGCAATGATTTAGATCTTTAATGGATTTTAAAAACTCTTTACCAAAAGCCATCACTTCGGGAGTAGCCAATTGTTTTGATTCAAGTAAGAACCTTGGTACAACGATAACCAAATGATTTTGAGCAAATCATAGGCTGTAAACGGATTTGATTTGTCTTTACCGAAGCCGTTGCTCTGGACTAGCCAACTCTTAGATAAATTATCAGAATTATCTTTGGTGAGCGGAATACCAATTATGGATTTCCCACCGCCTTTACCACAAGCCATAAACTTGCGGGCTAGCCAACTCTTCACTTTTTAGGATATGGTGAGTTGAATACCATACAATTTTGGGCAAATTGCAAGCCATAAACGGATTTGAGAAATCTTTACCAAGAGCCGTTTGCTCCTGGATTAGCCAATCCTTTTGTTTTTTAGACATGGCGGACTGATTACCATATGATGAATAAGTGAAAAACACTTATTCCAAAAAAAATTTTGGCCAAAAACGGGGGAATTGGGTGGATAATATATGATAAAATTCGTGAGAATTCCCCCCCACACTTAGAAATGAATATTGCCCTCAATATTCAAAGTACCGGCGGTTATGCCGAAACAAAGAACGTAAAAGGGAAATACTACGACCATTATTTAGAAAGATTTTTTTTTTTTTTTTTTTTTTTTTTTTTTTTAGAGAAAACTTATATACACATGTGGGGCAACTCCCCCACACTAGGGTGGTAGAACAGAGAAAGAAGACAGAAATATGGGTGAAAACCCATATGGTGTGTGCTACTGTTTTTTGATTCCCGAGTCGCTAGCTTGACTCGACCCCGCATTCATTGGTTCATGGGGAAGCAAGTGGAAGAGACAATCTCCATCGGACTTTCATTCAAGATGTTTGTATAAACATTGAAGTACGTGAAAGTTCCACACCGATGAGATATACATAGAACCGGCTCAAAAATGATAAATGAAAATGCCGGGATCAAAAATAGTGTCCTCATTCCCAAAGGAAAAAAGGGAACGAGAAACCACACCATTTGTGAAAAATGGAATAAAGATGTGCATCACAATGCAATCCCATTCTTCATTAGTGAGGAGTAAATCACCATTTGTTAGATTTTTAAGCTTAGACTTGAAGCTTGTATGGTGATTGGCAACAAAATTTTCGGGAGGGAGAGCTGAAAACGGTTCTTCAATCAACAGATTTTCAAGAAAGAGGATGTCTCCCTCCGAATCAAAGTAAGTATTGTCAATCCCTATAGGAATTGACTCATCACTAAGAAAATCATCGACTTCCTTCCAAAATTTGGCATCTTCCTCATCCGGAGTGAGAGAAGAAATGGAAGAGTCGGAAATGGGACAAGAAACGAGTGGATGATCATTATATAGGAGATTTCTAGTTTCTCCAAGATCGGCTTCGAAATCAAAGAGATCATCGTCACTTTCTGATGAAAGTGGACTGATGTGAGTGAGTTCATCGGTGAACTCCTCAAGAAGAGGATCGACCGTCAAGGAGTGATGCCTCGATATACTCAATGTCTCCATAAGATTTACAATCATCGCTAAAATCGGAGAAAGTCTCAAAATGATCATTTGAACACTCAAGAGGGAAAGAAGAATCACACATATGATCGAAATTCCTGTGACTCTCTCGGGATTGGGACAAGGTTCTCAACACTCGACTTTATAAATTCGTCCGCTTCCTTTCAGGAACAAGGTCAAAGCTCATCCCCCATGTTTAGAGAGTGAGTGGGAATATCGGGTGTGATAACAACATGATTGAGGGAGTTTAGAAGGACTAGCATACATATGTTTTATACTTTCCATTTGTTCTTCTCCTAGTAATTCCATCATAGTCTTTTCTCCCTGATTTTTCATGGAATGAGTTTCAACTGATGAACTTGATGAACCATTATAAAATTGTAGGATATCAAGGATATCTTCATCATCATCGTCATCAGGAATGAAACGGAATCGAGAGCTAGATCTAGCTGCTTTTTCTTTTGCAATTGATTCCCTAATAGATTTTTCAAAGGCAATTTGGGAATCTAATTTAGCAGTCATCTTTCGGCTAACAAAACTTCCATGGATTTTTCATTTGGATTATCTTGGGAGTGTTTAGATTCCTTCAAATCTTTCACTAAATCCAAAAGATCAAGGAGAAGATTTTGAGGAAGTGGCTCAGGCTGGTACTGTAGAGGTTGGTCATGATACGAACAGCCGTAATTGCTACAAGAAAATGGATTCCTTGTTTGACAATCCGAGCTAGAGTGAGGACCTCCACAATACTCACAACATTAAAACTGATGTGGCTGTGAGTAGTATGTGTTGTAGTCATAATTGTTATCAGGAACCTGCTCATAGACAAGCGTGTTTCCTGATTGACAATCAGAACTGGAATGTGAACCACCACAGTACTTACAATAGTAAAACTGCTGAGTCTCACAGTGCGGTAGCTGATGGAATAAATCAGTTGTGTTATGGTAGGAATAGGGATCCTGGTTATAGACAGACCCGTTTCCTGATTCCACCATGCTACAACTGGGGCAATTGCCACCATTATAAGGACCACCACACCATTGACAACCAAGAGGGTGAGGATAAGACATAGAAAGAATCAAATGGTTTTAGAGGGTAAGAAATGAAGAATCAAAAGGGTAAGAGGGTAAAGAGGAATATTTTTGGTATTTTTGAAAAACATGATGTAAAAACAAAGAATGAAAATATTTTTGGTGTTTTTAACACTTTAGGAAAAGTGCTAATGAACTTTTTGATTTTCTTATAACTTTACAAAAAACTTTTTACAAATGGCGGGATATGTGCAAGAATGGGTCTGAAAATAGTTTAACACACGCTAAAGCCTCCCCGGCAGCGGCGCCAAAATTTGATCTGTGCTAAATCGTCAAGCTACCTCACACAAGCTAGCCACTTGTGAATGGCTAACCGTAAGAAGCTTAAAACTGCTTAAAACACAAATACAACGAAGTCCTGGAGAATATAATGAATTCCCGGGTCGTTAAGTCCCACGGAGACTCAATGGTGTGTCAAAACTTGATCAGATGATAGAATGATCACTAAGGATAGTGATCAGTAAAGGTTTTGATGAATTATTACACTACTGATTGATTGGAATGGAATTGGAAACAGAATTGATAAGCACAACAATCAGATAAGACAAACGTAAAACGTACGTTTAAAAACTACGTAAACGTACAAAATAAAAAGTGATATCTAAGAAATAAAATACCTAAAAATATGAAAATGACATTTTTGGAATCCTAAAAATACAAGAAAATTATTAGAAAAAGAAAATTATTTTTACCACTATTTAATTAATTATTATTAATTAAAAACTATTTTAAACTATTTAAAAATAACCTAAAATAAAAGAAAATATGAAATAAGGCTAGAAAAATAAGATTATGATTCAGAAAAATCTAAAATATTATAAAACTAATTTTAAAACTAAAAATATATTTTTCACACTTTTTATTTAATTATTACTAATTAATTATTATTTAAAATACACTTAAATACTAGAAAACATAAAATAAACCTGGAAGAATGAAATTTCAACTTAGAAAAATCTAAAATATGATAAAACTAATTTTAAAACTGAAAAGATATTTTTTATGCTTTTTAATTATTTATTACTAATTAATTACTTATTTTTAACTATTTAAAATTATAATAAATACTAAAAAGATAGAGAAAAATATGAAACTTTTTCTAAAAATAACTTAAGGTTATAGAAAACTAAGAAAAGTATAAAAACAAGATTTGCTTAATAATAAGCTAAAAAGAAAAATCAAAAAGCTAAAAACTATTAAATAAACACTATCACTGATTTTAAATTGAAGTTTTTCTGGATTTTCTTTTTGAGAACTACTTAAATACTAAAAATATGAAACTTTAACAAACACAACAATTTTACAAACTTAAAATAAGCTGTTTGAAAGGCTTATGATCACAACAGATGGCTTAAGAGCTTATTTGGTGGAAATAAGCTCAAACAAGCTCACACACTGAAACCAAAGTTAAAATAAGATAAAATAAGCTACAAGCTACTGATATGAAGCTAAAAGACACAAAGATTAACACTGAAAAGCTAGGAAGAAGCTAATAAGCACTTAGCTTAAACTGAGAATTGGACAGAAATGGGACAAGGATAGAGCTTATTGCAGCCCTAGCAAACAAGCTAGAAATGGAAAACTTAAGCTTGGGACTCAAAGATGACCAGGTTGGCTTTCCAAAAAACTAAAGATGATAAGCTGGGGACAACTAGAGAGCTTATGGCAAGCTCATGAAGATGGGATCAGACCAATGGTCAGCTTAAGCTGACTCAGTATCAGCTGAGTATTGGACAGAAACAAAAGCTACTAGCAGCCCTATCTAACAAGCTAGAAATTGAAATATGAGGCTTGGGTTCTCAAGATGGCTAGGTTGGCTCTCCAAAGAACCCAGTATCACAAGCTTAGACCAACAATTAAGCTATTTGTGAGCTTGTGAAAGTGACTACTCCCACTGTGCACAGAGCATCAATTCAAAACAGGTAGTCAAAAGACACTAGAAAATAAGCACTAAATAAGCTGATTCAAAGAGAACTAGCATTTTTCTAATTTTGTTTAGCAACTAAACTTTGATAATCCAAAAGCTTATAAGCTGAATCTCACTAATAAACACACAGTGAAATTATCTTTTTAATTCAAAAACGACCAATTGAAAATTTTGACTTTTCTAAAAACTAACTAAGTTTGACTTAAATAAGATTTAAACTGATCCTAAGCACTAATTATGTTATGTTAGGTTGAAATAAGACTTGTTTGATCAATGATAACAACTTGTAAACACAAAAACAAAATCAATGATCATGCAATCCCAACAGTGGACACGCAAGCTTTGATCAAAAGAGATTTTGACTATTGATGAAACAAGGACAGGTTTTCTTGACTTGCATGAGATATTTAGACCAAGTGTGATACAAGACAATAACTAGCAACCACTCAAACAACCTATAGCACAGTAAACACAAGGAATCCAAACACCCCTTTATCTTAACTGTTTTGAATATTTTCAAAGACTAACACAACTTAAGACCATGCAGATGATTTCAGACCTTATATAATCACTAATTAAGTCTAAATAAACATGAACCAACAGTAATAGCAACATAACACTAAGAATTGAGACTTAGCTATTTTAACTGTTAAAATGAAATTTATATAAACTACAAATTTAAAAGATTAACCAACTGATTTTAAAGCTTAGATATACTTAATTATGACTAGTGAACAATAAAACACAAAGATTAAAGCTAATGAACAACCAAAACAGTGAAATGCAAAAAAATGAGTAAAAGGCTTACAAATGGCTATCCAAGCTCAAAACTAAGAACCAGGACCAATTATCACTCCTATTAGCTTACCACTAAGCTTCTAACCCAAGGCCATCCAAGATTTACCCTGCTCCAGCTGTGTACATCACTTCCATATGATTTTTTATTTTTCACTAATTACTTGGTACTTTTGTAATTTTTCTGTTTCTGATTCTAAACTGACTTTTAGTGTATCTAATAGCTTTTATAAGCTATGTAGGAGCTTACATGTGCTTATTTAGTCCATGATAACACCTAACAACAACATTGGAACATAACATGAGATTTTTGAAATTTGTAAATATGCATAAACTGGAAACTTGAATTAACACTGAAATTGATAACTTCAAAAGATTTATTATACTTAATTACTTGAAATCGAACTTGAAAACTAAATTTTACACTGGAATTTAAAGTTAAACTAAAAACGACTTGAAAATTAAAGATTACACTAGCTATATTGATACATTGCTTCTCCTCACACTTTTATAGACTTTTGAGACTCTTTGATATCTCGATTGATTCCCACCATCTCTGAGCCATTAGATCATTGAAATGCATCAAAACCGTCCAAGTGGATTTTGGCGCCAAAATTCTTCATAGCAGGTTTTAGCATTAATTGGGTTGGTTTCAATCAATTAAGAGTCTTTGGGTGTTAGTGGAGGTGGAGGGGACAAGGTAAGGGAGAAGTTTGAAAAAGGAGGAAAACCACTCTGGTTTTTGGTTTTACAGTTATATGTGATGATGATGAACAGTGCTGGTATTTTGGCGCGTGATTGACTTTTTTGACCGGTATTAGTATATTGGGGGGGTCAAAAATGGTTATGACAGGGGTCAAGAGGTGTTGTGAACTGGGGTTCAAGGGTCAAGGGTCATGCTTGGGCTAAGGTTGGGCCAGCTGGTTGTTGGATTGGATTTGGGCTTGATATATTAATAAGGGTCCGGTTTGGTATATGTTAACATAAGGACTAGAATTGCAAATTTACCAAACTTGAAGGACTGATCTTGCCAACTTTCCAAACTTATCACAAGGACTAATTTTGACAAACTTTGATAGTACAAGGATAACTTTTGCATGAAATTCCATTTTTAGAAATCCAAGGACTATTTTTGCAATTTTTCAAAGTTTAAGGACCTTTCCTGCCATTTGACCAAAGAATCATTCAAGGACCAATTTTAACAACTTAGAATATTTCAGGGACATTGAATGATAAAATTCCACATTTTTGAATTCCAGGGACTAGATTTGACAACTTTTAAAACTTGGGGGGCTAAAACTGCCAATTTTGCAAACTTGAATCATTTTTCATCTGATTTTGATATTTTTGCATTTAAAACACATAAAACACTGATTTGTGATATTTTCATCAATTTGATGCATTTTTGAGTGTTTTCAGATGATTTTGCAGTTTAGATTGTACAAAAATGATGAGTGATTCAGCAAAACAATCCCCGACAGCGGCGCCAAAAATTGATTTGCACGAAACACGTCAAGCTATCTCACACAAGCTAGCCACTTGTGAATGACTAACCGTAAGAAACTTAAAACGGCTCAGACACTGACCAATAATAAGAAGTGTGTAGTATACGGGTAACTCAAACGTGTTAGGTTTGAGCACCGAGATCGTTCCGAACGAGGGTTGAATGGAATTTCCAACTCACGTCTTGATTATCGGGATTTGAATGAGAAAAGGGGATAATATGATATCATCTAAACTACGGGATAAGGCAAACATAAGGAACTAAAATCTATGGGAAATCCTAAGAATTATAGCAAACTAGGCAAATCTACATTAAAACGCAAATACGAAATTTAAACGAAACGCGAATAAAAAGCAAGAACGTCTAATCTAAATCCTAAAAATAACCTAAAATTACTTTTATGCTAAAAATGATATTAGAAAACTAATTATGAATTAAAATTATTTTTTTGGAATTTTCTTGATTTATTTAGAATTAAAAACTAATTATTAACTTTAAAAATAAGACTAAATAACTAGAAATTATAAAAACAAAGGGGAAGATTATGAAACTAATTTCTAAAAATTTAAAATAACATAAGAGACTTTTCAAAACTAAATTTTTATTTTTCAGATTAATTTCCTATTTTCTATGAATTTAATACTATTTAAATCTAATTTAAATTGTGAAAAATACCAAATAAAAGAGGAAAAATAGGGAAAAATATTTTTTATGCTTTTTATATTTATCTTAATCTATTAAAATTGAAAAATTATTTTTTGGAACTTTTTCTGAATTAAATGCAATTAAAGCTAATTAAAAGTGATTAAAAACTGAATTTAATAATGAAAAATACTAAACAGTGACCAAAAATTATGAAAAATTCAGGGAAATTCTAATTTATTATTCTAAGGCTATGAAAAATATAAAAACTGATGCTTATGTGAGGGAATTAAAGGCTGCAGTGTAAACTAGTTGGAAATAAGCATTTTTCAATAAGCTAATAAGCACTAGAATGAACCAATCTAAAACAGAAGCTAACTTATCCTATGACTACTCTAAAGCAACTTATTAAAACTACTCCTAACCTCTAATCAGCAATTTAACAAGTTTAGATGCCAACTGATTTTATAAGCAAAACAGATTCTGGACCCTACTTTAAGCTACTGCAAACTGCTTATTCAATAAGCTAATGAGAAAACTAAAACTGTGGTTCTCAAGACCACCTAGCAGAGATCATAATTCCAAATTTACAGCTTATATGGACTAGTAATGAAGAAGCTAGAGATCAAACAAAAAAGCTGTAAAGGACTGTGATGAGCTGCTGATGCAGTAACAGTGGTTGACCCCCCTGTTTAAGCTTATGCAAGGGCTTATCAGGAGTGCTTAAGCCAAAAATAGAAATGTAGTCTTAAAGACCACCTAGCTGACTATACCTAAACCAAAAATCAGACCCTTACTAGTTGAAATGAAGACTGTGCAATGACTGCAATATCTGCATAAAACTGACTTTGGACACAGTTTGACTTTTTGAAACAGTTAAGAGATTTGACTTTCTTGAAATTTAAGATCAAATAAAAGACTGACAATGATGAAATAAGATGTGATAAGACTATAGCAAGCTTACTAATTAAGTTCTAAACCTATGTGAGAAGATTTCAGTACCTTGATTTTAACAGTTAAGCAAAGAAGATCAGATAACTAGTTGTTTTGACTTAGGATGCAAATAGCAGCAAGACAAAGACAGAGATGGAATCAATAAACTATATCAAGCCTATATCAACTGATCTAATCCAATATTGTAGCCTCTAAAACAGTTTTAAGCATTCAACCAAACACTCCTTCAAAATTCCAAAATGCATTAAAACTACTAAACCTGATGAGATTATGTCTAAAACTGATATAGAACTTACTCAAACAACAATCTGAAAACAGAAATTGAACCCAACTGATTTGACTCTCAAATATGACCCGTTTGACTTATGTTGACTTTTTGAAGGAAAAGTGATTAAGGACAATTAGAAACAATAATAAGCTCACATAAGCTTATCCAAGCTTATATGAGCTTAAAGTAACAGTTGACAACACTTAAAACAGATTGTAAATGATTAAAACTGATATCAATGATTTGACAAAATAAAAGTGAGATTTGCATTAAAGAAACTGACATTACAATGAAAATCTGAAATTACAAATTACTTAACTTCTAAAAACATTTAAATTGAAAGGAAATGACATGGTCAAGATTCCTCTAAGACATAAGGAATTGGATGAATAACAATGTGAGCTTAGAGGTGTATAAATAGCTGAGCTTGAGCCTTGGGATGCCTTTGGAAGATGCTAGAAGTCCATTGACAGCCACACATTCAATCATGATTCACCTCAACCAATCATAGAGCTCCAAATCCTATGATGAGGTGTTTTGGCCAATGGGAGAGCTTGGTTTGGCCACGTAGGCAGCTATCTGACAAGTCAGTGATTCTAGAAGCTTAGGATAGATGCTAAGTACTATGTTGGGTGTTTGGGGTAAATTGGTGGGTGGTGGTAATTGGGTAAAACAGGTAATTGGGTGTGTTTGGGGAAGAAGAGGTGAAAAAGGGGCGCGTTTGTTTATTTAATTATTCTTTAAATGTAGTTGACCGGGTCCTCGGGTTTTGACCAGGGTAAAGTGAGCGGGTCAGGTGGTTAAGTGGTATACCGGATTGAGTGTTATGTTTAGTTACTGGATTGGGTCATGAGTAGGGTTTATTGGGCCGAAGGTTTTTGTTAAGTGGATTTGGACTTGGATAATGGGTTTGGTTTAGGACTAGTATAAATGATCCAAGTGATAACATAGGGACCAATAATGTCAAAACTGAATTTTGAGGGATCACACATGTAATTCTGAAATCATCCTCCAAGGACCATCTTTGTCAATCTTTAATAGACCAGGGACTGAATTTGCAGCTTTTGAAACTTGAGGGGTGTTTTCTGTCAGTTGCTGAAAGTTCAGGGACCATTTCTGACATTTCTTCAAACTTTGATCAAATCTTCACAAATCATCCTCAGAGATTAGAAATCTTCAAAAATGCATAGTTCTGACCTTCCGGCTCAGCTTAAGCTCTCTTAATCTCTCGTGCTCGGATTTATGTCTGATTTGGGTCCTTTTTGCGTGTTTTTACATATCCATACCTGCACAAGCACAAACTCAAGAAAACCACAAATATTAGCAATAAACGGCTCTTTCTTGGTTATTTTGGGTCAGTTTTGATAAAGAAAAGGTATGTGTTTTAGCACATACCAAAATACCCCAGACGAAACCATTGCCGTGTCCTCACGCAATGCAATCAACTCACGCTTCTAAAACCAAGGATTTCAATCTCTTTCTACTAAACCTATGAAGAAGTAGCAAAGATTCCTCAAAAGAGATTAAGAAAGCCTTAATTCTAAAAACGCCCCGTTTACCTTTTATTTTCACATATAGATATAACGATTAAGCACATTCCGGTTATGAATGACGGTTTGTTGAACTTTCATGTCGATCAATAACTCCAACATTTTTCAAACGACACGTTAGGATCACAGAGTAGAAAACACAACACAGCGTGAAGTGACCATACGGATAGAATACATCGTCCCTGATTTTTCACAAGTCCCAAACTAAGCGTAAAACCGAAATCATTGTTACAAATGATTCTAGATGCTAACACTACCCATGGAAGTTACTTGTGTAATTACCTTTTGTTCCCATTTTCCTATTTCCTCTAGACTTTTTTATTTTTGTGAGAAATGAATTTCTTCAAATTCTCGTTTCGATAACTTTTATTCCGATAAAGATACAAAGCTAAGTCGATAATTAGTTATCCGCCTTCTCTCAAGAACCATTGTCGTAAAAATGAGGTCCACATCAAGGAATTTTTATTCACTTTGATTTTTAATTTTTCATTTTTCAACATTCATTTTTTTTTTTTTTTTCAACATTCATTTTCATTCACTTAGACTTTTACGTGTATGAGCTATGAACCACGGAGCTTCACAGGGTAATTCCAAGACTATAGGCTTCATGAAATGAGGATCCCGGCTGGCTAGGCTAAGACCTCACTCAATCCTGGCTAAAGATCCAAGGGTCCGATCTCGACACCGCAGCTCACAACTTTACTTATTACATTTCACATATCACTTATTACTCATTACTCACTTATTTATTACGGATCCTTGATGTGTACCCAATTTTTAAAACAAAGATTCTTTTAAGAAGATAAAGAACTAACTATTGCCAAAAACTCGACATCTCTAATTATTTATTTGACAGATATGGGGTGAAACAATTTTGTGGGAACAAAAAGCCATAAGTACCTTCGATGGGCTCTAAAGAGAACCAACTACTCCACGCTTAGCATCTAAACTCATAAGTAACTCTATCATTTCTCGATCTCTGCAAATTTAAAATCCCAAATAATGAGATCCGCAGATGCTTAGCCGATAATTTTTAGATTACCTATGGTTAAGGGAACAAGCTAGGGCTCAACACGCCCGGTCAAGTCAGAATTCTATTCCTACTCTCACCAGCGGAAAGTCAACAAGGTGTCAAAACATATATTAACTTAGCAAATGCTTCGTCTAATGAAATCAAGTCATGCATATTTAAAGTCACTCAGGGAAACTTGCAAATTCTTGGCCTTGTGAGCTAGAATTCGCATTTTATAGCTTCTAATCTAAGAGACTAGCAAAACCTTTCAATCAAAAAGACTTAACAAAAGCTTCAAAAATTTTTTAAATTTTTCACATTTTTGCACAATTTTTCATTTTCTAAGGAAAAACGGGGTTACGAGAGAAACACAACAGAAATAAGCAAGTGCGGTCAAATCAAATCGAAGATTACCCTACCCCAGACGAGAACGAAACATTGTCCTCAATGTTTAAAGCAAGGGTATCACGAAAATCTAAAAGCCGTTTATTAAGTATGCTCAAAGATAAACGTTAGTCGATAAGATTTAGGATATCGGATTTCCAGCAGCATCGATCATGAAACTCGAGTAGAGAAAATGACAAACTTCGAGCACGAGAGTCTTCATATCGGGAACATCCTACACACAACATCACAAATAACCAAACACGAGAAATCGAAGAGGCAGACCCCTTCGCGTCACTTATTAGAAAATAGAAAGAAGATAGATGGATAAGCATGGGGTGCCTCCCACGAAGCGCTACTGTTTTTCTTAAACGAGTTGCTAGCCTGACTCGTCCCCGAATTCATTTGTCCTTGGGGAAAAAGGTGGTAGAGATACCAGGGTCAAAAACGGTGTCCTCATTCCCGAAAGAATGAGACTGGGTGGGTTGGGAGGAAAAGAAAATGTCGGGCTCAAGCACATAAGGAATGACTCCTCCCAAACTCTTATAAGGCATATGAAAGATCGATCCATCATCCGGCGGTTTTGCGGGTGGACGAAAGGATGATGGATAGAAATGAGAAAACTCCAAGAAAGACGGGAGCTCATGGTAAAGGATAAGAGGTTTAGGCTCACAAATGAAGGCATCCAAGAAAGGATCCTTATATCCAGAAATGATTTTAACAAAAGGCTCATCAATGTATATCCCGGGTTTGAAAATCTTGTCCTCACATGTGTGCTCAACGGGATAAGTGAGGGTCGACTCAACAGAGGAGGGAGAATCATCATTAAGCAAGCTTTCAAGAAAAAGGATATCTTGATTAGAGTCGCACCCGTCACTCTCAATACCCGGTGGTATTGGATCATCAAGAAATAAGTCGATTTCTTCCATATCAGAATCATAAGGCGGATCATCAAGAATATCGTCTTCAACCACTTTAGTCAATTCATCAATCTCCATAATATCTTCAGTGTCGGATTCATCACTTTCTTCGTCTTGCATAACATCACATGACGGGAGAGAAAGGTCGGAACACAGAGATGGGACAAGTGGTGTGCTCTGAGAGCTAGAAATATCCACCACTTCCGTTGTGGTCTCTGAATCGGACTCAAAATCTTTGTCGAAAAGAGGATTAACTTCACAAAAGGTGTAGTCATCACTGAGTTCAAAAAGAGGATTTGAGAAAATCCCGGAAGTAACCTCGGAAATGTCAAGAGAATCACATAAAAGCGAATCACAATCACTATCAGATATATCCTCGGACTCACTTGGGTTTGGGTCAAGGCTCTCAACACAAGACGATTCCGTTTCCGGAATGGTGCTAAGAGGCTCGTCCCCCATTATGAGAGAGTCAACGGGATCAACAATGTTTGAAGAAATAGAATCATCGACCTCTTCCAATACGATATCGCTTCTCTCATCCGGCGTGAGTAAAGGGGAAGGGTCGAAAATGAAAGGCTCAGAAACGGGAGGGGTTTCATCCGACAAACTTGCATAGTACTCTTTCATTTGGATGGAATCCTCATCATCATCGTCGATGTAAGTCGCGAGCCATCGGGCACGTCTTGCAAGTGCCTGCTCCTCAATTCGTATTTCTTCAAGGCATTTTTCAATCTGAGCTGCTCGTTCTTCTTCTTCGAGTAATTCTATCATAGATCTTTCGTTGCGAGACGCTCGATCTTCGTCATGTTCATTAACAAATTCTTCGAGTATTTTAAGACATCTTTGAATTTCTGGAGAAATTATCGGAGGTTGTGGTTGAATTTCTTGGTATTGTGGAGGTGGGTCATAAGAATAGTCATAAGGAACTTGCTCGTAAACAATTGGATTCTGCATTTGACAATCGGAATTAAAGTGCGGACCTCCACAATGCTCACAACAGTATGATTGTTGTGACGGGTTTGGTGAAGTATATGGATAAGGTTCATAACCAAAGGTTGTATTGTTAAATTGGGCTTGACATTCAAAACCTTGGTGAGGACCTCCACAGTACTCACACGAGTATGACTCCGTCTCATGGTATGGGATTGGTTAAGGAAATCGGTCGTATCATTGTAGGGATGTTGGTCGTAGACAAACTCGTTTCCCATATTCACAATGCTACAACCGGGACAATTCCCACCATTTTGAGGTCCACCACACCATTGACAACTATAATGGTAAGACGAAGACATCGAGAAGAATTATACGAATAAGAGGGTAAAGAGATAAAGAATTGACGGTTCAGAGGGTAAAGAAGAATATTTTTTTGGGTTTTTAGAAAACATATTTTGAAAAGGAAAATCTTTTTGGGTTTTTGAAAAGATATATTTACAAAATGACGTAACTTCACTCGGGAAAGGATCTTCAAATGCACACGATTCGAGACGGAATACGAAAACTCGCTACAAGCCCTCCCCGGCAGCGGCGCCAAAAATTGATTCAGCAAAACAATCCCCGGCAGCGGCGCCAAAAATTGATTTGCACGAAACACGTCAAGCTATCTCACACAAGCTAGCCACTTGTGAATGACTAACCGTAAGAAACTTAAAATGGCTCGGACACTGACCAATAATAAGAAGTGTGTAGTATACGGGTAACTCAAACGTGTTAGGTTTGAGCACCGAGATCGTTCCGAACGAGGGTTGAATGGAATTTCCAACTCACGTCTCGATTATCGGGATTTGAATGAGAAAAGGGGATAATATGATATTATCTAAACTACGGGATAAGGCAAACATAAGGAACTAAAATCTATGGGAAATCCTAAGAATTATAGCAAACTAGGCAAATCTACATTAAAACGCAAATACGAAATTTAAACGAAACGCGAATAAAAAGCAAGAACGTCTAATCTAAATCCTAAAAATAACCTAAAATTGCTTTTATGCTAAAAATGATATTAGAAAACTAATTATGAATTAAAATTATTTTTTTGGAATTTTCTTGATTTATTTAGAATTAAAAACTAATTATTAACTTTAAAAATAAGACTAAATAACTAGAAATTATAAAAACAAAGGGGAAGATTATGAAACTAATTTCTAAAAATCTAAAATAACATAAGAGACTTTTCAAAACTAAATTTTTATTTTTCAGATTAATTTCCTATTTTCTATGAATTTAATACTATTTAAATCTAATTTAAATTGTGAAAAATACCAAATAAAAGAGGAAAAATAGGGAAAAATATTTTTTATGCTTTTTATATTTATCTTAATCTATTAAAATTGAAAAATTATTTTTTGGAACTTTTTCTGAATTAAATGCAATTAAAGCTAATTAAAAGTGATTAAAAACTGAATTTAATAATGAAAAATACTAAACAGTGACCAAAAATTATGAAAAATTCAGGGAAATTCTAATTTATTATTCTAAGGCTATGAAAAATATAAAAACTGATGCTTATGTGAGGGAATTAAAGGCTGCAGTGTAAACTAGTTGGAAATAAGCATTTTTCAATAAGCTAATAAGCACTAGAATGAACCAATCTAAAACAGAAGCTAACTTATCCTATGACTACTCTAAAGCAACTTATTAAAACTACTCCTAACCTCTAATCAGCAATTTAACAAGTTTAGATGCCAACTGATTTTATAAGCAAAACAGATTCTGGACCCTACTTTAAGCTACTGCAAACTGCTTATTCAATAAGCTAATGAGAAAACTAAAACTGTGGTTCTCAAGACCACCTAGCAGAGATCATAATTCCAAATTTACAGCTTATATGGACTAGTAATGAAGAAGCTAGAGATCAAACAAAAAAGCTGTAAAGGACTGTGATGAGCTGCTGATGCAGTAACAGTGGTTGACCCCCCTGTTTGAGCTTATGCAAGGGCTTATCAGGAGTGCTTAAGCCAAAAACAGAAATGTAGTCTTAAAGACCACCTAGCTGACTATACCTAAACCAAAAATCAGACCCTTACTAGTTGAAATGAAGACTGTGCAATGACTGCAATATCTGCATAAAACTGACTTTGGACACAGTTTGACTTTTTGAAACAGTTAAGAGATTTGACTTTCTTGAAATTTAAGATCAAATAAAAGACTGACAATGATGAAATAAGATGTGATAAGACTATAGCAAGCTTACTAATTAAGTTCTAAACCTATGTGAGAAGATTTCAGTACCTTGATTTTAACAGTTAAGCAAAGAAGATCAGATAACTAGTTGTTTTGACTTAGGATGCAAATAGCAGCAAGACAAAGACAGAGATGGAATCAATAAACTATATCAAGCCTATATCAACTGATCTAATCCAATATTGTAGCCTCTAAAACAGTTTTAAGCATTCAACCAAACACTCCTTCAAAATTCCAAAATGCATTAAAACTACTAAACCTGATGAGATTATGTCTAAAACTGATATAGAACTTACTCAAACAACAATCTGAAAACAGAAATTGAACCCAACTGATTTGACTCTCAAATATGACCCGTTTGACTTATGTTGACTTTTTGAAGGAAAAGTGATTAAGGACAATTAGAAACAATAATAAGCTCACATAAGCTTATCCAAGCTTATATGAGCTTAAAGTAACAGTTGACAACACTTAAAACAGATTGTAAATGATTAAAACTGATATCAATGATTTGACAAAATAAAAGTGAGATTTGCATTAAAGAAACTGACATTACAATGAAAATCTGAAATTACAAATTACTTAACTTCTAAAAACATTTAAATTGAAAGGAAATGACATGGTCAAGATTCCTCTAAGACATAAGGAATTGGACGAATAACAATGTGAGCTTAGAGGTGTATAAATAGCTGAGCTTGAGCCTTGGGATGCCTTTGGAAGATGCTAGAAGTCCATTGACAGCCACACATTCAATCATGATTCACCTCAACCAATCATAGAGCTCCAAATCCTATGATGAGGTGTTTTGGCCAATGGGAGAGCTTGGTTTGGCCACGTAGGCGCTATCGACAAGTCAGTGATTCTAGAAGCTTAGGATAGATGCTAAGTACTATGTTGGGTGTTTGGGGTAAATTGGTGGGTGGTGGTAATTGGGTAAAACAGGTAATTGGGTGTGTTTGGGGAAGAAGAGGTGAAAAAGGGGCGCGTTTGTTTATTTAATTATTCTTTAAATGTAGTTGACCGGGTCCTCGGGTTTTGACCAGGGTAAAGTGAGCGGGTCAGGTGGTTAAGTGGTATACCGGATTGAGTGTTATGTTTAGTTACTGGATTGGGTCATGAGTAGGGTTTATTGGGCCGAAGGTTTTTGTTAAGTGGATTTGGACTTGGATAATGGGTTTGGTTTAGGACTAGTATAAATGATCCAAGTGATAACATAGGGACCAATAATGTCAAAACTGAATTTTGAGGGATCACACATGTAATTCTGAAATCATCCTCCAAGGACCATCTTTGTCAATCTTTAATAGACCAGGGACTGAATTTGCAGCTTTTGAAACTTGAGGGTGTTTTCTGTCAGTTGCTGAAAGTTCAGGGACCATTTCTGACATTTCTTCAAACTTTGATCAAATCTTCACAAATCATCCTCAGAGATTAGAAATCTTCAAAATGCATAGTTCGACCTTCCGGCTCAGCTTAAGCTCTCTTAATCTCTCGTGCTCGGATTTATGTCTGATTTGGGTCCTTTTTGCGTGTTTTTACATATCCATACCTGCACAAGCACAAACTCAAGAAAACCACAAATATTAGCAATAAACGGCTCTTTCTTGGTTATTTTGGGTCAGTTTTGATAAATAAAAGGTATGTGTTTTAGCACATACCAATGAATATTTAGACACTCATCAACATCAAATTCTAGAAGTGTCTTTGTTCTAGAATTGGTTCACTCTGATGTATGGCAGGCGCCGGTTCTATCCCTAAGAGGAGCAAAGTATTTTGTATCCATCATTGATGTCTATTCCAGGAGATGTTGGGTGTACCAAATTAAGAAGAAGTCTGATGTGTTTGAAGTTTTCATAAGTTTACAAAGCGCGGGTTGAACTTGATTCTGGAAAGAATATCAAGTGTTTGAGGACAGATAATGGATGTGAATACAATGGTGATGAATTTGATACCTTTTGCAAGAAAGAAAGAATCAAAAGGCAGTTCACAACGGCATACACTCCTCAACAAAATGGAGTGGCAGAGCGGATGAACAAAACCTTGTTTGAAAGAGCAAGAGCAATGTTGGCAACTGAAAGCTTGGAAAAATCATTCTGGGAAGAAGCAGTAAATACCGCATGTTATTTGATAAATTGGCCACCTTCAACTACATTTGAATTGAAGACACCAATGAAGATGTGGACGGGAAAGCCAGTCAACTATTCAGACCTTCATATATTTGGAAGTCATGTATAGGTAATGTACAATTCCCAAGAAACTACAAAGTTGGATCCGAAATCCAGAAAGTGCTTGTTCTTGGGGTACGTTGACAGAGTAAAGGGGTATCGCTTGTAGGACTCCACTGCCCACAAAGTAGTCATCAGCAGAGTTTTTGTCTTTATGGAAGACAAAATTCAATGAAATGAAGAAGGTGGTAACACTACAAGAGAAACTACATCAATACATGTGGAAAAGCAATTTTATTCGAGTGACTCTTCTAAAGTCGTGTCACAGCACGAGGTGAATGAGACAACTGAGTCTCAAACTCCAATGACACGTACTCTTTATCCTGAAAGAAAACATCCGGTGTGGCACTCAGATTATGTTATGGAGAGCAACGTTGCATATTGTCTTCTTAAAGAGGAATTAGAGCCATCAACTCTTCAAGAAGCATTGAATAATTCATATGCGTCATTCTGGATGGCAGCAATGCAAGAAGAAATTGAAGCTCTTCATAAGAATAAAACATGGGAACTGATGCCACTACCAGCAGGAAGAAAACCCATTGGAAACAAATGGGTGTATAAGATCAAGAAGAATTGTGATGACCAGGTGGGGAGGTATCATGCAAGATTGGTAGTAAAAGGATATGCTCAGAAAGACGAAATCGACTTGAACAAAATATTTTCCCCTGTGGTTCGAGTGGTTCTGGCAATGTGTGCTACATATGATTTACATCTAGAGCAACTAGATGTGAAAACTGCATTTCTTCATGGAAATCTTAAGGAAGAAATTTACATGCTCCAACCAGAAGGTTCTAAACAAAAAGGAAAAGAGAACTTGGTTTGCAGTTAAACAAATCTATGCACGATCTAATGTAGGAGCCGCAGTTCTGGTACAAGAGATTTTATTCTTTCATTATTGGCCTTGGATATAACATACTATACGTAGACCCTTTTGCATACTACAAGAGGTTTAGAGACAATGATTTTTTCATCTTGCTGTTATATGTTGACGACGTGTTGTTATCATATCAGTAAACTGAAGGCACGACTCGCTAGGGAATTTGAGATGAAAGACTTGGGACCCGCAAACAAGATTCTAGGGATGCAAATTCACTGAGATAGAGTTAGTAGGAAAATCTGGATTTTACATAAAGTTATGTGAAGAAAATCTTGACAAGGTTTAATATGCAAGATTGTAAGCCAATATCAACCCCGTTTCCTACTAATGTCAAGTTATCCTCCAAGATGAGTCCTAGCAATGAAGAAGAGAGGATGGAAATGTCTCGAGTACCATATGCATCAGCAGTGGGAAGTTTAATGTTCGCGATGATTTGTACAACACCAGGCATTGCACATGCAGTGGGAGTAGTGAGTCAGTACATGGCGGAACCTGGTAGAGAGCATTGGGAAACTACGAATAGGATCCTTAGATACATTAAAGGAACCTCAGATGTTGCATTATGTTTTGGGGAATTGGATTTAACTATCAAGGGATATGTTGATTCTAATTACGCAGGTGATCTTGACGGAAGTAAATCAACCACCATGTATGTGGTTACACTTTCTGGCGAAACAGTAAGTTGGGTTTCAAAACTGCAGTCAGTTGTGGCCATATCAACAAATAAAGCATAATATGTTGCAGCTGATCAAGCCAACAAAGAAGCAGTATGGTTTAAGATGTTGTTGGAAGAGCTTGGGCACGAATAAGAGAAAATTCCTCTATTTTGTGACAATCAGAGTGCCTTGTATCTAGCAAGAAATCCAGCATTTCATTAAAAAAAGCATATACGAGTTCAGTATCACTTCGTTTGTGAGAAAGTGGAGGAAGGAACCGTGGATATGCAGAAAATTCATACTGATGATAACGTGGCAGATTATCTGACTAAAGCAATCAACTGTGATAAGTTTATATGGTACCGATCCTCGTGCGGCCTAGAAAAAACGTAAGCTACATGGAGGTGCAAGGAAGGATAACGGTGTGAAGATCGATTTAGTTTCAATTAGATCTTCAAGTGGGAGATTGTTAACACAGATACATTGTATCTACTTTATGGAATCTTTTTGCAAGTAGGATGGTGAACAAGTTGTGCATATGGGTCATGCATGATGTCATTGTGCTCAAGTTGTTTCCTATAAACGGCAATGAGGCAAGCCTCATTTCTGCATCCCCCATTCCAACAATAACATATAGTGTTCTTTGTTTCTTTCTCTCCTACTAGTCCTTGAGAAGTATTAGAGAGTTTGTAATATCTCCTAATACAAGAGATATAACTATTGGTGTTTGTTACATATTGATTATTGTAACACTCAAATAAACACAAATATAGTTCGAATCAATGGAATAAACTTAGAGAGAGAGAGTAGAATGGGATGCTTTCTAGAGAGAGAAAGTGAGAGAGAAAAACAAAGAAAAGGTTAGATTAAGAATGAAAGCTCCACCCATTCCAAGGATGGAAGGGGAATTTATAGTTACAACCTACACGCCCTCCTGTCGGGCTGTGGATCAGGCATACAGTGGGTAAAGACCCGTCCTTCCTCCACGGTGTTACACTAAGCTAAACTAAGCTAATAACTAACTAATAAACTAATAAATAACGATATTTCTACGAGCTAACTTATGCTAGATTATATTTGGGGTGACCGACTCTTCACTATGGAATTTCTAATTCCTAACAATCTCCCCCTAAGGGAGGTCACCCCATGTTTTACATTTTGGATTCTAGCATTCTATTTTAGCTTTAGTCTTGAGCTCGTAGACTTTAATTCTTCAACATCCGCAATCTTTGTACTTTAGCAGTGATTCTTCAAAGACCGATTGCTTTGTACTTTAAGTGGAGGTCTTTGATCTGATCCACATCTTGATGATCTTCGAGCTTTCTTTGAGATCATCAGCCACAGTAAATCTCTGGATCACCCTTTATTGTGTTGCCTTCATGTGATGTTGTGACTTTTGGACCGACATGCTCACACTTTCTGGATTATGACATCTTTTCATCAGAGTAGTGGAAGCATCTTTGTGTGTCCTTGATTGTCATGATTTTCTTCAAGTATATTGGTGTAAGCTGTGAGCATGCGGTTGTGAATTGACTTCTCAATAACGATCAACTGCAACCGTCCAATGTTCCTGCAAACAACAGTTAGCACTAAAACACATGAAAGTGTCTTTGTTCACTTTCGTTGAATATAGTTGCAAGAACCACGGTTCCCCGTTGATCAGTATAAATACTGCCTGTGATCAGGTAGAATTCTGAAGAATCTCCTTGACAGGGTTTCATAGCTTGATCTAGCCATTCTCAAACAGGAGCGTCCCAAAGAAAACAACACGGAGTGAGTGAACCAACGAATTGAGATTCACTGATTGATGAAGAATTGATTTGAAAAACAATCGCGTATTGCTTAGAAGAAAGAGATTTGCAATACGACGAAGGTTTTATAAGAAATATCAATTTTCAATCAGAAACACTTTTTGAATTTGAAAATGAGTACACATTCGATGTGCTAGAGAAAAGAAGAGATTTCCACATCGAACGGTTTTTCCAAAAGTATTTTTTTCGATCAGAGATACTTTTTGTGTTTGAAAACATGAATACACATTTGATGTGCTAGGGAAAAGAAGATTTGCACATCGAACAATTTTTCCAAAAGTATCCGTCAATTCATTACCTGGACCAAGGTTGATTCAAGAGTGAATCGCCCCTTCATTTCTGTCCAGTTGTCACAAGCTTGATCTTTTGGAAAGATATCACATGTAACCCACCAAGAGCTTGTTTTATGTTGGCTCTAGAAGGATTTCCATCTTTATCGTGAATACTTTACATATCACTCAGATGTTCTGGCAATACCACAAGGATAATGTGTAGGACTCTCAATATATACTTACTTTCCACATAGTGTGAAACAGCAAGTCTTCATTAATTTTGTGTCCTAATGAGATATTGTGGATGATCTCTTGGCTCTAGACTCGATAGTGCACTTTGGTTTCCTATGCCGGAGACTAGGGAGAGGGTCTCCTTCTTCAATATCAACGATCTCTAAGAGAAAGTTGATAGATTATGTAGGTTCCCCGTGAGAATGAAACAAGTCCTTTTAAGAGGAACTTGAGTAGCTTGCAAAGTTAGGTGCAGTGCGTCACTGGGTCCATGACGTCTTGTCTTCAATACCAGTGTTACCTTAGTAGATACCAGTAGCATATGTATTGAACCCGGTTTCTGCCCTAAGGTTGAATTAATGGAGGGCTATTTCTTTTCACCCTTTTCATATTCAATTATTTTACATTCTTCAACCCCTTCAGTGCTAACCAAGACTTCATAACTAGAACCTTGTTGGGTTTATTCCAGTAGTAGCTTTGTCTCAGTCCGCACTCTTCCCGTATTCTCATTTTTCTCCTTTTTTCATCATACCTAAGGACTTTTACACTATCTAGTGGATTGTCCATGGGTAGATCCCTCCGAATCTGGCGGGGTCGTGGGAACAAATACCTAACCTAACCATTCTTATAGCACCATGCATAAAGTAAATTGGTCGGTCTTTTGGTATTGTTCTTTCCTTCTTGAAACCAATTGAAAAATCATTTGGAAAATCAATCAAGGTACTTGTGATGTAAAATCAAAGCATTTTGTACCTTAATTGTTTTGATCATTTAGAAATGCTCCCCCTCAACATGTACATATGATTTTGAAATTGTTTAGCACATGGAGGCAAGAGTTCTTTGAAATAATTTGTTGATCACAATTTTCGTGGAAAAAGCCATTTGATTTTCTGGGTAAATTCTCCCCCTCAAAATGTGCGTTGGTTGTATAAAATCATTTAGCACATAGAGGAAAGAGTTCGTTTGAAGTACATCCTCGATCACATTTTCCATTAAGAACCCATTAGAAAATCAATCAAGGTACTTATGTTAAAACATAGAATTCTTTGTACCTTGAAAGTTTATTTTCTTTTGAAATGCTCCCCCTCAATATGTGCTTCAATTAATGAAAACGTTTAGCACATATGGGAGAGCAGCCTGCACTTTGAGTCAAAACGATCACTTGTTATCAGATTTCATATTTAAATCACATTTTCTCCCCCGATCAAAAATATCAAATCCTTTGAGATTTTGGATCCCAAGTGATTTAAATAGGTTTAGAAAACATGGGAGAAAATATGCCTGGTTTAAATTCTCTTCTGGTTTTTGGTTAAATGCTCCTCCTCAATCATGTGCATTATGTATTTGAAATCGTTTGGCACATGAAGGAAGGAGTGCTTTTGAAACAATCACCCTTTAAAACCGATTTGAGATTTAAATCACGATCTCTCCCCCGATCAAAAATTTCAAACCATTTGAGATTTGTGATCTCAATTGATTTAAATTATTTAGAAAAGTTTGGGGAAAGACGTGGCAAGATTTAAAATTTGAAATTGACTTATGCGGACCAATTATAGACATTAAAGATTGTTAGTGTCAGGTATTCTAGTTTTTAAGAGATCTTTAAGTAAAATAAAATAATTTCACAATCAAACAAGAACAGAAAAAAATTTATTTTGAAAGATCTTTGAGTTTTAAAGAAAATCATACCATGATATAACATTAAATCTTTAGATCACCACTTATTTTGTACAAACGGACTTGATAGATGAAATATCGTTTGAAATATTTAAGATTGAAATCACTCTCCCCCTCAATCGAAGACCGTAGTCGTTGATTGAATGACTTTAGTTTAAAATTGAAGTCCAGTTGATTTCCAAAATTTGAGTCTAATTTATTTTCAAAACAATATTTTTCCATTTTCAAGACAATATTTATAAAATTGTTGAAAAATGGTATCGTCCACTATTTTTCCTGTACAAAGATACGTTAGGTGGTTAAGCTGCTTTGGTTGTTGTTGCTGAAGGTTGGAAGAAAACCATCTGCTGAAGCAGTGAGACCTATGAAGTTGCATCTATCGTGCCAACTATCCATAGAGAGATCCCCGTTTTTTCATTTGTCGACCCAAGAAATTGTTGCCCTTTCCTTTCGGCATCCAATCATCTTCTTTTGTGGGATCCGGATCGGGAACATTCTTTTATACCATGATATCTGCATACGTTAGTGAACATACATACATATATATGGTGGTCGACATCACCCAAACAGCAATCGACTAATACAAGTCAATCCAACATATCAATCAGATCATGTAAATCATGGGAATAATGTGTTTATCAAACTATAGTCATCTAATTCTAACAATCATATCCTAGAATCCTAGTCCTTCAACGTAGGCAAACATCTTTTTCAGTTAAGCACGTAGGATGATTATATAAGCTCGTTAGATGATATAAATTTAAAAACATTCTCCCCCTCAATCAATGACTCATTTCATAAAAAGTTTTAAATAAGCTGAAGTCATTGATTGGGTTTTTCAAATTTATGAAAACAAGATACTGATTGATTTTCAAGCAACTCATTTACCACCATTTTTTGAAACACAACAAATGTTTTTCTGAAGAATTTTAGAAGGAAAAACATTTGTGTAGGAACAGCAGTCCTTCGACATGCTTTCCTCATATTGTTTTAGGATAAGTGCACGAAATTTATGAAAATTGGTTTAGCGCATCACTTTCCTTTCTTTAAAGAGCGGGCTGCTATCTGAAATAATAGCAAACCATAGTTTAAGCACGGGTTACAGTCTGAAGTAACTGCAAGCCATATTTTGAGACATGTTTTTGGAAAAGAATATTTACACCTCCTACTCGAACTTCATCTATGGTCCCGTGCCATTATTGAATGACATTTCTAAGACCGTAGATGTTATCGATACCAGAAGACATGTCTTGAGAAAACATATTTTTGATATTTTTCAAATTTTCTGATTTTTATGGGTTTTCGTTGGTTTTATAATTTTCTATTTTCTTTTTGTGGGTTTTTATATTTTTTTATTTTGGTTTTTGATAAATATTTACAAAGATAGAGTAGATGATATAGTTTAAGAAAGATGATGATACGAGTACCAATATAAGGATATCGAACAGCCCCGTTGTAGAAGATAGAAGTCATCATCTCTTAAACATTCACCACCAAAGCTTTCGACGCTCCTGAATTGAGAGAAATTGAACCATCTGAAAGTGAGACTTTGGCAGCTTCCCCCAAACTGAAAATCCTTTTGTTGAGTAGATTCGAAGCTCTATTTCAAGCTTGCCTTAGCCAGGTGCACAAAGAAGCACACCATTATCATCGATCTTGCTGCTCTTTTTAAGAATAATCATCGTGATTCTTCATTCGAGGTTATATCATCCAATAGACCAACAACGTATCATCCCACACATAAAACAATCTTCTCATATTTCATTTCTACTAACGTCTGAAGCGATCCATACCAAAAGGTGTCAAGAGACCACTTTCCCCAAGTAGATGAATTGATGCAGTCAGTCTCTTGGAATAAAGCTCAAGATCCCGAATACACATATACCCAAAGACAGAGAACCTTATAACATCGAAGTAGCAGATTAAGTCTGAGATCCAAAGAATAACCACGAAGTATACTTTTCTCTCCCCTGAAGAAAGTGTATGAAGCTCAAGAAACCGAAGTACCTGAATGCCCAAAGAAAGAATAACCGATAACACTGAAGAAGCATGCTGAATCACTGATTATCTCTGCGGATGTCATCTCCGGAATAAGTGATTATCACTGAATCACTGATTAAGCTCTCAAGTGAAATAGCTGAGCGTCCCCAATGTACACAATCTCTCTCCCATGATGATTACGATAACATCGAAATCATCACACACTTGTGTACCTTTTTTATCACCAGAAACTAACTCTTCCATCTCTTCCCTCACATAGTTGGAATAGGAGCACTAAACGCCATGAGTCAAACCTTGAGTTTCTCTGCGGTAATGACATTTGTCTTCCCGGGATATCTTCAATCACTTAGAAGTATTAAGCTCATCAAGTTTACTCGCGTTTAGATTCGTGTCTCCTTCCCCCTTGCTGGTTTTGATACTTCAGAATCAGCAACACATTGTATGCCCATATACTCGAAAACTTATGAGAAGATTTTAGCACAAATATATCTGTGAGAATCAACTTGCTGAAGAAACAATGTGAGCAAATCTAATTGGGGATTAAGTTTGGCTTTTCAATCTCCCCCAATTAGTGCTCTCCCCTAAACCGACAATCTTTATGATGAATGCTTGAATTAAGAAGAAGTCTTTAGATCGTTAAATGCAACTCGTCTTTAGTCTTCTAACATGTAGCAAAAAATGTAGAACCGATTGTAGACTCGATCTTCTTCAAGATTGTCCAATTGGGGAATAGAAAGTCAACATCTTCAACTCACCAAATGCATTCCTGTTAACTTATAAATAGCAAATCCCCTTAACTCAAATCTCTCCCAATCAAACAAGAACAGAAAGATGTTCATTAAGGAAATCAGCCCCGCAACTGGAAGCACTTTGTCATTAATCAAATCAGCCCATGTGAAGATGTTAACCAACGGCTCTTAGAAGAAAACTCCATGTGAAGATGACCCGATAAGAAGAAGCTCGGTTCTTACATGAGTTTGGAGCCGTTTGACCATTTATTCTCAGATATCAATCAACCATGCAGTAAATTCACACTTCTTCTCCCCCTCAAGAATTGCATACGGAGTTGCCATTCTTGATTGAATAAGTGAAAATCATCCAAATGTATTCTATTCACACTTCTCCCCCTCAAAGGTAGCATATGATGTCACCATCGTCATTATAATTGAGCAAGTGGAATAAGAAAACAATCAACAGTAGTTCGGTTCACTTGATGACTGAAAGCGCATGGAAAAAGCATGAAGCATGTTGATGAGAATGGTCATAATTGAGAAGATTTCTCTTCTTCAGAAGATAAAGCGCACTGAAGCGTACACTTTTCTTTTCTTTAGAGAACGAGGCTTGAACTGTTGTGTTCAAATGTCATAGCCGATTGAATATCAAGGTTGAGTTACTTGAACCCGTGAGTTATGAGGTATCAATCCTTTTGTTATCCATACTTTAAGCCAGTCCATGTATTGAAGGATCTAAGTATATGCAATTGAGTAAGGACTACCTGCACTAACATTACAAGCTTGATTGCATATATATTGGTTAGTGACATTAGTATCCAAACCCTTTGCGGTTTCATGGTCAACCTTGATTTTGCCATCGACAAACATATTTCCGAAAGGTATCCACTTAAGTCCAACATCCTTAAACATGTTTTCTCAAAGGAAACTTAGATCTTGATGTCGATGGCAAAATCAAGGTTGACGATGAACGATTTTTCTATCAAAGAATTTGTTTGTTCCAATGACTTAGTTCTAGCTTCTTTGACCGAGTCACTTAGTTCTATGTGATGCTTTCTCAAAGACTCATTTTCCTTTAGTAATTTGGCCACACAAATTGCTAATTCATCATTTCTCTTTTTAACATCATTAGTAGCATTAACATCAAAATTACTTGTAACCAAATTGCTTTTGACTTGCATATCAGATATGTGTTTCTTCAGATTGCTGATTGTCAAGTTTTTGTCCTGAAGCTGAGCTTTTAAATCGTTTATTTCAAAAAATTCACGAAATTCAGGAAATTCAGGAAATTCCGGATTCTTGCATGGTTTCACAGTTTGAGAACTTTCTTCTTTTCTTTGTATTGCAATTTCAAGTGAAATGCAATGTTTTTCAAGTTTTGAGAATTTGTTTGAAAGTTCATCAAAAATTTTCTTATCAACCATATCCTTAGTTTTGAAACACTTTATCTCAGACTCAGCTTCAGTTACAGAACATTTATTAAGAACATGTTCTGTGATGTGATCAGTTTGCACAAGAGTATTTTCAGATGCATCATTTTGGACAGTTACCAATACTTCAGCACCTGATGCAAGTTCATTCATCATTCTGATTTCTGCATCCACCTCTTGTGTGACAGGAGTTACTAAACAGCTGGGTACATCAATCATTTTTGTCTCTGATAATCTGCATTCAGCAACACCCAATCTTCTAACTGATACATTACCCGACTCATCACAACTATCTCTCAACTGCACCCGACACTCATCCACTTTTTCATCATTCTGTGTAACTTCCTCAATATACTTCTCCACATTATCCATGAGTTGGATTAATGTCTCTATGAACATGTTAGTTTCCATTCCAGTGTGATTTTTGAACGACATTTCAGTCATATGATAATCATAATCTGTGGTGTATTCTCTATTGATGAATGAATGAAATTGTTTGTTGATCACCTGAAGTGCAGCTCTAGAACTATCTTCTTGAACCTTTTCTCTGTCAAGTTGTTGTTCCAATTGTTCTAAGTTTAATAATAATGTGCCCGTGAACGTTGATAATTCTTGACGGAAAAGTGCAATAAATGTTCGTTCAATTCCCCTAGTTAGAAGTAACGTGAGGTGTGAATGAAGTTGTCGATAAGGTTCAATGCAACTTTCCTTATCCTTTACACAAGCATTCTGTAACCTTGACTGGTTCTATTCTTTCTCTTCAGAATCTGAACACGGAGATTCCTTCACGAGTGATTGTTGTTGTGAGACCATATCGTTATTTCCCAAATTTTTCGTTTCTGATTCATCAACGTTTGTTTGTTGTACTTTGTAGGGAACCTTATGTTCATCGATCATGTCATACAATTTAAGTATCTCAGTGATGACTGAGTCTGAATTGTTTGACATGATGTGATTGTGCACAGGATTTTAAAAGTCTGTGATTTAAACCGAGAAATAGAATCTTTCGCGGGATTTTACAAAATCAAGACGAAACCGTGAGACAAGATAAGTTGGAAGAGGTTTAAGAAGGATTGTTGATAACGTGAAGAAAGATGAGATCTGGAGGATGATAAGGAGTTGCTTTCAAATGAATCTTTGTTTATCATTCACAATTACAAAAACAAACTAGCACGGTAATGATATTCAATGAGACCAAAAAATTCAATCCCAAAGAAATAATCAATCTCAAATTAGCAAAGCTCGATCTAAACCGAAATCCAAATTAATACCCAAGATAGCAAGAAGTTCAACACCGAGATCGTGCCTTTTGAGTTTGCAAGTAAACGAAACCAAGATTCTTCATTTATATGTGAAACCCAGTTCGCTTACTAGTCTTTTAGAAGTAGACATGTGTACACACAAGTATCAAAACTCAATTTGGTTTTATCAAAACTTAGAGGCCTAGTTCGCTACACTTAGAAGTAGTACAGATTATGAATATTTTGTAACACTTAGAAAAAGTGTACGTCTACTCTTTGTGAAAATGCAGCCCAGAAATTTGACCACTCACTAATCGCAATATGTGTATTCGTAGAAGCCCAGTTCGCAGCCCAAAACCAATAAGCAAGCTATTGTGAAAACACAGCCCACATTCACTCAAAGATAAACCCTAATATGCTTTGTATAAAATACTCACTAATCATCAATCACAACCCTAATATTTTGTAACCCCCTTTTAACCCTTATCCATAACAAAACGCAGCCAAACAATTCTGTCCCTTTGATAATACTCTGATAATACGCAACTTCAACAAAAATCCTTCCTATTGGTTACTCCGAATACCAACACCAATCTCAATGGTTTGTTACTTCCTGGCTTCCAGATCTTGATAGAGATAACGGGTAGGTTTTTTGTTTCTTGTTTGGTTGTGTTAATTGAACGAAAATAAGAAGTATGAAACGGTTACATTTTGTTTTTCTTTTTTATTCGGATATAAAAGAAAGAAGGTTATGCTTCTAAAGGATCGATGATGTTGAATCTTTTCGAGTTAATTGACCTTTGAGTCTTTAACACATTTAACCATCAAAATTCGAACTTGGTGTATTTTTAAGCTTTAAAATTTGAACCAACAAAAATACAAAAACCAATCTTTCTGATCTACCCATGGCTCTTGATACCAATTTTTACATATTGATTATTGTAACACTCAAATAAACACAAGTATGGTTCGAATCAATGGAATAAACTTAGAGAGAGAGAGTAGAATGAGATGCTTTCTAGAGAGAGAAAGTGAGAGAGAAAAACAAATAGAAGGTTAGATTAAGAATGAAAGCTCCACCCCTTCCAAGGATGGAAGGGGTATTTATAGTTACAACCTACACGCCCTCCTGTCGGGCTGTGGATCAGACATACAGTGGGTAAAGACCCGTCCTTCCTCCATGATGTTACACTAAGCTAAACTAAGCTAATAACTAACTAATAAACTAATAAATAACGATATGTCTATGAGCTAACTTATGCTAGATTATATTTGGGGTGATCGACTCTTCACTATGGAATTTCTAATTCCTAACAGTGTTTATCCTTGTAATTAGGAAGAAGGTGTAACTCCTAAATTTCTACATAGTGAAACGTATCTTTCCTTTCCCGTGGTTTTTAACCTATTAGGGTGTGGAAAACTAGAAGGGGGGTTGAATAGTTTACTGATTAAAAACTTTGTTTTGAAACTTATAGAAAGATCAATTGATATTGATCTTAGATATGTTAGTGAATAGGAATCAACAATATGTAAAGAGTAGATAAGGAAAGAAACAATCAAACCACAACAAGTTGTTTATAGTGGTTCGGTCTACAAGGACTCTTTTTCCTTGCCCTACTCCACTCCCCGAGTCTCATACTCAAGAGTTTAACTTCACTAGTCAACAAGCTCCTTTCACCGGCGGAGAAACCTTTACACTTCGCTTACACACTATTTCCGACACTAAGCGAAATGTCGAGTTTTTTTCAAGGGTACAACCACTCCCACACACAATGTATTTTAAGGACTAAAATACTAATCACTCACACTCACAAGATTATGATGATTTGATACAACTATGATGTATGAATCAACACAAGATCATACAACAACAAACAAACAAGACTTCCAACTTCTTGTTGAAGCTTGAATGTATCTTGATCTTCTTTGCTACAAAAGAGATCACTAATATGATATGAAACTGAGTTAGAAATGTTAGAGAGAAGGAATGTATGAGAATATGATAGAAAGGGATGAAAAACAACTTGGTTTGGCTTTGCTATTTATAGCCAAAAACATCAGCAAGCACCACGAACCACGGAACCCTTAAAAGGGTTCCGCCAGTGTAAATATTTGGTGCCGCCGAGGTCTGATAGCAAGATCTCAAAATCTTACCAAAGTCAACCATATCTATCCAATATTGTGTAAGATATGTAGAGTCTAAATCTACATATAGAATCTAGTGAAATCTTCTAAGTATTTCAATGATGCACTACATGATGTCACGTGTTTGTTTTTCTATTTTTAGAAATATGTAAATGTATATGTAATGTTTAGTTTTTAAGAAACCAAAACATTCTTGAACTAAAAATTACTATCATACATTATGGTTTAGATTCATATCAAGATATGATTAATCACAATGTAAATGCTTGAGTGATGAAAATATTATTTTAGAAAAGCTTGTTTTAATATCTATAAACTTAACAAGCTTTAAGCTTTATAAAAATTAAATTTACTTTTGTCATTAACAAAACTTAGGTAAAGATCAAAAATATAAATAACGTTTAATGACGATATTTATATTAACAATCTCCCCCTTTTTGTTGAGGACAAAACATAAATTTTATTTTTATAAAAGATGTAAAGATTGTATAAAAGCTATAAAAATATTAGTTTTAGAACTTGAAAGATAAAAATGATAATGCAAGTATGTCTAATTTAGACATGATGTTGACTTTTAAGAAAGTCAAAGTCTTCACTACTTGAAGGATGATGTTGACTTTTTCAGAAAGTCAAAGTGTGCAGTTGACTTTTTCAGAAAGTCAAATATAACCACTGAAGCATGATGTTGACTTTTTCAGAAAGTCATAGATGCAGTTGACTTTTTCAGAAAGTCAAATATAACCAAGTTCTATATATTTCTCCCCCTTTTTGTCTCAACAAAAAGAAGATGCGAGGCAGAATGTGTAATGAGCCCGAGCCATTATCTCCCCCTTGACCAATGCTCCAAAAACCAAGCAACAACAATATATAAGAAACACCATTCATTAGTTAAAATTATTCATGATTTAAGAATCATGAAAAAGGAACACAATGAAGTGTTTAGTACAATGATGAAATCCTAAAAAAGAAATTATCCTAGAAAATAAAAAAAAAATACAAGAAAAATCCTAGAAAAATAAAAAATGCTTAAGGAAAGTAAGCTAGGACCCTCTTATTGAGGTGGTGGATGAGCAAGAGCATTGAGGCGCTCTAGGATGAGGTTGAGGATAAACCTCATTTCCTCTTGAAGCTCATGGACCATCACCCGGGTCCTTTCGGTTATTTGGGCGGTTTGCTCACAATTGGAGCAACCATGCCTAGGAGGGTAGTATGGTTCATGGTTTTGTTGTGGTGGAATGGTGTTGGTGTTGGTGTTGGTGTTTGGAGTGGCGATTATGGAAGCTAGCAAAGCACATTGCATTTGCATAGCATCACTAAGATGAGAATCCACCATATTTGAAAATTGGTGGAGATGATGGAGTTCGGCTTGAATTTCTTCTTTGGTGGGGTGATCTTCCCACATGGATTCCTCAATGTCCTCTATGTGAGGAGACATTGATGTCGGAAGTGGTTGATCCCCATACATAGGACCATGGATTTCCTTATGGATGGGATAGAAAAGAAGAGGTCTTGGCCCTAACGGGGCATTTGGGTCAAATGATGGACGTGGAGACTCATGAGCTATTCGCTCAATTGTACCAAAGGATGGTAGTGGTGGTGGATGATTGGGCCTAGGAGGCAAGTCCTCCAAGTCTTCCAAAAATGGATTTGGAGAAGTAGGTGGTGTAGAGAATAACTCCAATGGGATGAGTGTTGAAGATTTTGGAGGTGATGGCGATTTTGATGTTTGTATGGGAGCCGGTGGTGGTGAGCTAGGAGTCTTTGTTGGTGGTGGAGTAGTGATAGTGATAGGTGATTGTGGAGGTGGTGTAGGAGTAGCCAAAGTGAGGGTTATGTCATCTCTTATGGGAGATGAGATGGTTAGTGGAGATGACTCGTTAGAATAGCTTATGTTGACAAAGCAACAAGGTCTTACGCTTATTCTTTCGGTTTTCTTGAAAGGATTGGTTGATGGTGAAGATTTGGTCATTTTGACTTAAGCTTTTGCTAGTAAATGGTGATAATTTAGAAGGTGTGAAGATGATCATGGTAAAAGCTCTTAATTTATCAGTATGGAAAATTATGGAGAAATGTGTTTGATTTAATGTTAAACCATAGAAGAGATGAGGTTCCTAATGATTTTGAGGTGGGTTTAATGCTAGTCATATCACCCAAGTCAATCCATACAAGAAGGATTGAGTGAAGAGACAAAGATTTGCAATAAATGTGTTCTAATGATTATGAGATCCTAACAATCAGACTACCCACAGATTGCAAGGAACAAAATTTTTGGTTCCTTCCTTTATGCAAAAGGGCTCCTTGGGTGGATTTTTGAATTTTTTGAATTTTGGTGGGAAATGGATATCCTATGTGCCTAAGTGTGTTATACTAGTTCTAATATGGGTAATAACTAGTTAAGATTAACTTAGAAGCAATGTATGGTAATTTGGAATGTCGAAATAAGCGAAATTCAGAAAATTACCTGTAGGATCCACGACACCAAAAAGTACACAGGCGGAACCCAAAAAAGGGTGCCGCCTGGTCCGCCTGTACAGGTACGGTACCAATTTCTATAACAGACGGTACCAAATTTTTGGTGCCGTCTGATCCGTGGACACCAGAAATCACCACCGAACATTTTTTTAGGTGTCGAGGACTTTTCCGAGACTTGAAATTTTGCTCAAAACATGTGACATTAAGTATTTCTAGTTAGGAAAAGTAAATAACACATGCACAAACATAGTGGAGCATAGACTTTGACCAGGGGCTAACGATTTTCACATAAAAGTGATAATGGGTAAAATTTGATAACACACTTGTGCTATCCCCCTGTATGAAATTGTTAGCATACATCATTGTTTTAAGTTATATTATCATCCTACAAATTAAAAGCAACCAAATTGTATCATACATCAAAGTTATTGTCTTGTTCCAAACACTCCTTAAAAGGACCCTCACTTGTCCAACTTCTTGTAAATCTTGTTCATCATCCTACCAAGGCACTTGAACATCCCCTTGGTTTGCTTGAACTCCGCTGATTCATTCTCAATCTTGGGGAGAGACGCATAATACTCATTAGGTGGAAGGCGAGAATTTGGAAGACCATCCTCGGAGCTATTTGATGATGATGATGATAGAGTTGGAGGTTTTGCTCTTTTGCCTTTAGTCTTAGCCACTCGCTCGTCACTCAAGGGCACAAAGATATGAGGGATGAGCTCATAGTCAAGCTGCAACCCTTTTGGGCTTGGTGGAATTGGTGCAAAGGCTCTATAGAGACGGGTGAGAAGCATCCCGTAAGGAAGAGCAACCGATCCTTGAGTTGGAATGTCAATCATTCTCCTAGCAATGTAGTAGGCTAAATTGAATGGTTGACGGGTGGACAAGTTGTAGAGCATGTGACAAAGGAAAGCGTTGATATGGTCCCTATTCCCTATGGTGTTAATGACATTGGCTCTAAGTAGTTCCTCCCATTTCTTAAATTCGGGCTTAAGTTCATTGAGCTCCATTCCATATGGATCTCGGTTCACCTCCTTTCCCTTTCGGGTGACACGGGTTGGAGAGGCTCTTGGGTTAAAGAGGCGCTCATGGATGACATCCTTATCCGCTAAAAAAGTTTGGTAGGGAAGAGAGCGGCCATTGATTGCATCAAGGATAGTGAGTGACAACTTATCCGAGTAGACACATGTCCCTCGGTTGGGAATTCCTAGCACTTGAGAAAATTGGGTTAAGGAGATGGTGTAGTCGTTTTGATTGATCCTAAACCTAAGGCTAAATTCATCTTCCTCATAAATGAAACCGGTGACACTAGCATAGAACTCTAACACAAACCTAGGACAAATAGGTTCATCAATGTCAAGTAGACAATCGAAGTGAATGACTGCTAGTTCTTGACGGAGATTGGTTTCGTCAACAAAGGAGGAGTGAATGGTTCTACCCTCATAGAAGTACCTTGTTTCTAGACTCTTAAAGATTTAGACTTGTTCTTTGGAGAGGCCCTTGGTTTTGTGATGTTTGGGAATGTAGTTGAGAGTATCCGTGTGGTCATAGAATCTTGCGGCTACCATGGTTACTCCTATGAGCAACAATTTAGATGTTAAAAATGAGAACAAATTTAACGTTTTGGTTCTAGTGTGTGCCTATATGAAAACACTTTGGAGTTGTGGTTATCTCGACTCTTTTTATGCATAAAATGGTTTTTAGTGGGGCTGTTTGGCAAACGGCATGCATATTAGTTATGAAATACCTTTAGTATTCAAGAGCATGCAAGTGATGAAAATTTAACGTTTCTATTTGTATTAACAATGAAAAATTATTTTCCTACAAGTGAGAAGCTTTTCAAAATATTTTGACATGGGGTGTTTGGTTATTTGAATAAAACCTTATAGTCATTATCTTTTAATTAGTGGGAAACATGATTTGTTTATGCAATGTGACAATGTAGTACCTAATTTCAATGACTAGTTATGCAATTTGCCAATTGAATCCATGTTTTGTACAACAATATACATAATCCCCATGTAATGATTTTGTGCACAAATTAGAATCCTAGACTCAGAATTAATATATAAAATGTAGTTAGGATACTTACAATGATGTTATCTTCAGTGATTAGTGGATGAGAAAATGTCAACAATGTGTTAGGTCTAATGTTTACACGTTTTGGTAAAGTAGGTTGTGAGGAAGAAGATGTTTTGTAGGTAGCAGTTTTGCTACTGTTATCACCACGGACCAGACGGCACCAAAAAAATGGTTCCGCCTTTGTTGTCGTTTGGTGCCGTGGGAACAGTAGCAATTTTAAACAAAGTAGTTTTGTTTTGTTTGTTCTAAGGTTTAGACTATGTTTTACCTACATGTTTGGTTCCATTAACCCCAAACCAAGTCTAAGAAGATTAAATGGTTCTCATTTGAGAGGCTTGGTTAGAATGTCGGCAATGTTGTCTTCGGAGGATACTTTCTCAATTGAGATGTTTCCATTTTGAACATTGTCGCGAAGAAAGTGATGACGGATTTCAATATGCTTCGTACGAGCATGTTGGACGGGATTTTTGCTGATATCAATAGCTCCTTTGTTGTCGCAAAATATACCGATATCATTGAGATGAATTACGTAATCCACGAGAGCTTGCTTCATCCAAAGAGCTTGTTGACATGCTTTTTCGGCTGAGACGTACTCGGCTTCAGTAGTTGAGATAGCTAAAGCCGTTTGCTTCTTTGCAAACCATGAGGTGAGACAATGTCCGACAAAAGTGCAAATACCACTTGTACTTTTTCTATCGACATAGTCACCGGCATGATCAGAATCGGCATACACTACAGTTTCTACACCCCTTCCTTTGGGATACCATAATCCTAAACATGTCGTTCCCTTAATGTATCTAAATATCCTTTTCAAGGCTTCTAAGTATGATACCTTTGGATTTTCTTGAAAGCGAGCACACAGACAAACACTAAACATAATGTCGGTCTACTATTCGTGAGATAGAGTAGCTACCAATCATTCCTCTATATTTAGTGTTATCTACCGATTCACCTTCCTCATCCTTGGTGAGTTTAGTATCCGAGGACATGGGTGTCTTAGTTGGTTTTGAGTCTTCAAGACCAAATTTCTTAAGCATATCTTTTATATATTTAGATTGGTTAAAGAATATGTCATCTTCTAGTTGTTTAATTTGAAGTCCTAAAAAGAAGTTTAATTCACCCATCATACTCATCTCAAACTCATCGTGAATGATTGATAACATCAAATAGTCCTGAATATTAAGTGTCAATTTCCCCCAATAATGCTTGTAATTTATATCATTTATATGGATTTACGCTTGTTTTCCATTGTTTTCCACTTTCAGGTAAATTACGAGCATTGGAGCTAAAGAGACGCGGAATTGGAGAAATATCAAAAGATTTATCATAGTATGCTGACTTTGAAGAAGTTACGACGTAACTCATCTCTCACGTTACGCCGTAATTAAAGCGTGACTCAGAAAACCAACTTATCAGAAGGTTATGGCGTAACTCTCCCCAAGACTACGACGTAACTATATTAGGTCAAATGAGGTTCCACGCTGCTGATAACTACGCCGTAATTATTTCACCAACTACGGCGTAACCAAGTTATATTGAAGATAAGGCGTAACCACTTATAAGGTTACGCCGTAACCAGCAGATCTAGTGCAAATTACGAAGGAATTGAAGATTACGGCATAACTCTTATATTATTTACGCCCTAACCCAGATCTGGCCTATAAATACCCCATGATTTCTAATATTTCAAAGCATCTCATTCCACACACCGCAACCAAAGAACGGGGGAAGAAGCCAAAGGAAGGTCTAGAGGATCATACGGAGCTGTCTCCAAGAGAGAAATCACTCCCCTACGATAAGCATTAGCATTTTATCTTTTCTTTACTTTCGATTCATGTATTTCGTAAACTTTGAATATTGAATTGATTTGTATGGTTAATATGAGTGGCTAAGCACCTCATGGTGTTGGCCTAGTTATGATTCCTTAATTGTTTTGTTTGCGTTTACATTACTTCAGTATAATTATTTCTAAGTGTATGCATGCATAATTTATTGGTAGCTACCCTTGGCTTGGTAGTTTTGAATGGCGGTAGAGGCTAGTTGCTTAGGAGATATGACCAACTAACCCTAAGTGAGTAGACTGAGACGGGAAGGGTAAGATATGACCAACTGACGACCCTTTCTACTTGTGCGATTTGACCAACTGATCACCTACCGTTTGGATGAACTTAAGAATTAAGGGGTGAGTGTTTAAGTTTCTAACGCCCAGGCACTCACTATTATAAATCTAGCATGTAGCGGTACTTAATGACTCGGCTTAAGGGACCAGGAACAACAGGACTTATGAGGGGTTACCTGACTTCTCCTGTGGTGGCATCTTTGCTGATAGGTTAGGGCGAATTGACAAAATGATGTCCTCTCGAATTTGACCCCACCTGAAGTAATTGGAAGTAAGTAGACGTAGACATTACTAGCTAGGAGGAATAACTAGGTTAGCACCACTCTCCTCAATTGATTAAACCTTTGCCTTTTATTTGCTTTTATCTGCTTTAGTAGTTAATTAATTAATTCCTTATCGAAATCATATTAAAAACTGTGACACCTAGACTTAGTAATAATCCAGCACACATAGCTCTTGGGACGACCTCGGTTTTACCGAATACTACACTACACACGACCGGGTACACTGCCCGTTAGTGCATTAGGGTAGACCATAGGTATAACGAGACAATATAAATATTAAAACCTGGTCAGTAAAACCTGCATCAATGACTTTAGAGAAATCATCACATAGCTCTTGACAAGTTGATCCGAATATGATGTCATCAACGTATATTTGAACAATGATAATTGTAGGACCTTGTTTTTCTCAACCTTATCACATTACCAAACTTACCTCACAAGTAACACACGTAAAACACAAACACTAAGCTTATACGTAAAGATTCACTAGTACAAAAACGGGATTTGGTCACGCATGGTCGAAATGGAACGGCCACACATTCGCATATTTGTGTGGCTGAAGGTACGAAAATTGACAACATTTACTAATTAGTCACACATGAAAATTTTGATTGTGTGACCATTAGAACTGTATCGCCACACAATTGAACATTGTGTGGCTAAAGGTATCTGGTGATTTTGTTTCAGATCATTTAGCCACATATGAATTTGGAACGCGTGACAAATACAAGTAACCTTGATGCTTTAGTCACATGAAGTAATTTTTTGTGTTTCTAAATCATAGAGTCAAGTTTTGTCACACATTATTTAAGGGTGACTGATATGTTTTCCCAACTCTTTAGCCACATCTGAAATTGGAACAAGTGACAAATGAAAAGTAAGGTTGAAGCATTAGTCACGATATACATATAAACAAAGGACAAATATATGTCATACACTTGAACACTGTGACCAAAAGCCATATATGGTCACACTAAATGTTTTGTCACACATTCGTTAAGTGTAGCCAAAATCCAAACATATGTTCACGTAGTTAATATTTGTGTTTAAAGTTTAGTTTGTGTTAGCTTGCCAAAAGCTAATATATAAAGTCACATTTGCTACTAACACCGTGACCAAATGCCATATATGGTCACACTAAACGTTTTGTCACACATATTATTTAAGTGTAGCCAAAATCCAGTACATATGGTCACGTAACTTAATATGTGGCAATTGGATGATCAATAGTCACTCAAAATACACGTTTCTTCATTTTAAACACCATATGGTCACACTTATTAACACTTTTAGCCACTTTATGGTTAATTGTATGTGACTAAATACCCAAAACAAACATGCTTTGTGTGACTAAATGTTAGAAAAGGCCACACAAACATAAAATTCATGTGGCCATTGGATGATCAATAGTCCCATAAAATACACGTTTCTTCACTTGAAACACCATATATGGTCACCCTTATTAACACTTTTAGCCACTTTATGATTAATTGTATGTGACTAAATACCCAAAACAAACATTCTTTGTGTGACTAAATGTTAGAAAAGGCCACACAAACAAAATTTAATGTGCCATTGGATGATCAATAGTCACACAAAACACACATTTCTTCACTTGAAACACCATATGGTCACACTTATTAACACTTTTAGCCACTTTATGATTAATTGTATGTGACTAAATACCCAAAACAAACATTCTTTGTGTGACTAAATGTTAGAAAAGGCCACACAAACATAAATTTGATGTGGCAATTGGATGATCAATAGACACACAAAACACACATTTCTTCACTTTAAACACCATATGGTCAAGTTTGTTGCATTTATTGTGCTGTTAATGAAAATGTGGGTTTGTAGGTGATGGCTTTTATAGTCACATTGATATGCACACACAAACACACACATTAACACTTGTGCAACACCACAATCTACAAAACTTGGATAAATCCAAACTAATTATATATATGAAGAACTCTTTAACAACGAGTACTTGATTGTTAATGCGAAATCTTAACAACAAGCAAGAAGAACACAAATACTATTTCACTAATAAACTTCTTTTATTAATATTTCTATTCGTCTAAGTACAAGTTCATTTCACTATACTTTAGGGTTCCTTTATACACTTAAGAAAACCTAGTATACAAAACGTGTAGAAGGATATAGATATCTCTTCCTAAGATATCTCTACGCATACATATGCCTTCCCTAAACTCTAATAAACTATTCTGTTTTTCATAAACATAACTAACTACGAATACTACCAGACTTAACTGTTATATCAGCCAGTATATTATTGCTTGTTGAGCTTTTGATTCAATTAACCTCAAAAGCTGATAGCATGCATCATCCTTTCTTTCACCTAACTGCTTCTTCTCAAGCATAGCCCTGCAAATCTGTTGGAAGTGGATACTCCACTTCGTAAGCATATAAAGAATTGCAGTTTCTAATTCCAAACAAGCAGGCACCCGACAAGTGTGGAAATATCTCCATCTGATCACTTGTTCTTGACAGGCCAACTTCTACATTTCATCATCAGCATCTGGTGTCTCAAACATGGTCTTCAAGTCACCCCAGAGGACTCTTTCATATTTCTTCAGTCTCTCGTCACCATGCTTCTCCATCATCACTGTACATGGTCTTCAAATCATCCCTGGACAAATCGCTCAATAAACCAGGAAAGTTCACATATATAGTGTCTGTGTGATTTTCCCTTACTATTAGGTAAACTACCTTTTTCCCATTTTTGATGATATGAACCTTTGCAATCTTAGCAGAAGGGTGAACCTCGTAGGAATGGAGCCCATGGTAAACTCTTCTGATGATGGTTCATCAACCTTATCATTCATGTACTCTTCCACTTCCTTCTTAACATTTGTCATATCCTTTTTCACTTTTTCTTTCCAAAGGGATTTCTTCCTTGTCATATTCAAAACTGGTTGCTTAACCTCAGCTTTCTCCTCTTTCTTTACAGTTTTTGGCTTATCACCAAGTTTTTCAAAGAACCTTTTCAGTCTCTACAATCTTCTGCTTCTTAGCATCCTTTGGTTGAAGATTGTAACCCTTCCTTTTAAGCGTTGAAGCTTCCAAATCTGAATCCATTGGAATTTTTTTTTATTTTGGTACACTACTTTTTCAAATTCTGCTTTTAGTTCATCATTCTTCAATTTCCTTAACTGGCTCAACTTCCAGGTAGGATTCCTTTGACTTTTGACGTAGTGGATCATATAATCCCTTTGCTCAGCTTTGGTCAAGGGTCTGTTCATCCTTTCTCTTTGTCTCTCTGAGAAGCCTTTTCTTCTCATTAACTAGCTCAACCATTTTACTTGCATAGTCTTCTCCGCCAATATCGAAGGATATCTCTTTACTAATAATCTGACCTTTATAGTATCCCATTCTTCATCAGTGTAGAATTTGGCAGATTCCTCAATTTCAGCTTTCCTTTTCATTTGTTCTTCGTTAATTGTGGTTCCTCCTGCACTTTTGGCAATCAGCTCATCATTCAATGTTTGTTCGACATTTAGCTTCTTCAGCCGCATCCTCTGCTTGAATCCTAGCAATCTCAGCTAAGCAGCTCGTGAGTTGCTTTTTGGTCTCCACTGGCTCAGAAGATTCTTGCACTATTCCTTTGCCTTCCCTATGCACAAACTCCTCACCAATACTACCTGGATCACTACCAGGATTAATATGTTCAGTACTTGTATTAACTTCAGAATCAAAGCCAGTATTAAAATCTTCATCAAAAGCAGATTTAATTTCAAAGACCACCGCACTTATCTTTAGCAAAGTCACCAGACTAATCAATTTCACCATAACTTGCAGCTTCTTTATCCAGTCTCTTCTTAAAGGATTTCTTGTGACTGAAATTCTTAACCAAGATTTCAGCTGCTTCCAATCCTTGAGAACTAATTTGAGTTTCCTCAGAGGATTCCTCACCTTCTCGAGTCTTAATGTCTATCCCCGTCTGTTTGAATTTCCCCTCCAATTTCTTAACTCTTTGCGAGTAGTCCCCAGTGACTTCTTGGTCTTCTTCAATTTTTTCTCCAACTCATCAACCCTTGAAATCATTGGAACCAGCTTGAAGTAGATCTTCCATAGATAAGGAACCGGGTTCTCACATAGTAGTGGGTGTTGCAGGTTGTGGTTGAGGAATCACTGGTGGTTCTTCCTCATGGACTGAAGGTGAAGGTGGTGGGGGTGTTGGTGTCCTCTGTTCAAACTCGTTTTTCCGGGTTCAGATGTAGGTTGAGCCCTGAGCTTCGATGTAGCAGTAGGAGATGGAACAGATGTAGATGTACCTTCAGGTCAGTAGCAAAGAAGGCAACATAGTAGACAAAAGTGGCTTGTGTGCCCCTTCAAAACCCCTTTTCATATTACCAAATATCTTTTTAGTGAAAGGGAGAGCAATGTAAGGATGTTTGCTTGTTGTTTCAACATTTAAGATCATTTGCAAAATCTTGGGTACATCAAAAACTTTTTCTTATTCTTGGAATTAGCAACCATGGCATCAAAAATCATTTTTGAAAATTTGAAGAGTCTGCCAGTGGAGAGACAGACCAATGCAGAAGCAATATTGCTTCCAAATTGATCCCATCCACCACTTTTAGAGCTCATACAATGTAAAATATGATGCACAAGGAAACGCCATTGTGGCGTAAAATGACTCTTCCAAAAAGTGAATGTTCCATCAGTTGGATATCCAATCTTTTCCAATCCCTGAAAGAGGTCATTATTTGCCAACATTGAAATCCCTGAGGCATCAGCCAATTGAAGCTTGCTTCTCGACCGATTCCTCGTGATTGAATACTCTAAAGTATCAATAGTTTCATTTAACTCTAATGTCCCATCAACAATAGTTCTAGCAGAGAGTACCGCCGTAACGTTTGACTAGGGAATCTTATATAGTTGGATTATGAGTAAGGGCATACCTGATATGACTACCCTTTAGAAAGTCCACTATCTGCTCGAAGCCTGTGCTTTCAGCAGGCTTTTTGAGAAATCCCACTTGATTGTGCTTGTCTACAAACTTTAATTGTGCCATCTTTTATGTTAATTGAAGTACGTAGTGCAGGGCAATTAGGATTTAGTGCTGGTGAGGAGACTTAATCGAAATAAAATAATTAAACTTTTAAAGATTAGGATAAAGTAATTAAAGGATAAATATGAATTCTAAAAATAAAAATTATCCATATAAATACTTCTGACCATCTAAAATTAGGTAACGGTACTATTTAAATAGAAAATCATTTTATTTTTTGCACTACCAGATTAAAGAATGGTCAAACAGACTTAAAAATGACATCACCAGAATTAACTCTGTACTATAGCACATCAACTAGCACAGCTTCCATACATCTCCAATCTGTGAGAATTCTTGCTTTTCAACATATCCTTAAACAAAAAATATACCTAACAGATTTAACTAATATTAAGTCTTGTATTATAAACATAAATCCTTAAAAAGTACAAAAAATCAATGTCTATATGCTTTAAAAGAGTGAAATATGATAAAGGTGGAGTGTGACAACTTGACCATAACATGGTTCACTTGGATTTTTGTATAACAACACCTCCACAGTCGGTTCGATAGTAGTCGGCGGATTCGTTACCCAAGCCACGTCGATCCACACGTGGCAATATGTTATCATTGTGCTGGTGAATGACGGTACTAAATTCCTCATCGGCTTTGTCATACTTATCTTTGTAATTCTTGGGAGGTGTCTTAAACACAATAGACAATTTTTTATCTACCTGGTCTTTCACATAAAACACTTGTCGTGCTTGTGCGGCTAATATGAACGGATCAACCTTGTGGCCTAAACTATTCAGTTCAACCAATGTATACCCAAGAGTAGTATCGCGTTTCACACCACCAGCTTTGTGATTAACCTAGTCACATTTGAAAAGAGGAATTTGCATTTAACGGTAATCTAGTTCCCATATCTCCTGTAAAACCCCATAATAATATGCTTTTCTTGTGATTGCAACTTCTTTAGATATGTGCATATCTAATGCCTCAACACTAACCCCAATCGTGTTCGTAAACTTTGCCTTCATTATCTTTCGTACGAAAAGTATACCCATTGATGTGATATGCATCGTATTTCACTATGGTGGTGCGTGGTCCATAGGATATCCACCTTACAGCTTCTGATACACTTTCTTTGTCGATTTCTAACTCTCTCTCAACCTGAATTTCATTACAAGTATATATTAGCTCAAAAGAATAAGTACACCAATTTTCAGATCAAAATGAGCTGAGAAATAAGGTTTAGAAAGGGTATGTTGAGTAACATAAGATTAATTACTTTTTTGCGTAACCACTTGGCAAAAGATTTGTTGTGCTCATTCTCCTAAATGCTATTCGCTTACCCGGTTTTCTGCTTTCAAAACTTGCTTGTGTCGCCTGAAACAATGTGTTTGATTATTATATTTGATACATCATTTTCAATAACGAAATAGACATGTGTTAGTAAGACTTACTCGATATACGGTACAATTTCATTTGTATTATTTATTACATACAAATGTGCTTTCTCAAAGAGTTCCGCAGAAACTTCACTTGATTTGCCGGCCGACAATGGCTTTCCTTCCTCATTTTCATCTGTTTCATGTTTATCAAGTGGGATACCAACAGTTTTCATGGATTTATGATATTCGCTAAAAAACTCTATTGTTTCTTCCGCAATAGTCTCCTCAGCAATGCATCCTTCTAGTCTATTTCTGTTCCGCACATGTCCTTTAATAACCTTCATACATCTTTCGAATGGATACATCCACCGAAAGCATATGGGACCGCATAATTTTACCTCCCTAGTTAGGTGCACAATCAAATGTATCATAATATCAAAGAATGATGGAGGAAAGAACTTCTCGAGTAGGCACAGTGTCACTACTAGCTTGCATATTATCTACTTCTTGCAATATTATTTCTTTGCAACATATTGATTTAAAGAAAAAGCAAAACCTGATAATAGCATATCGTGTGGGTGGGTGCATGATTGAACGTATTGCAATGGGCAGAAACTCTTGCATTAGCATGTGATAGTCATGCGATTTTAGGCCAATGAGCTTCCTATCCTTTAGGCTCACCAAACAAGAGAAATTTGAACAATAGCCTTGTGGTACCTTGATGTTGTGTAAAGTTTCACAAAAATATATTTTTCAAAGATTCGTTAATGTGTAACATGCTGGAGGTAGTGTTGTTTTGTCTTGTTCTTGCATAGCAAACAACTCTTGTTTTACCCCCAACTCAGCCAGATCCAATCGAGCATTCATCCATCTTTCGCCTTTCCTGGAACATGTAGCAAAGTTTCGATGAGACTCTCAGCAACATTCTTTTCTACATGCATAAAATCAATACAATGTGGAACGGAATTATGCCTCCAATACCTAAGTTTTCGATACCAAATGTTGAATTTCTTCCAATACGCACCGTTTTGTCCGTTTACTTGGCTTGAACTACCCTCTACTTCTGTTATGTTTCTTTCTGCTTTTGAATCTTCCCACCTCGCCTCTCGATCTTCTTGGTTTTCTGATACATTATTGTTTGTTCGTTTTCCTTTTCCCCACTTATTTTCAATATGTTGTACCTCGTTGTATATTTGTTCCCCGGTCATTGGATTTGGATTCGGGAGAAATTCTTGTTGTCCATTAAATGCCTTCCTTTGCCTTCTGAACGGATGGTCATATGGTAGATATCGTCTGTGACCAACATAACTTTGCTTGGATGAGGCGTAAAGTCTAACACAGCTTGTATCTTTCCCACATACTACACAACCTTTGAATCCACTGCACGGCAGCCACATAATGTACGAAGTGCAGGGTAATCATTTATTGTCCATAACACAACGGCACGTAGATTAAAGTTATCTTTTGTGGATGCATCATATGTATCAACCCCTGTATCGAATAAGGTTTTCAGATCATCAACAAACGGTTCTAGAAAAACATCGATATCATTTCCCGAGTATCCCAATATTAATACCGAAAGCATGATAAACTTTCTTTTCATACACAACCATGGAGGAAGGTTGTATATGACGCTTAAAACCGCCATACACCGTGATGCCTATTTACTCGAGTTGACGTCAACCCCATCCCCCGATATTCCTAGCCGTAGATTTCTTGGATCTTCAGCAATTTCGGGGAATTTTTCATCTATGGTACGCCATGCCTTTGAATCTGCGGGGTGACGTAACACACCATCTGTTATCCTCCGTGTCGCGTGCCATCTTAAATCTTCTGAAATACTTTCTAGCTTAAATAGTCGTTGCGTCTTGGTATAATTGGAAAGTACCACATTACTTTTGCTGGAATGTTTTCGTACACTTTATGTGTCTTATTATCCACCTTCCATCTTGATATCCCACAAGTTCGACATGCAGTCAAATCCTTGTCATCCTTCCAAGAAAGAAGGCGCTTGTTGATACATACATATATCTTTTTGTATCCTGATCCCATCAATTTCAAAATTTTTTTGGCTTGATAAGTTTTTTCCACCATTTCGTTACCAGCAGGCAACATCTTCTTTAACAATCCTAGTAATTCAGTAAAGAACTTATCAAAGCATCCGTACTTACCCTTCAAGTTGAGTAGTTTAACTATTGCGGACAACTTTGTGAAGTCGACATCCTCGCGTAAAGAGGCTTCTATGCGTCTAATAATAATTGTTGAAACTTGACAAGATCATCCTCATCAAAATTATCTTTTGTAGCATTAACCATTTCTACCGTTGTGGGGCATCTGTTGGAATATATGAAGCAAAATCGTCGCCAACAAACTCTGCTTACCCTTCAAGTAGTAGTTTAACGCACAGGTGTTTCAGGCTTCTCTGCGTCTAATAAAATGTTGAAACTTATTGATGACTCTTCCTTCTCTCCATGTTTAGTCCAGTTTAGGTAGCTTAGATCAAACCCATTGCTGAATAAATGGAACTGCACTTTCTCCACTTTATGCTCTATGTGGTTTAAACAATCTGACACCGGACATGGCATTGAAAGATCATTTTTCTTAACTCGTAGGTCGATGTTCCCCATCTTCCGCAAGTTGTGTACTGCATAATCAATAAACGCTGCTACTCCATCAACATAAGATTTGTTGGTCCTATTAGTTCCTATCCAAGACTTGTCCATGTTTATAAATGTGTCCCACTTATCCGAGCAGCAATGTTTATAAATGTAGTCCCTGCAGCCATGTTAAAAAGACAGTCCAAGTTATTGAAGATTATACAAGACAACATCAAACTTCAATTGATGATCTTAAAAGTTAAAAAAGACATTCCAAGTAATGAGGATAGCTCAAAGATTGAATGTGGTATTGAATTATGCTAAGAATTGAATAAAGTCTAATGAAACAGTTCCTAAAGGGATGTTTGGGTCAAGGAAAAATAAGCAATTAACTAGCTAAATTATGGTTCCATGTTCATGTGGTAACAGGCTTAACACGGTTTCTTAAATTTTTTAACAAATTAACTATCTAAAATTAACAACAAAATGACATAATTTACAAGAGGATATCTCAAAACAAATGTTCAATTAGCTAATAGGCTTAACAGGGTTATTTTATGTGTTACAACGATGTGTACAAAAGGAAAATAACAATACTTACCTGGTGACGGATTGGTGGGTCTATGAGGGAGAGTTGGGTGGTGACGGATTTGTGGTGAGATGAGAGGGAGGTGTGGCGGTACAGGAGGAGAAGGAGTTAATTTTTGCAATTAGTTTGGAATGGCCTTGATGCAACTTTGGGGGGAATAAATTTAATTTGTGGGAGGAATTTTAAATTTTCCTAAATTTTTGAAAAGTTTTCATATTAGTTTAAAAATGTTTCTTCTCTTATGATTTAATGATTTTTTTTCATTTAATTAGTTTAAAAAGGTTATTTATTCATAATAAATAAAATAAAATTCAAAAATATTACTTAAAAATATATATATATATATATATATATATATATATATATATATATATATATATATATATATATATATATGTTTAAGTATTTAGGACTTTTAAAAAATAATTTTAAATTTTATGCTTAAATTTACAATATTTGGTATTTTTAGGATTAAGTGCATTTTAGGTTATTTCGACTTTTGTTAGTTGATTTATTTGCTTATTTAGTTGTTTTTAGTTAAAAAAAAGTAAAGTAACTCCCAAGTACCGCCTTCACGGGTTACGGGTCCCAATACCGCCTTCCACGGTGTATGTGGGAGGTTGAGACGTGACGCCTTACCCCTACCTAAGGTAGAGAGGTTGCTTCCGTTCTACCAAAGGTTTAAAAGGACCTCTGCCTTGCAAGGGGTGAGGATCGAACCCATGAGAGGTTGCGCCCGGTTCTACCAAAGGTAGAAAAGGACCTACGACCTTGCAAGGGGTAAGGATCGAACCCTTGACCTCTTTCTCCAGAGGCAAGAGTGTTAACCACTTGATCTAACTTTGGCCTTTTTGTTTTAGTTTATGTTTCATAAATTTATTCATAAAATCCAAATATCTTTCATTATTCTTTATCACCCGATCACGAACCGAACGCGAATTTCCATTCACACTCCGTTGGGACTTAAAACGACTTGGGAATATCTCATATTTCTAGAAAATATTGTGTTTTGACTTTCTTTTACCAAATTGGGATTTTCATTCTCGGTAGCCACAAATTGACCATTTGGTCGGTTTTTCATATGCATACATTTTATATATACTGTTGATTGAATCATGTCGTAACATGACACTCTAAGCAACTATAACCCAATGCTTTTGACTCATATTATAGTGTGAAGGTTATATGAACTGTTAAAGTTACAAAGGGGCACGTTAATTTTGACATTTCATGATGACATAAAATCATTAACTCACGTGTCTTACTCAAAACACCGTGTGAAAATGTGTTTAGGGTTGCGTTAGATACGTTGGGCACGGTAACACAACCCTTGTGCATTTTCGTGCATTTTAGTCGGTCCTATACGTTTCTGTTCATACGTTTTCTTAGTTTTGTACATGTTTTCTTCCCGATTGTACGCTTTTTACACGCTTGCCTTTTCATATGTTTTCGTCCGCTTTTTGTACGCTTTTACACTTTTACACATTTTCATACGCTTACACGCTTATGCCTCGCTACAACGTTTCCATCTGCTTGTGTATGACTTTGTCCTTTTAATAAGTTTTATATGCTTTTGTTTTTGTTTACACGCTGTCCTGTGTTTACACTTTGTCGCCGTTTTTCATGTTTTAGTCCGCTTGTATGTTTTTGACCGCCCGCCGCTTTCTAGCCCATCTATATTAGACGCTTTCGTCCGTTTTCATCTGTTTTACATATTAACGTACATTTTATTACATTCTTATAATGCGTCCGCTTTAGTCCGTTTTTGTCCGTTTTAGCCATTTTCATATGTTTTCAAGACTTTTTCGCCGCTTTTCATACGCTTTCTTACACTTTTACACATTTTCATACGTTTACACGCAAGTCATGCTCGTTTCACACACGTGCTTCCACCGCTGCACGACTTTGTCCTTTTTAATCGTTTTATACGCTTTCGTTTTTGTTTACACGTTTTCGTTCGTGTTTACACTTTGTCGCTGGGTTTTTCATGTTTTAGTCCGTTTGTATAAGTTTTTGACCGTTTCTACCCGTTTTCATCTATTTTAGACGTCTTCGTCGCTTTCATACGTTTCATATGTTTTACATATTAATGTACATTTTCTTAAGTTCCATACGCTTTTCTTACGCTCTACACGCTTTCGTCTGCAGTAGTCCATTTTTTTCCGTTTTATCCGCTTTTAAGACTTTTCGTCAACCCAAGAAGCGAAGTTAATTTATATTCGGTTTTCGCTCGCTTCGTTTAATTCTAGTTCGGTTCGTTTTCGTTGAACCGAATAAAAAAATTACCGATTAAACGAAACCAAACAACCCGATAAACAAACGGATAAACACCCCTAATTTATAGTGATAGTTTAAAAGGAGGACTTGTTTTGCGGTTTTAAAGTTTAGGTCTTTATAGTTTGAATTCATAAGGAGTTACAAGTATCTTCTCAATCACACTATCCCCACAACTCTTCTTCAACCTTTCTTATCAATCTTTCAATAATATCATATTTTACCCAATTTCATTATCAATGGCAGCACCATCACCACAAAAACATTTGGCTAAGCGTGTTATTGATGACCTAATTGAGTTTAGCGGGAGACATCTCGTTGATGGTTACATGAGTTTCTTCAAGGCTCAAAATTTCCGCCTCTGCGGGTTTATAAACCGGATGCCAAGAGGCCACCACAAGAAATAATGAGATTGGGCGAGTTTAATGCTTTAATTGCTAAGATGGTAGCTATTGGAGATGGGGATGAATATTTTGACACATTGATGGATCTTAGGCATGAACCTGGAGGTCTGCGAGGACTAAGCTGCAGGGTTGAATGATCTCATTACTCAAGCCGAGGAGGATATCGAGACCAAGGAAGAACAAATTAAGTCGATGAATGGTTGAAGGGTTGCTCGCTATGTAAAGGGATGGTTTCTTTTGCTCTAGTGTCATCTGTTTATAATGTCTAATGTCTTGGTTTAATATTATGGTTTGTAGATATATTAACAATGAAACATGTATAGATCTTTTGATGGTTTATCCAATGGAATGGAATGGGATGTGCTCGCTAGTTTGTTTCATCTTTTTTTAATGTTGTTTTGCATTTAGGAATTGGTTGTGGTGTTTAAGTTCATATCTGGTAGAATGTATTATTGTAGGTTTGAGGTTGATCCAATCACAGTGGTGCATCCCATGTGTCGTGTTCAATGTTGAGCCATGGATATGCGGTTCATAAGTGCTTTGCTTAGGTTGTTCATTTTTTAGGTTGTTGTCAATTTTTAGGGTGTTTTTGTTGTTTTTTTTGCTTTAAGTTAATTGCATTTACATGATTTCTTGATTTTTTTTAACTGTTGGAGGATGTTAGAGCTTATTTAAGTGCCTATAAATAGCTTATTTATAGGCTTAAAGTAAGGTCTCAGGGTTGTTTGTTGTGTCAGCAGTCCTTGGTTGGATTTGATTATTTTTGTGCTTACTTGTTTATCTGGGACTGCTTATTAGTTATAGTTGCTTAATTAGCTGCTTTAATTCCATTTTTTGATTTTGTTTCTACATTTGTATGCGTCATGTGGTGAGATTTTAGTGTAGCTGCAGTTATATGTGTCTTTGATACAGCTGGTTTGAAGTTATATGGGTGTTTGGGCTGTGGGTAAGAACCATTTCTGTCATGGGTGTGTTGGTTTCAAAATGCGTGTTGGTTTCAAAATGCAGCCAAAAATGAAATATTTAAATTCTATATTATCAATTTGGAGCCAAATTTTAAAATTATCAAATTTGGAGCCAAATTTCAGCCAAAATTTTTAAAAGTACTTAGGATATTATGGTTTCCTTAATTGAAAAACTGCCCCATAATGAGACCTAATTTTACTCCAATAAATCAGGATTCAAGCAAAACAACCCGAACTTCAATTTTTACACCATTATTTACCAATTAAGTTTACTAATTTTCTTTAACACATTACTTCTGACGAATCATGGCAACTCAAACCAATTGTCAAGATGATTTGGTTTATTCTGATCGTGAAAATGATAACTCATTTGGATATGAATCAGAGGCGTATTCAGATGAGGGTGAGGATGCTGAAAACAACCATTCAAATGCGAATGTTTTAAGAGGGCATAACTAGGTTAGCTAAGTTTCGCAGGGATTATGGTAAAACCGACGGAATAAAGGTCAGTGTAACCTTCGAGGCAATGAATAGGATATCGTGAAAAAACATGGCATTGTTTTCGAGTTTTTTGGGTGATTTGGTTCGTGAGCATATAGGTGTCAGGATTCTATCCCGGAGGAAGGTTGATTCAGAAGCAAGAGATAAAATGTGGGACGAAATCACGGTACACATATACTTTTTTTTAACTAGTAGTGGCTTGGCTGTCAGAGGTACAAGGTGTTAATTAGTTTATCTCTGCATTTACATTGTGTGCAACTAATTAACAACATTGTGTTAATCTTTGCAGCGATATTTTGATGTTGACTTGACAGGTCCGAAAGTGATAATGAATCGCTTGGTCAACTTCCAAGAATTTCGAAGGAAATTGACCGAAAACTACATATTGCCCAACCAAAATACCCTTTCAAAACTTAATGAAGTCCCGATGAAGTATAGTGCAATTATAAAAGCTGAAGATTGGGTAAATTTTGTAAACTACACGGCCACCGAGGAATACAAGGTGTTAATTATTCATTTTTATTCAAGTTCAAATATCTGTCACATTTGATGTTTCCATATATATTAGTTGTATACTATCAAGATACTACATCTAAACACCTTTCTTATTTTGTGTTGCAAGGTGAAATCAGCTGCATCTAAAGTGGCGCGTTCCAAGTCTGTTTATCAGAATAGAATGGGACGAGGTGGATACGCCCGTGTGATGGATAAAATGGTAACATTAAACATTAAACATTTGCATTTAATAGCATCATACTTTCGTTTATATTGGTTTATCTTACAAGTGTATGTATTTGATGTTTATAAGATCGAGAATAAAGAAATTGAACCAAATGAAGAACCACCGTGGTACGCTGTGGTTGAAAGGAAGGGTGAATAAAGACGGAGAATTTCATGATGATGATATCGTAACAGTTGGACAAAAAATTATAAGTTTGACTCATTTTATGATTATGTTTATTGTTAGTTATAAGTTAATACTGATAGTGTATTAGTTAAAACTGATAGTGTATTAGTTAAAACTGTTAGTTATAAGTTAATATTGTTATTTATAAGTTAATACTGTTATTTAAAATTTAATACTGGTAGAATTAAATAACCTATTTCCCATATTGTGTGTGCAGATAGAGACGGAGGAGAAGATCAAACAAGGAACCTTGAAGCTTGATCATGGCACGGATGCCATGACATTTGTATTAGGTAAGGAAAAGGGAGGATATGCGAGAGGAGTGGGAGGTGGAGTAACCTACAAGAGGTATTTTGATCTGCCTCGAATCGCATAAGCATCTCGATGAAAGAGTGGTGTTAGTTCAAAGTGAACTTGATAATGAGAGGCGCCAACGTCAAGAAAAAGAGGCGGTAATACAGGATTTGATGAAACAATTGGTCGCACAGTAAGGGGCAGTTGCAGTTCAATTGCAACTCCATTGACACAAAAGGAAGTAAGACATAAGAAAGTAACATTCCATCTTTTTTACCCTTTTAAATACTGCTGCAGTCTTCTTAAACAATTTATATTTCGGGTGTCTCCGGTGAACATTAATCTTATAAATAAGCAAGTCTGATGAGGATGCCGGAACACGTGTTGCTGGACGTGAGAAAATTGCGAGCATTGAGAAGTCTAACGGACTTGCAACTTTGGAAAAGGAAATGGAAATAAGTGTAAGTAATAAATCACCCCCTGAGATTTTTGAATTCTACATACATGTATTATTTACCGTGTATTATACATATAGGAAACTGTTAAATCTGTCGCATCTAAGAAATCGACTAGATCAAAACGAAAGGATTCTTCACGTAAACTTTCCGGATCACAAGAACAGGAGTCTCCATTAACAGTACTACCACAAGTATGTATTTAAACATTTTCATATGTTCTTTAGTTTAATTAATTAATGATACATATATACATGCAACAAATTATCTTTTTAGGTAATTAAGTGCAGACTGTGGCACTTAAAGAAATCAACTATTATTGCGGAGGGTAACGTGTACAAAACTGATGGAAAACAAATGCTTCATAACAAACCACTCCCAAAGGATTGCTACAGAGTGTCTATTGAAAAAGCTTTAGTGGATGCAGCACCATACCAGATGTAGGAAGTAACGGTCTCAAAACAGCAAGGATGCAAGAGGTGGTTTTATGCATGGCCAAAGGATCAAGTGGTTTTCGATGAAAAGGTACATACATGCATGTGTTTTATAAACCTACATATATCATTCTTCATATTTAATTCAGTTTGATAGCCCGCATTTGTTTCCTACAGGCAACACCACCAAGTACCATAAAACTGATTGGTGAGAACAGAACTGCACCTAAAATACAAATGAAGCGCCACGCTCTAGTTCTCTTGATACCATGCAAAAAGGAAGCTAAGAAGATCAAGAGTCAGAAGTCGTTAAATTATTGAGAATTTTATTATGTACGACATTAAAATTTTATTTACATTCCAATTTTATTGTATTTGAATATATTTTGAATATATATATATCTATACATTATATATAAGAGGAGGCATGCCACGTCATAATGCCACTTGGCATCCCATAATGCCATGTCATATTTCCATGTCATCATAATTTATAATTTAATGCCACCTAAGCCATTTTTAATTAAAATTTATTTTTAATATTTAGGATTTTTAATTAAAATTCGTTTTTAATATTTAGGCCGCATGATTTTTTTTAAAAAATTTTATGTGTAGGATTCGAACCCTAGATTTGTGGATAAACTAACAAGCAATTTTACCAACTGATCAACTTAATTTTTTGGTTATATCTTTCAAAACCAAATATATAATATGCAAGTGAATGTTAATACTGAAATTTGCATTAGATATCTTTTTCCCGTAACCCTAATATATTAGCATAATAAGAACAAACACCACTTGACGTATCGCATCATAAAACCTTAACCCTAAATTCGAATTGATACGTGAGACCAGAGAAAAACATGCGACAACCTAAAAAAAAAAGGCCTGAAGCGACTACAAAAACCCTATACCAATATCATTCAATCTCACTAATCAAAGGTATGTTTATCCGACTAGATTTCACTTGAATCTCAATGTTCGTGCTCGAGTTCAAGTTTTGGTTACTTATTGTTTCTTTTGTAGGTAAATATTAAGCCATGTTCGTATGATAATCATTTGTTAGTCATCTGTAACCCGCCTTTCTTTAAAAGCTTGATAATGTGGATGTGGTGGATACAAATGTAAACATATTTTATTTATTTGAATTGATTCAAGAGTAGTTGTTCGCAGGAGACACCTCCGATTTGCGGCATTGATTATGCATAATGTACACATTGAGGGAACTAATTATGTAGCTACCTTTTATAAATGGTTTATATAGCTAAATTTGTTATGCCTATTGAAACAATGTTATGGTACCCATTAGTGGTGTTGATAATCTTCATGCATTTATTTGGGGAGATGATTAAGGAGAATAAGGTAAGAAGCTAATTATTCAAAAAACCAAAAGCTAGGCTGTTGCAGATAATTTCCAGTCTAAAGCAAGATTTCTGTTGTGATTCTAAGTTTGTTTTTAATCAATTGCTTTTTCAGTGTTCTTAATTCCCCACCTCAGTTTGTGATAGGTATTTTGATATGAATTTTTTTGTGAAGTTTAAATAAATCTTAACGTATATGAACTCTAATTTTAGTCTATGTTTTTATTAAAATCATATCTTGCTGTTTTCTATTGGTATTCTGTTGATGGTTGGTCGATAATTTTCTAAGGGTGTACACTTAAGGTCTTTTATGTGTAGTTCATTAAAGTCTTGATTTTTTTTTGGCACAATTTGATTATAATTGGTTTAAATGTCGCAGTTTATCATTCGTTTGTCGCCCGGCTGCTAGAGTCTTAAACTATGGCCGGTAATGTATGTATAACCAAAAGAAAGTAACTTGAGAAAAAGTCTCTAATCAGATAACACCAAGTTTAATGTTGGGTAGCCTTTAATTGTAGTCTAAATACTCTAAGCTTAAAGAATGAATACCAAAAGATTGGTGTTTTATAGGTATTGTTTAGATAACTTATTTTCAGCAGCTGATAAGTACTTTTCTTTCATAATAATGGGCTTCAACCATATAAAGTCATGTACATGCAGGTATATATGGTTATACAAAGACCGCAGTAAATTAAGGCACTTAAAGTAGATATCGTTATGTTGGTATTGTTTGTTGCATAGATTAAGTTTTTCTTGTTGGGTTTGCAGGATAGTAGATGGAAAGGCAGAGGTGTTGCTTGATCTGAATGGACTAAGTAACGAAGGAACGGTGTCGTTGAGCATGGATGCTAAGTACTTGGCATATGCTCTTAGTTCAAGTGGGTTTGATTGGTTTACTGTTAAAGTAATGCGAATTGATGACAAGAAAGTTGAGCCTGATACGTTGTCACGGGTAAGTGATTGAATTTGTTACTTCCCTTAAGAAAGTTCAGTTTTTGCAATTGGTGGATAATGTTTTTGCTTTATTATAGGTAAAATTTCCGGTAATTAATTGGACAAATGATAGCAAAGGTTTCTTCGACGGCAGCTACCCTGCTCCAAAGTAAGTGCAAAATGACATTTGATATTATTTTTGTTTAACATGCTCAAATTTATAGTAAATTATGTTAGCTATAATTCCCAAACAACATATTAAGGTTAAGCATTTGCATGTTGTCCTTTAAGATGGTTAAAATTGGAAAATTGATGGCTATATCTTTTCTTGAATATAGATAGATTATAACATTTAAAATTGGAAATTTGATAGGGAAGGTGAGAATTTGATGTGGAACAGAGACAAACACGAACCTTAATCATCACTCTACTATCATTTTTATGGGTACAGATCAATTTGAGGACAGAAGATGGGAAGGTAACCGTCTCTACATCTACAAGACATGGTTAATCCTTATGTCACATTGCTCAATTTTGTGCATTTAACTCAAATCAGTAGTTTTGGTTAGGCGATAAACTAAATTTCTATGTAAAACTGTGTAATAGATGTTATTCTAGGAGTATGATTGAGTAATGATGAACCTTATCGTTTAAGAATTTAGTTAAGCCATGTTAAATCTTGTGACACATCAATTAAATATATTTCCTAAAAAATACTATATGACGTATTATTAAATGACCCATGTTTAAAAATTTTGCAACTCAATTTCCGATATAATCTAGAATGATCCTTTCTTCTACAGTTTGTTCTTCTACATATCGACGAGGTCTGTGATTTTGTCAACAAACTATATTATTGTGATATATCTACTCTACTTGGTGGGATTGAATGGTGCCGAGAAAAGAAATCTCTTCCTTTTGTTAAACTTATCGACAATTTGAGACGGTGTATAAAGCTATTGCAAATGATGACACTGTTTTGACATTCTTAACAAATAAAGATGCTCCAAAGTACAAACTGGTCTCAGTAGATCTAATGGAACCAAACACATGGACTGAAATCATTCCACAATTTGACAATGATGTTCTTAAATCAGCCATTTCTGTCAATGGAAATCAAGTTGTAGCGAGATATATGAGTGATTGCAAACACGTATTGTGTTAAGGGATTTGCAAGTGGGTCTCTTTTGCATAATATTCCCATCATTATTGGTAGCGTGGATGATATTATAGCACGGAGGAAATATAGTTTATTTTTTTATTGCTCTTACAAGCTTCCTTATCCCTGGGACTATATATTAGTGCGACTTAAAAAGTGGCATTCCATATTTGAAAATATTCCAGGAATTGTGGTTTCGGATTTGATCAGACCGAGTTTCAAGTCAGCCAGGTACACATTTTTAAATCGTTAGATGTTTTATAAAAGCGTACGTTTGCATTTGGTTGTGGTTCACTCTCCATATATGTTTGTATCAGGTGTGTGCTGGTCCTTCAAGTTGAGAAATATACTCCATCTAGAGGTGGTAAGAGGGGCAGGTTGCAGGCCAAGGTTGCACCTCCTCAAAATAAAAACCAAGTATCAACTATAAGCACAAGTATGCATGCATTTCTTTTCTCTTAATTAGCCGCCATTGATCCTAACAACAACTTCATTAACTATTATTGCGCGAGCGGCGACAATTGGTTTGCAAAAAGCAAATTGGAATATTATGAGCACCAGATTCACCGTCATTATTTGTTCAACAAATATGGGACTCGCGAGTTGCCATCTGACCATTGGAAATAGTATGTTCTCTAGCTGTGGCCATTATATTTTTGTTTAGCATAATTGTAAACAGTTGAAGATAATTAATAATATACTCTCATAAGTTACTTATATCATTTTGCTCCCACAACAGATGGTGACATGTCAAGTGACTTGCTTGAGTTGCTTATTGGTGGTTATGAAACGATTAACACGACAACATTTTCATATGTTGTGTGGGTCTTTTCTTGCCCTAGGAGGAAGCTATCTCTTTATGTTGTGTTGAAAGGGGTTTCTGAAATTGAATTTTAAATGACGAATGGGATGATACTTTGCTTAAACTAAGCTACAGAGCTACCAACAGTTTATTCTGCGAGACTAGGATTGCTGCTATTCCATCAGACAAGGTGGCGGAAGTGGATGATGGGGATAACTAATTGCGTATGTCCTTTCACTAAACCGATTTGTTCTATTATTTCAGTTATCCCAACATTCTATTTTTTGAAAGCTTAAATTGGGGTATGCTACACTAATCTGCACTTTATCCCCATAATTTAAAACTTTTAAAAACAATTTTATGTCTAATCATGCATTTTTAATCACTATATCTGATGTTCTGTATGGCTTGTTTCATACTGGAACACGCAAAGCGTTGAATGTAATGGTATTCACTTGGTGTGACAAAGTCAAGTACGATGAAAAGTGAATGGAGACTATGAATCAAGTGTAACATTTCACAAGGCTTCTTCAACTGTCAAAGTGTTCACTCTGGCCTCATAGGTTCTACTTTTGCCTTGATGCTTGCCAACTTTTGTCCCCTGTTGTATTTGAATCATCTGTAGGTGCCATGATATGTTTGGACAAGAGTTGAAATCAGCTCACGTGGACGAGAAATGTTGAGCCATGTTAGATTGTCACTTCATATTATGTCTGCTATAGTAAAATATTAAAGAATTATTAGTTTTATAACAAAAGTATTTAAATTTTATAAGTATTCTCCATTATTTAGTGAACTGTAAAGTCCTTTTATGAATTAGTACGGAGTGGACTACAATTTTTGCAAAATATTTCTGATGATGAGGCACTATTTACACTTATTTTGGAGATTCATAAGAGAAAGATATTATGGCTACGCAAATGCAAATGTTGGATTAACATATTCACTGCCCAACATTCGGGAATCAACGCCTTCTATCTCAAGCTACAACTACTATTTTAGGTGAAGCAACCATTAACATGAGATATTCACCTATTACATATCCAAGTATGCTTGGTGAACCGATGAATGGGGAGGTAATCAGTTATCACGATTAGTTACTCATGACTCTTTGTTTTGTTGATTAATCATCAATGTTGCATGTGCAAGATATTTCTGTATCTATTCATAGAGGAAGTCTGGACTGAGAGCGGGCCTTACGGTATATCAGACATGTTTTTTGTAGTACTCCAGCACTTGATTGGAGGCGTGAGTGTGCTCACGTTTTGTGGTTTATGAGGTTATTACGTTTTATCTTTTGTACTTGATTAAGTACATAAGCTAAATCTGATAAGCTCTTTGAAAACCGAAAAAGTGAGCTTATGAACCTTTTACATGATATATGAATGCTTTTAAGAATTTTAATGTTTAATTTTGAGCTATTTGTTGATGCACTGTTATTGCAGGTATAGGCAGTTGATTAAAAGAACTTATGTGTGCTAAACAAGATGGGTGAAGCATGGAACGCCTCCTGCTGCAGATGTTGCAGGCATTGCTGATGCTGCTTCAATGAGCCCACACATCATATTCAATATAAGGTCACCTTTCATTTTTTTTATTTGTTAATGAGTATTTTTTCACTGCCTTTAAAATATTTATAACTGAAACTTTCAGCATGTCTGCAATGCAGAACATAAATATGAGATCGTGAAGAAATTCCAAGAGAGGAAGCATATATGTGGTATGAAAGGATATGGTGTAAACGATGCACCCTCTTTAAAAAGGGCAGACATTGGTATTGTTGTTGCTGATGCAACTGACGCAACTCGAGGTGCATTTGATATTGTGTTGACTGAACCAGGGCTCAGTGTAATTGTTAGCGCAGTTTTGACCAGCAGAGCCATCTTGAAAAGGATGACAAAGTACATTGTTTATGTTGTCACCATCACCATCCGTTTTGTGCTGGGGTTCATGCTAATTGCTCTTATCTAGAAATTTGTTACTTGGTTTCAGATAAAAGAAAAAGTTAAGTGATGCATCTATATTAATTATCGTTTATTATACGTACCTTACATATGTTTTTGAATTTTTATTGCTCCTAATGGGTATTTTTTGTGATTTTTTGTTAACTTTGCAGCATACGACATTAGATCAAGGACTACTATATGCCGATGCAAACTAAGAATTTGGAAAAGGGTCCTGCTACTGATTATGTAGGGTTGATAATGGTGCCTCCTCTCTTACCCTCTCTTCGTGATCATAACCTCAGTTTACATAAAGTGACTCGCGTATCCATACTATGTTTATTATAAAAATGTAGAGGTAAATAATGTTTGATTGGTTACGGTTAATTATCGAGTTTCCTGGTAGGAGGCATTGGTCATGTTGCAAACTAACAAATGCACTATTGACTTATTGAGGGCATGAAGTTAATTGGCCAATATAAATAAGTGTCATCAATTGTTTTAGCTGTGTCTAATCTCTTTATATACAGTTCAGTTATTTACTATGTTAATCTGTCTAACTTTATTAAGGATGTTTAGATTATGACATGTTGTTTGTGAAGGATTTATGACATGACCGTTTAAAATGAGTAAGTTGGAATCTGTTTGTGAAGGATTTACTTTGTTGGTGCTTTCCTGTTCGCATAATAGAGGAGATGACTAACTACTGAGCTAAACTATCTGCTGTTAATTCATTTGCACCGACTTTGATAAGACCGACACATCTCCTCGAGAACTTTATGGTAAAAATGAGGTTTTCAAGAACGATGATCAACGCTCATTACATACCATTGTATAAGAAGATGATGGAGAAATTATGTAAATACTGAAATTACAAACTTACTATTAAAGTGTAATATTGAATCTCATTATAGCTTATTCATTCTATATATTTATGATCTCCATACCTGATGCAAAGATTAGGTTTTTGTAATTTGTACATTTGGCTCGAACATTATTCTAAAAAGTGTTAAGCAATGCAAGTGGTTCAATGACCATATATGTGTATAGCGTTGGCATTTATATATGTGAATATTAAGAAGCATACATTATTTTGGTGTCATAAACATTAACTGAGATATGCTTTATTTTTTACAAGAAAATTGTGGACTATTGATGCTAATTGTTATGAATGGTTAGTAAACTTAATTGTTGAGTTATTCTTCTAATGTTCTATACGAGTCTAACTTCCACTTTAGTGCTAAGCTCCGCAATTCAAGTTGTAAGTATCCTATTTTCATATCTCATGTACAATGAATATGAATCAACCAACGGCCACCACTTCAACTACAAATGCTAGCCTTAATGGTCGTTTGCGCCATGGTCAGCTCTAAAAATTATCATCACAAATAAAAATGTTCTAATGTTTAAAAATTATTAAATATCAAGTTCATTTGTTTAAACTTTTCGGTCGTTTTCTTTTCAGCTCTTATTTATAAAGATGCAAAATTTAAGTGGTTTACATGATTCTCTAAGTGTTTATATGTGGTGCAATTTTGGCTATTGAGAAGATGTAAACTCTACTCAACTATTTGGATATCGAACTATCTAATGTTGTTCAATTTGGTATGGTTAAAAAAGGTTGGTAGTTGGCCGGCTTGGAACTATTTTTGAACAAGTATTTTGACAAACTTTTACTCAACACGTTACTTGTGCATAACATTAAGATGTAGTAACGGTTACAATTAGTCAACTCAATAATAATAGTTTCACAGTGTTTTATCTTTTATTATATTACTAAATACCAAAATTTAAAAATAATCACGTACTAAGTATGAGTTGAGCATGCAGACTAGCCTTAGGATATATCGATATCTACATTCTTTCGTCGCTACACATATAAAAGGGTGCATGGAGGTAAATTTTAAAGTTTGATTTAGTCACTGTAAAATTAATTTTATGATGCTGACAAGTACGTAGTAATTATTTGTCATCAGGCTGGTGAAGGTACAGAATTGTTGGTGCATCAAGGATCATTGGTGTTGATCTCAATGCCAACCGGTTTAAACTTGGTAAGTTGTAACACAAATTTAAAGATTTATTAAGTATATGTGTCAGCCGAAAATTAATAATTATTTTTCCATTATAACAACAAAGAAATTTGGGTTGACCGAGTTTGTGAACGCAAAAGACTTTACACACATAATCTCTTTTGATCTAGACTCTTTAAGGGTAAGATGATCAGTCAACCTGTTTTTGGCCGATTTAAAATTTTAATATTGTTGTCAACAAATTCTAACGGTTTTGTTACCGCTTCTTATATGCAAAAATATAAGGTCACTAGAAAATGTGGCTGACGGCTGCATAATAGGTGATCACGAGCGCATCTTTGGAATGTCTTTCACAGTCAAAGAAATTCGATCCGAGCAAAACATATTTAATAAAGCATATGAACCATTATATGCAATTCTTAATACAAAAATGCAAATAACCCTTTTACTATCCTATTATGAATATAATTATACCTTCAAATTGTTTAATTAAGAAAAATTAAATGCATATCTTAATACAAAAATACAGAACTATATATAGTCCAGGGAGCAATCCAAACCATAACGCCGTCAATCCTAACACTAAAATCCACCAAATCCGCATTAAAGAAGTTAGCAATAAAACTCCAGAATCTGTTATAAAAATCAATACCAGCCCACTACTTCTGCAATAAATTACACTTTCTCAAAATATGAGCCATCAGACCATGATCCAACAGACCCTGATCAGACCTTGACCCATTAGAACCTGAGTTATAAGACCATGAACCTTAAGACCTTGAACCATAAGGATCTGAGCGTAAAAGCAATAAGCTGAAATATGCATTAAGAACCATTAGAGCAACAAAGGTACACAAAAACATGCATTACACATAATTAATATATTCAGTGTAGTAAATTCTATATGTTAATTCTCAAAAAGCACATCTCATGATCTGTTAAATGCACATAATAAGTGATTGTGTTAAAGGACTAAAGGAGACTATTTGGATGTGCAGGTGTCTTCGGGAATGCTTATTGTTAAGCTATTTTCTTTATCCAAACATAAAAAAATGCTTATTAATACAAAACCAACCTGTTACTCCACTCACCCGCTCTGCGATCACTGTGTTTATTCTTATTCGTTGCAATTTTTGTGGTGGCCGCTAATTCAGTTTTTTTGAATTGTACATGCATGTGTGAAAAGGGTATAAGGAGATGATAGTGGAGAAAGGGATTGCACTAGATAATAGTTTGATTATTGGCATTGTATTCACAAGGTTGTAAGTTGATTTGTTATCTACTCCTGTTTGTTTACACATAGTGCATTACTATATTCTAGACTTAGTTCAAAAGTATTAACCAAGATCTTAATTTCACTTCATATATCTTAACCCTTTTAGACGTTTTATGGATTATGGTAATATCAATTATAGATCAAAACCGTTTCATTTAACATTTAATTACTTTTTAGTATATATTTGATCTACTAAATCCTAAAAATAAAAACCACAAGTCATACCCGTCCATCGGACGGTTTTGACACTAGTATATATATATATATATATATATATATATATATATATATATATATATATATATATATATATATATTTGAATTTGTTTTGATATATATTGATTTCTTATATGTGACTAAAAGATTCATATAGTCACAATTATTAACACTTTTGGTCACGTTTGCTTAATTCGATATGTGACTAAATGTTAGAAAAGGCCACACAAACATAAAATTCAAGTGGCCATTGGATGATCAATAGTCACACAAAACACACATTTCTTCACTTTACACACCATATGGTGACACTTATTAACACTTTTGGCCACTTTATGATTAATTGTATGTGACTAAATACCCAAAATAAACATGCTTTGTGTGACTAAATGTTTCAAAAGGCCACACAAACATAAAATTAATGTGGCCATTGGATGAGCAATAGTCACACAAAACACACATTTCTTTCACTTAAAACACCATATGGTCACACTTATTAACACTTTTGGCCACTTTATGCTTAATTGTATGTGACTAAATACACAAAACAAACATGCTTTGTGTGACAAAATGTTAGAAAAGGCCACACAAACATAAAATTCATGTGGCCATTGGATGATCAATAGTCACTCAAAACACACATTTCTTCACTTTAAACACCATATGGTCACACTTATTAACACTTTTGGCCACTTTATGCTTAATTTGTATGTGACTAAATACCCAAAACAAACATGCTTTGTGTGACTAAATGTTAGAAAAGGCCACACAAACATAAAATTAATGTGGCCATTGGATGATCAATAGTCACACAAAACACACATTTCTTCACTTAAAACACCATATGGTCACACTTATTAACACTTTTGGCCACTTTATGCTTAATTGTATGTGACTAAATACACAAAACAAACATGCTTTGTGTGACTAAATGTTAGAAAAGGCCACACAAACATAAAATTCAAGTGGCCATTGGATGAGCAATAGTCACACAAAACACACATTTCTTCACTTGAAAGACCATATGATCACACTTATTAACACTTTTAGCCACTTTATGGTTAATTGTATGTGACTAAATACCCAAAAGAAACATGCTTTGTGTGACTAAATGTTAGAAAAGGCCACACAAACATAAAATTCTTGTGGCCATTGGATGAGCAATAGTCACACAAAACACACATTTCTTTCACTTTAAACACCATATGGTCACACTTATTAACACTTTTAGCCACTTTATGGTTAATTGTATGTGACTAAATACCCAAAACAAACATGCTTTGTGTGACTAAATGTTAGAAAATGCCACACAAACATAAAATTCATGTGGCCATTGGATGATCAATAGTCACACAAAATACACGTTTCTTCACTTTAAACACCATATGGTCACACTTATTAACACTTTTGGCCACTTTATGATTAATTGTATGTGACTAAATACACAAAACAAACATGCTTTGTGTGACTAAATGTTACAAAAGGCCACACAAACATAAAATTCAAGTGGCCATTGGATGATCAATAGTCACACAAAATACATATTTCTTCACCTTAAACAACATATGGTCACACTTATTAACACTTTTGGCCACTTTATGCTTAATTGTATCTGACTAAATACCCAAAACAAACATGCTTTGTGTGACTATACACTGTTTATGGTCACTAATATGGATTAATCCAACAAAATTTATACCTAATTAGTCACACATGTTACGGTTTTGGTTACTCTTTTGGAATAGAGACTAAAAAAAAGTCAAACACGTGACCATAGATTACCTATGGTCGCGCGACTTTTAGTCACACACGGCCGAAAAATCATGTGTGACTATATGTATATCGTCACACATATTCGGTGTGGCCAAATCCACTTTTTGTTCTAGTGATTAAGAAGAAAGATTAAGAAAGTTGGTGACTTGATGATGTTATGTTAGGCGTATGTTTTTTAGAGAAAGATGAAAACAAGAGAAATGTTATACCATAAAGAAAACACACATACATACACACTCAAGCACACCCCTCAAATGACACATTTGAGGGGTATTTATACTCCTAGACTAAACGCCCTAATGGGCTTTCCAAGGGCTTCGTGGGAATGGATTGGACATAGATTGGATTACAACATAGTAAAGGCTAGCTTGACATAACTTCAAGCCATTTAGCTTAGCCCAATCCACGAGCCCATTGACTATTCTAGTACGATATCTAACACACGTTACAAAGTTCCTAAATGTGAATGACCATCACTTCTATTAATAACTATTAAGGCTAACAATCTCCCCCTAAGGGGTGGTCATTCAAAAGATGCTCTACTTGATTAGGTCTTTACTTTCCTTGAGCTTGAACTTTGTGTGTAGATATAGAATAGTCGTGATTATCGTTCATTCATGCTTTGTGATCAGTTAATGGTGTTGTCTGCTGTTTGTCAACTTCTTTGGTTAGGTGTCTCCACGTCTTTCTCCACCATGCTCACACTTCTTTTTGACTTTGAAGTTCTGATTTGATGAAGTTCTCTAGTCTTTGAACTTTGTAGATTCTTTGACATTGACGAAGAATCATCTTTAACTTTGTGTAGCCTTTGATTTTGATGAGAACTTCATTTGTGATGTTGTTGGTATGAGCATGTGGAGAAGATGCACGATCTCTTCCTCCCGCGAGCATCCATCAGCAGCAGCTTCCCAAGTACAGTCACAAACACCAATTCATCATTGTAATCTTTTCTTAAAGAATTGATTACTACAATTGTTTTATCGATGAATGTATTGATTCCATTCACCTTGGTCGGGCAAATCAGCCGTCCGAATCCCATAAGGGACAGTTGGCATTACATAGAATAAATTCAAGTAATGACCCACATCTTCAGGATTCGATTCGTGAAAGGAATCTCCTTAGCGAGATTTCCAGCACTTACAGGTTCGAATGTTGAGGGTGTTAACAGCATAGTGTGAAAACACATCTCTAATTCTTACAAAGGCTGTTACTGAAACTGGAGGCCCTCAAGAAGGCTAACATGACATACCGAAGTACATCTACAGTTCAGGCGAGTCGCTGAAGTACACCGAAGCATCACTTCACAAATGTAGACCGTTTGAGACACACTAAGCGTAATCCATAAGAATTACCGAAGTGACCTGCTGTCAGGGCTGCTTGATGTTGACCCTGGCAGGAATTTCCATTCAATCACTGAGGATCACAACTGTGAAACCTCTCATAAATGTTCTGGCAGATTGATAAGATCTGCGTAGGACTCTAGAATGTATCACTTGTGTCCCTATTGATGAACAACAAGTGATGAAATGTTAAGTGTTCCTATGAGATCTTTTGATGAATCTCGTAGCTCTAGACTCGATTAGTGCATTTTGGTTTTCCTGAGCGGAGACTAGGGAGAGGGTCTCCTTCTTCAATACCAACGATCTCTAAGAGGAAGTCGATAGATTATGTAGGGTTCCCAGTGAGAATGAAACAAATCCTTTTAAGAGGAATTGAGTAGCTAGAAGGTTTAGTGCAGTGCGTCACTGGGTCCATGACGTCTTTGTCTTCAATACCAGAGTCATCTTAGTGACAACCAGTAGCAGATGAATTGAACCCGGTTTCTGCCCTAAGGTTGATTATGGAGGGCTATTTTTTTTCACCCTTTTTCATTACATTTCTTTTTAATTCTTCAACCCCTTCTTTCTCCTTTCTCACAATACTCCTTTTTTCAATCATACCTAAGGACTTCTAATACTAACTATGGGTATTGTCCTTGGGTAGATCCCTCCGGCTCTGGCGGATCATAGAACGGATTTCCTATCCTTAGTCACCTTATAACTCCATGACTATCCTATATTACCATAAAAATCATATTTCTTGAAAATCTCTCAAAGTATTTATGATTAAAACATATTTTGTTAACACCTTGAGAGTTTTATATTTTCAGAAACACTCCCCCTTCACATGTGCTTATATGAGTTTTGACTAAAATCTGCACAGTGAGAGTAGAGTTCGCACTTTTTGAATTGATCGGCTCATGATAGACAATTCCCCACGAGACACGGTTACGTTGCATAGTTAAAGAGTTCCATTGTCAGTTTTTAGGTGACAACTAGCTCTAATAACTAACTTGAAGTTGTAAACTCTTCTTGAAAAGAAGGTTAGACCCATGAAAGTGCATGTCTATCCTGAGTTTCTCGAAATGGTACATTTACTGACTTTGATTCCTCGTCAATTCAATGGTTTCAACTGAGTCGAGCTCTTTTTGAGATTCTAACAACGATCATTAAACTTTTTTGATCACATTTTAATCACGTCTTCTCCCCTCAAAAATAGCATATTCGTGATATTTTTTATATCAACGGATTAAACATCATTTTTAGAATCTTTTGGGGAGACAAAGGGATTTGATTTAAGCATGAATTTGGAATTTTTGGTTTATACTCCCCTTTTAATAAAGTATAATCAATTAAAGGGTTTTAGAGGGAGTTATCTTGAGCACATAATATTTTGAAAGATTTTGAAAATCTTGAAAAAGGTGCTCAAGATGATGATGATTTCTCACCAGTTTTAAATGTAGTGCACTGAAGCGTATACTAGATTTTCTCTTTAAAAACACGAGTTTTGATTTGAAAATAATCAAAAGTCATCATTTTTGGAATGGGTTTCGTACTGAAGTATACGAAAACCATTTTTTGAAGAAATTTTGAGGAACGACATGTTTTAAAAAACATTTAAATAACTCTCGCTCAAGCATCTGTACATGTCCGTATCATTGTTGAATGACATTTCTAGAAACGTACAGAATATCGATTATATGAGAGACATGTCGTGAGAAGAATATTTTTGGAATTTTGATTTTCTATTGTTTTTGTATTTTTGAAAGTTTTTTATTTTTATATTTTGCTTTTGTTGGTTTTTCAAATTTTGTATTTTGTTTTTCAAAATATTTACAGCGAAGCTTTTTGGAAAATCATTTTCAAGAAGATTCGAGAAGACGTTCTAACTCCTCCGGGGTTAGGCTTTCGATTCCAATTCGTCGAACTAAATCGTTAAACCGTTCTTTTGAAAGGGCTTTAGTAAATAGATCGGCGAGTTGGTAATCTGTCTTCACGAAAAATAATTCAACAATACCTTCTTCTACGTGCTCTTTTATGAAGTGGTAACGGACACGAATGTGCTTAGTCTTTGAGTGATGAACAGGATTGCATGATATGGCTATGGCACTTTTCGAGTCACAATACATAGGTATTTTATCGAAAGTAAAGCCATAATCTGTGAGTTGTGTTCTCATCCATAGAACTTGAGCACAACACGCAGATACAGACACATACTCAGCTTCAGCGGTTGAAAGTGCAGTACAATCCTGTTTCTTTTAAGACCAGCTTACTAGCTTTTCACCCAAAAATTGTGCTCCTTCTGATGTACTTTTTGCTGTAACTTGATCACCTTCGTGATCCGCATCTGAAAAGGCTATTAGATCAAATCCGGATTCCTTCAGATACCAAAGTCCCATGCGAATAGATGTCTTTAGGTACCGAAAGATCCGTTTAACCTCTTTGAGGTGCAGTTCGGTAGGCTTTGCTTGAAACCGTGCTAATAAGCAAACAACAAAATGAATATCGGGTCGACTAGCAGTGAGGTACATGAGAGAACCAATCATGCTCCGATATTTCTTCGGATCAATAGGTTTCCCAAATAAATCGGCTCCAAATTTTGGTGAAGTTACCATTGGTGTTCCGACAGAATCACAATTATCCATACCATGATTTTTCAAAATCTCAGTTGTATATTTAGCTTGATTAATAAAAATTCCACGTGGGGATTGATGTATTTGTAAACCAAGAAAAACTTTAGTTCCCCCATCATGGACATTTCAAAATTGCTTTTCATGAGATTTTCAAACTATTTTGAAAGATTCGGATTAGTGGACCCAAAGATGATGTCATCCACGTAAATCTGAACAATCAAAATGTTATTTTTGCATTTTTGTGTAAACAAGGTAGGATCAATAGTTCCTTTGGTGAAATTGTTTAGGATAAGGAAAGAAGACAGTTCGTCATACCACGCTCTCGGAGCTTGTTTCAAACCATAGATTGCCTTTTTGAGTTTGTAGACGTAGTCGGGATGTTCCATGTCTATGAAGCCTTCTGGCTGACTCACGTACACTTCTTTCAAAGTTCCATTCAAGAACGCGGTCTTAATGTCCATCTGATAAACCGTGATGTTTTTGTGAGTTGCATAGGCTAAGAATATCCTGATTGCTTCAAGTCTAGCTATCGGCGCGAATGACTCTTCAAAGTCTATTTCTTCTTCCTGTCTGTATCCTTTGGCCACAAGACGAGCTTTGTTGCGAATTACAGTCATTTCTTCATCCCTTTTGTTCTTCCATAACCATTTGAGATCAATGAAGCGAATGTCAATTGGTCTTGGAACCATATCCCAAGAGTCATGTAGACGGTATTGGAGAAGTTCCTCATGCATTGCTTATATCCATGCGGGTTCTGCCATTGCCTCACGAATGTTCTTTGGCTCTATATTGCTAATTGAGCAAAGGTAAATGCATAAGTCGCAATCGGTGGCAAGTTGGCGTCTCGTCTGAATTGGCCGTGAAGGTTCACCAATAACTTGTTCAATTGGATGGTCTTTTGTCCACTTCAGAATAGAAGGATACCGTTTGTTAAACGTATGCGAGTTAGATGGTTCTCGTAAGCTTGAAGATGATTCAGTTGATTCTGTAGCAAACGGGTTTTCAAATAAGTCTTCATCTAACGTTGCATCGTTCTGGTTTTGTGAAGGTTTTTCTTGAAATGATATGTTTTGGTGTTGCTCATCAACTGCTGGTAAGACTGTTTCAAGAATAGGATTTGCAGAAGTCGATATAGATGACGTTGATGGAGTTGGTGCATTGGTTTCGACCGTTGTAGATGCATCTTCTGTTGGTGGTGGTGGATGATTTTGAGCGGGTGCAGTGGAATGATGGTTTGATGCATTTGTCGAGGTTCCACCATAGTATTCATCGAACATTAACTCGAAGAAATTCTCCCATTCTTGTTCATGAGGTGTGTCAGCAAAAGTTGATGGAGCTCTTTGTTGTATGAGTCATGAACTGATGTGTCCAGAAGTCTGCTAGTTTGGTGCGGGTCCTAATCTGTTTTGATTAGAAGCCATCGGATTAAGCGCAGGTTCTAGAGCGAGTCTCTCAGAAGCCATCTGTGAAAGTTCGTCAAAATTCACATTCATTGTCTCCATATTCCTCCTAGTTCTTCTGTTATACACCCTGAATGCCCTCGAGTTATCTGAGTATCCAATGAAGATTCCAATATCACCTTTAGCTTTCAGTTTTCCTAGATCTTCTCTGTCGTTCGTTGGATAGCACAAAGCGCCAAACATGTGAAGGTAAGAGATATCAGGTTTTCTATTGTTCACTAGCTCATATGGGGTTTTATTGAATCTTGGATGGATTAGCGATCGGTTCTGAGTGAAACAAGCAGTGGCAACCGCATCAGCCCATAAAAATAACGGTGCACTAGAATAGATTAGCATTGTGCGAGCAGCTTTCACAAGAGTTCGATTTCGTCTTTCAACTACCCCATTCTGCTGTGGAGTTCTAACAACTGATGTTTGATGAGTGATTCCAACATCTTCAAAATAAGTTCTTAACTCCTGATTTGTGAATTATGTGCCGTTGTCTGTTCTTACAACCCTTACTGGAGTTTGAATAAGTACTTGAATACGCTTAAAAAAGGTGATGATGATGCATGGTGCTTCGTCTTTTGATCTCAGAAACCTAACCCATGTATATCTTGAATAATCATCGACGATAACAAGAATATACTTTTTCCCATTAATGCTTTCAACTCTCATTGGGCCACATAAGTCCATGTGCAACATATGCAACTTAGCTTCCGAACTAGGTACGGGTTTGGGTTTATATGATGCTCTTTTGCTTTTTCCTTGTTCACATGATGGACATAAGTGATCCTTGGTGTATTTGAACTTTGGAAGTCCGTTGACGATGTTGTCTTTGGCAAGTTTGTTGATGGTGTCGAAATTGAGATGGGATAATCGTCTGTGCCACAACCAGGACTTTGTTCCAGATGCTCGTGTCATAAGACATATTGGTGATGAAGAGGTGAAGCATTTGGTTAAGTGGAGTGTGTGTTTATTCATGATTCTTCACCAAAAGCTTAAGCGTAGGATTCCTTATGCGTAAACACTATCTTACGCGTAGACCTTACGCGTAGGATTAGGGTTTTGACTTTTCTTATGCGTAAAAAGAGGGTTTTGACTTTCTGTACTTGCACTCCTTACGCGTAAACTGCCCAGAATTTTGCAAAAACATGATTTTTCACCCAAAAACACGATTCCAAATGATTTCTTTTGCACAAACTTCTTCCAAAACACTTAATGATCAATAAAAACTACAACTTTAAGCTTAAAAACATGTAAAAATCAAAGCTTTATGCCAAAAGCTCACGTTTTTAAATAAAAAACGCAACTTTCTTGTAAAGTTTTAACAAAAAACGTAACACAACACTCCTAAACCATTGTTAGGCGATTGATACCAATTGTAGGACCTTGTTTTTCTCAACCTTATCACGTTACCAAACTTACCACACAAGTAACACACGTAAAACACAAACACTAAGCTTATACTTAAAGATTAAGAAGAAAGATTAAGAAAGCTGGTGACTGATGATGTTATGTTAGGCGTATGTTTTTTAGAGAAAGATGAAAACAAGAGAAATGTTACACCATAAAGAAAACACACACACATACACACTCAAGCACACCCCTCAAATGACACATTTGAGGGGTATTTATACTCTAGACTAAACGCCCTAATGGGCTTTCCATGGGCTTCGTGGGATTGGATTGGACATAGATTGGATTACAACATAGTAAAGGCTAGCTTGACATAACTTCTAGCCATTTAGCTTAGCCCAATCCACGAGCCCATTGACTATTCTAGTACGATATCTAACACACGTTACAAAGTTCCTAAATGTGAATGACCATCACTTCTATTAATAACTATTAAGGCTAACAATAATATGTGATTCCTTTTTCTTGGTAAAAAGAGTATTATCTACTAATCCCATGGTGTATTTATTTTCAACAAGAAAAGTCTTAAGTCTATCGTACCAAGCTTTTGGTGCTTGCTTAAGACCGTATAATGCTTTCTTGAGTTTGAAGACATGTTGTAGTTTCTCAAATTCGTTAAAACCGGGAGGTTGAGCAACATATACTTCTTCGTTAATAAACCCATTAAGAAATGCACTATTAACATCCATTTAAAATAACTTAAAATCATTAGCACGTGCATATGCAAGTAAGATTTTAATAGAATCGAGCCTAGCTACCGGTGCATAAGTTTCATCATAATCAATCCCCTCTTGTTGATTATAACGTTGTGCGACAAGCCTAGCTTTGTTTCTAGACACTACACCATTTTCATCCATTTTATTTCGAAAAACCCATTTCGTTCCAATTATAGTTTGATCTTTAGGTTTTGGAACTAACTTCCAAACATCATTTCTAACGAATTGATTTAACTCTTCTTGCATAGTAATGACCCAATATTCATCTTTTATTGCTTCATTTATGTTTTTCGGTTCAATGGTAGATACGAAACAAAAATGATTACTTTGATTTTGGGCTTGTGATCTTAAGGTTCTTTGATTAAGTTGTCCTATGACCTTTTCTAAATGATGACTTTTGGATTCTTTGATGTTTATAATTTCATTATTTAATGGTTCATCTTCCTTGTCTTTTTTAATTATTTCTTGACTTTCTACAAGTTGACTTTCAACTAAGTCATCATCTACCAAAGGTGATGTCTTAAAGGGAGGTGGACTTTCGTCGAATGTTATGTTCAACGATTCCTCGACTCTCATTGTTTCTTTGTTTAAGACAATGTAAGCTTTACTAGTTTGTGAGTAACCAAGAAACACACCTTCATAAGACTTTGGGTCAAACTTGGTGAGATAATCTTTAGTATTAAGAATGAAACATTTACATCCAAATACTCTAAAATATCCTAAAGTTGGCTTTTTACCTTTGGGATTGAGTCGTAGAATAGCAACGTACTTTTTCAAGTGTCCCATTCTGGTACGTGTACTTTTTTTAAGCTATAGAATAGCTATGTACTTTCCATAAGTGTCCCGTTCTAGTACGTGTATTTTTTTAAGTCGTAGAATAGCAACGTACTTTTCATAAGTGTTCCAATTTAGTACGTGGGATGACGTACCAAATTGGAACACTTATGGAAGTAGGACGTACCAAATTGGAACACTTATGGAAAGTACATTGCTATTCTACAACTTAAAAAGTACACTTTAGAACGGGACACTTATGGAAAGTACATTGCTATTCTATAGCTTAAAAAAAGTACACGTACCAGAATGGGACACTTGAAAAACTACGTTGCTATTCTACGACTCAATCCCTTTACCTTTATATAGTTCATATGGTGTTTTGTTTAAGAAAGAACGTATTAAGACTCTATTTAAAATATATGTAGAAGTGTCAACGGCGTTACACCAAAACTTTTGAGGAATGTTTTGTTCATTAAGCATTGTTCTACTCATTTCTTGAATGGTTCTATTTTTACGTTCTACAACTCCATTTGATTGAGGTGTTCGAAGAGTCGAGAAATTGTGTGTTATACCATTTGCATCACAAAAGTTTCCAAATTGTGTTTCATTGTCAAATTCACGACCATGATCCGTTCGGATCGACACAATTTTAACACCTAGTTGATTTTGAATTTTCTTGCTAAGAATTTCAAATTTATCAAAAGCTTCATTTTTGGTTTTCAAAAACAACGTCCAAGTAAACCTTGAGTAATCATCTACTATGACCAAAGTATATAAGTTGCCTCCATAGCTTCTTATAGTGGATGGACCGAACAAGTCCATATGCAAAAGTTCTAGACACTTAGATGTGGACACCATGTTTTTAGCCTTATGACTACTATGGGTTTGTTTACCAATTTTGCAAGCGTCGCAAAATGTTGGTCATATTTTAGTTTTGGTAAATTCCTAACTAGCTCTTTTGAGGATAGGCTTTGTATAAGTCTCATATTAGCGTGACCTAAACGTCTATGCCACAGAGTTGAGCTATCATCTAAAGTCGTTAGACAAAGTTTTTCATTGGATGTTTTATCTATTTTTATGATGTATATATTATTTTTCCTAACTCCTTTAGCTATGGTGATACCATCTTTTAGTATTTTACTACCATTTTATTCAAATAGTACTTTATACTTTTTATCACATAGTTGGCTAATACTAAGTAGATTAAATCCTAACCTATCGACATGAGCAACATTTTCAATAGTTAGGGAGTTATGAGCGATCGTACCTTTGCCAATGATTTTGCTTTTGAGATTGCTACCAAAAGTGACATTAACTCCGTCATACTCTTGGTATGTTGAGAAGAGGCTTTTGTTGCCAGTTATGTGTCGTGAGCATCCACTATCTTTTATCCACTCATCAGGTTCCATTCCAACTTTCAAGCATACCTAAGACACAAATAACTGAATCGTTTGGTCCCCAATATCTCATGGGTCCGTTTGGGTTAAACATACCATTTATTTGGTTCATGTATGGAAATGATGGGTAAGAGTTCCATGGCATGTAATCTGGAGTTTGATATGGTCTAGGGAAGTTTTGATTCCAACCATCATGTTGATAGTTGGGTTGTATGTTGTGGTTGCTCTTAGGAAAGGGCGTTTGGCAAAAGGTGTTTTATATCGTTGTTGAGTAGTTTTTTATCTAAATTAATTTCTAGCAAGTCCTACTCCTGATGTAACAACAGGTTTTAGTTTAACACTATCCTTGGTTTTCTTTGTTACTTTGACAAATTCACTATGGTCCGTATCACAAACATTCTGTCCTGCTGCAGTCCCCACGGCACCATTTTTTACAAAGGACGGAACCCTATTTTTGGGTCCGTCTGGTCCGTGCTGCACTGCAGCAGTTTTGACAGTTTGTTTGTCTTTGTCGGCCGTTTTGGTTTGACTCTTTGGAATTAAAACCTCATTAAATCCCAGCCCATTCATGTTTCCTGGTATTTTTTGAATTCTAATATTTCATCGGCACAAGCAATGTTTTTGTTAAACCTTTTAAATTTAGAATTATGTTCGATTAAAACATATTGTGTGAGCTTTAGTTTTTCTATTTCAAGATTAAGCTCTTGACATGATTTGCAACCATCGTCATTTGATTATATTGTTTTTGTTAAACCTTTAAATCGTTTTCCTTTTCTTTTAACTCATAGACTTCATTTTCTAAAAATTCCTTTTTAGTTTTTAAAAATTTATTTTTAGTTATGATTTTTAGACTAAGCTCACACAATTGATTATATTGTTTTTGCAAAGTGTCATCATCAATAGAGGAATAAGACGAGTCGGAATGTACCTCGTTTGACTCATGTGCCATTAGAGCGATCTCATCCTTGCTCGATTCTTCATCATCCTCACTATCGCTCCAAGCACCACTTATAAAAGCTCGTTGAGTTTTGCTTTTAGGTGGTACCAATTGTGAAAAACTAGAAAGGGGTTGAATAGTTTACCGATTAAAAACTTTGTTTTGAAACTTATAGAAAGATCAATTGATATTGATCTTAGATATGTTAGTGAATTGTAATCAACAATATGTAAAGAGTAGATAAGGAAAGAAACAATCAAACCACAACAAGTTGTTTATAGTGGTTCGGTATACAAGGACTCTTTTTCCTTGCCCTACTCCACTCCCCGAGTCTCACACTCGAGTGTTTAACTTCACTAGTCAACAAGCTCCTTTCACCGGCGGAGAAACCTTTACATTTCGCTTACACACTATTTCCGACACTAAGCTAAATGTCGAGTTCTTTTCAAGGGTACAACCACTCCCACACACAATGTATTTTAAGGACTAAAATATTAACCACTCACACTCACAAGATTATGATGATTTGATACAACTATGATGTATGAATCAACACAAGATCATACAACAACAAACAAACAAGACTTCCAACTTCTTGTTGAAGCTTGAAGGTATCTTGATCTTCTTTGCTACAAAAGAGATCACTAATATGATATGAAACTAAGTTAGAAATGTTAGAGAGAAGGAATGTATGAGAATATGATAGAAAGGGATGAAAAACAACTTGGTTTGGCTTTGCTAATTATAGCCAAAAACATCAGCAAGCACCACGGACCACGGAACCCTTAAAAGGGTTTCGCCCGTGTTAATATTTGGTGCCGCCGAGGTCTGACATCAAGATCTCAAAATCTTACCAAAGTCAACCATATCTATCCAAGATTGTGTAAGATATGTAGAGTCTAAATCTACATATAGAATCTAGTGAAATCTTCTAAGGATTTCAATGATGCACTACATGATGTCATGTGTTTGTTTTTCTATTTTTAGAAATATGTAAATGCATATGTAATGTTTAGTTTTTAAGAAACCAAAACATTCTTGAACTAAAAATTACTATCATACATTATGGTTTAGATTCATATCAAGATATGATTAATCACAATGTAAATGCTTGAGTGATGAAGATATTATTTTGGAAAAGCTTGTTTTAATATCTATTAAACTTGACAAGCTTTAAGCTTTATAAAAATTAAATTTACTTTTGTCATTACAAAAACTTAGGTAAAGATCAAAAATATAAATAACGTTTAATGACGATATTTGTATTAACATAGGGTTTTCCACGTAAAATCCGTGTGTCATCTTTTATTAGTATTTTCATATTTTAGTTGCGGATTTGCTTCAATCCGGTATCGCTTTTCTCAACACATTAATCAAATTATTAATTGATCTATTTTATTCTATATCACAGTACATAGCATATTTGAAAGCGTAATTTTTTGTTAAAATATCACCTCCATGGTGCCAAAAATATACCCAGTTAAAAAAAAGTAATTGAAAAAAATACAATAAATATTAAATAGAAAAGCATTCACTGTGGCTACATTTTTGTTGATATTTCATAATCTGAAAATTTCAGGGTTCGTTTGGATTGTAAATGAGATCATACGAAATATTTGGATTTGATATTGAATTAATAGAAAAATAAGAGAAAATAATGGATTGTGCAAATAGTTTGGTTTGTAGTTTAAAGTAAAAATTGGATAGGAATGAAGTATCATTTTACAATTTAAAAAAATATATATTTAACAAAAATGAGAGGCAAAAATGCATATATATCCCTTCCAAAGTGAATAATTGCATATATATCTTTTGTACAAGTTTTTTATGCACATAGTACAATGGTTTTTATGCATGTTTAGAATATATATGCAATTTTGCATTTTCGAGAGGATATATATGCAAAAGAAATAGGACGAGTTGCCTGAAAAGTTTCATATCTCAATCCCACCCACCTTAAATAGGTTAGTAAAAAGCATCGTATGGCGGTCTGATTGTAAATTTTAAGAGTGATTCATGGCTACCAAACATTTGTTACACTTTGAACCCATTACTCATAGTCGAATCCTACGTAAAAACGCATCCTTATTTACGACTTACAGTACAATTCTATTGCAGAATATATAATTGGCCGACAACATTCTAAAAACATTCTATGGGTATTATTAGGGGTGTTCAACCGGTTCGGTTATCAGATTGTTCGGCTTATTTGGTTCAATTAGTTCAGTTAAAATAATTTTGGGTAAAACCGAAAAACAAAATTGAATTCGGTTCGATTTCGGTTTTGGAAAATTCAGTTCAGTTACAAATTAGGTTCTATTTTATTAGGTTTTAGTTTTCGGTTCTTCCGGGTATTATCCGATTTGTGAACACCCTGACTAACTAGGGGTGACAATTCTTGACACGACACGAATCCTACACGAAGTTAAACAGGTTTGGGTTGAAAATAAAAAGGTGTGGGTAAAAAACAGGTCAACCTGCCTAACCTGTTTAATAAATGGGTCGTGTTTGAGTTGAGTAAGTATTAAACAGGTCTACCTGTTTAAATATAAAAGCCTCCAAAAACAAATTTTAATAAAGGCTTACGCCCGTTAGTTTAAGCCCAGTTATCTTCTACTGTTTTTTAGTTTTGTAGTCTATTTAATGTTTCGTATTTTCCAGTTCAGAATACAATTTTCAATTTTGGTTTCTACATGGTATCAACAGTCATCTAAGTCTTGTAATTGTTCTTATTCGGTAAAGATGGTTGGTTGCTAAATTATGATTGGGTGATGTATTAAAAGTGACGCATGATTAGTTGAGTTAGTAAAACTTGTCAGCATGTGCTTGAGATAATTGTTTGGCCTATTGTTTTTAATATGATTTTATTTGTGATTTTGTCTGCTCGTAATTTTTTATTTTATCTGCTCGATTTTATTTATTTATTATTTTCTTTGGTAAACGAATTTGTGGGACCGTGGTTAAGAATTTGGTACTCGATCAGTATTATATTATTGAGTTAGTTTTGTTACCATGATCGCTTTTAAGGATGATTCGTTGCAATTCATTAGTGTTCAATTAGATGGTAATAATTTTACGTATTAGAGTTATGTTATAAAAAAATTTCTCCGTGGAAAATCGATGTGGGGTTATGTTACAGGGGTAAAAAAATGTCGTGATGACAAATCGATAATTATGTCGTGTTATTGGAAACTTTGGTGGTTGATAATTATAAGATTATAACTTGGATCAAAAAGTCTGTTACATCATCTATTGGACTTCAATTGGCAAAGTATAGAGACTGCCAAGCTAGTGTGGGATCATCTTGCTAGGCTATACATACAATATAACTTTACTAAACAGTATGAACTTGAGACAGATATTCGTGCACTTCAGCAGAGTGATATGAGTATTTAAGATTTATATTCTTCTATGGTAGCCTTATGGGATCAGTTGGCGTTAACAAAACCTGCAACACTTATTAGTTTTGATCCTTACATCAAATTGAGAGAGTCACAAAGTTTGATTCAGTTCCTTATGGCATTGCATCATGATTTTGAAGGATTGCGGGGGTTCAATTCTTCATTGTGAACCTTTACTCTCTGTTGATTTGGTAGTTAGTGAATTGCTTGCAGAGGAGATTCGTCTAAAGTCTCTGGATGATCAGAAGATAGTTACACAACAAGGTTCATCTTTTTTTGTATCTTCACATCAATTTTCGAATGGTATCATAAAAAAACCTATAATTCCTATTGATGAGTGTGCATATTGTAGACAAAAGGGTCATTGGAAATATGAGTGTCATTTTAAACCAAAACGATCACAACAACAGGTTTGGCTACCACATAAGCAACCATCTCACCTTAATAATGGTGTTGCTGCCGCAACTTTAAACCCTTTTATGATTGAGCAATTTCATAAATAGTTATCTTTTCAGAATCATGCTATGACAAGCTCACCTGATAAATGTTTGTTAAAATCATCACAAGGATCAAACGTATAGTCTGACTGGGACATGCCATAGGCAATGGGAACTCTAAGTTCAGAAATTATTTATGTTTGTCTCCTCTTCGTCTACCTCTGTTCGGATCTGTCTGAATCTGCATATGTTTGTCTGCGCATCTGTCGCCTGAATCTGCTCTTCGTCTACCTCTGTTGGATCTCTCTGAATCTGCATATGTCTGCTGCATCTATTTGCCTGAATCTGCTCTTCTTCTACCTTTGTTCGGACCTCTCTACTGAATCTGCATCTGTCTGTCTACATATGTTCGTTTGATTTCGGAGTTTTCTTGTCAAACTCTCAATGTAACATTGTAAGTTTGAGAGGGAATGTTAGTTTAATAAAGGCTTAGGCCCGTTGGTTTAAGCCCATTTATCTTCTAGGATTTTCTTGTTTTGTAGTCTATTTAATGTTTCATATTTTCCAGTCTAGAATACAATTTTTAGTTTTATATTGGTTTCTACAAATATGACACTGAATTATGATTATAACTTGGATATATTGCAATTGTTATATAGCTATTTATATCTTATCTCATTATTTTTTAATCATTATATGATTATTGAACTTAAACTATTAAATCAAAAAATCACCAACTTTCTTCACTACTTAACCTATTTACTTTCTTCAATAAGTTAAACGGATCACAGACAGCTTACACGTGTTATGCATGTCTGGGTTAAAGTTGAGTTTATTGACACAATTAATAAATGGGTCGTGTTTGGGTTGAGGTTATACCAACACGCCAACCCGTGAACACGAACATGACTCGATTTTCACCCAACGATTAACAGGGAATTTTTAAATGTTTATGATGGGCCGAAGCTCGTTGATATCATCTCCATGTAAATCTTATGGGGTGTTTACCAAATTAAATGGTTTCATATGAACTACTTAATTAGCCTCTTAAAGGGGAAGATAAGCTTTGGTGGGTCTCTTCGTTAAGTGGGATTAAAGGATTGGGCCCACATTAAGTGATTCATATGAAAAAAAAGAAACACCCCTGACCTTTTCATACAAACTACTTTATTTGTTAGAACTTGGAACAATACAATATAATGTCGTTAGACCACCTGAGATTTATTGTAACTTCAAAAAAATAAAAAAAATTAATAGTGAAATGTTTTATGGGTATTTTGTTTATATGAACATAAGTGCTAAATAACAGGTGAATACCATTTTTGATTTTATCTCTTCACAAATCTTAACTATTGCATAAAACTTCAAGTAATAGCATTGTTTCAACTTTAGTACCAGAACTGAATTAGGTGTATTCTAGAGCTTAAGTTATCTTTTTTCGCATATGAAGCGTGTAGGATTAAACATATTTACTAAAGATCTTTCTACAGCAAGATAGAATATGTCAAATAGCGAAAAAGAACATTTATTTGATTATACAACTCAGCAAGATAAGAGCATTGTAGTTTGAAGAGAAATCCATGGAATAGCTAGATGCGCATGGAAAAAGGCCACAAGAAAACTTTTAATTTGCATAACTTTTGATCTACCAAGTGGAACAGTGCCTATGACCAGCCCACGAAAACGTATGAACATGCCAAATGTAGAAATATCAAGCATCTCCCCAATCGTGAGTGGTATACTAACTTGGAAGAACAAGTCACATTTTTGAGCAAAATATGTTGTTGGATGCAAACTCAATCATATATTGGAAAGTATAAATCTCAAAGTTAGCCCATTACTAATTAGTTTGGTGAACTACGTACTTTTTCACTTGGCTGTAGTTATTAGATCAGAAACTCGTGTGAGCATGTCTAATGCGTGGTCCTTCCTCTGAACATCTATTCTGTTGGATTCATAGGATGTAAACTACAAACAATCGTGTAATCTAGATTCCCTTTAAGGTATTTTAGATCACACATTGAGATTGTCTAATGCGTGGTCCTTCCTATGAAATAACTGACCAAAAGATATGTCAAAGCTTTCCAACGGCTTTTCATAAACGGATGGATATCAAAATCCTTTATGCAAGTCGTACTCTATTTCTGCCATTATTGCAGTACATTGCCTAAACTATTCCATTATGGGTGAGCCTGACACCTGATTGTCGGTTCAAAACAAAAAAAGTGGAGTAAGATTACTATGTGCACTGGCAATTTCTTTACTAAAATGTTCTTAAAACAAGGGTTTTTTTTGGGTAAAGGGGAGTAATCCTGCACCCTGGTAAATATATTAACCAAATAAATGTTTAAGTACAATGTATATGAGTGAAATCCCATATATCAGCCCGTTACATAGGCATAGAGCTTACATAACAAGATACTTTCAATTATTTAAACAAGAAACAAACCACTACTCAAATGATAACATATGACACAATGAAATAAGATTATTTCCTAGGTCCTTGAAACTTTGTGCTATACATGGCATTAAAGGCATCAAATTCCGGAAGATCACGAACTGTTTCGCATAGTCATCAAAGTCATATTCATCATACTCATCTTCATACTCTTGGCCACCACCAAATATATTAGCAGACTCATCAAATGGGTTAGCAACAACCTCATCTTCAGAATCAGACACCTCAATCTCTCCCATTTTAGAAAAAGGGTTAGCTCTCTTAGTAGAAGAGGTAGACGGAATAGGTTGACCATCATCATCCACAAGAGTAGCTTTCCCAGACAATAAGTAGTTTTTCAAGCTTACCAATTTTCTCAACTATAGGAGTAGAACCAACATCCATTGTTCCCATTGAATCACTCACAAGCGGTACATGTGATGTAGAACCATCTTATTCAACCCATCCTCATTAACCTCCATTGTACGACTAGTATCCACATCTGTATCAACACGAGATTCCACCCCGAGAGCCATCCATACCTTCCCTTAGAACAACCGTAGAATCCCCAATCTTCGCCTCCTCAGTAGTAGAATCAACCACAGGACTTTGAATGCCCGTGTCCTCATGCGTCAAGTGTCCCAAAGAGTTAGAAGTAGTAACGAAGTACCTGTAGCATTAACACTAGCAACGTCCTGTGTCTTCTTCTTTGGGATATAAACATGCTTCCTAGGAGCAAATTTAGGACCCTTACCCATATTAATACCGCTAGACAACTTTGGACCTTGGGGTTTGGCTTTCCGATTCTGCACCACCTTAAAACCATCATCATTCACATCCAAAGTCGAGGTGTGAGCATCAGCATGATGCTCCTTAGGAGACTTAGGACAACAAGCACTATCATGCCCAAACACTTTACATTCCAAGCAATGTGGAGGTTTCCATTCATATTCAACCTTGATACTAGCCGTAGTAAAACCACTATCATCCTTCTTAGGGATCGCTATAGTTACCACATGTTTAAGATCAGCTTCCGATGATAACTCAACAAGAGCACGAGCAAAACTAATACGACCCCATGAGTCAACGCACATGGAGCTAGTGAATGCATCTAACATGATCGGCTTACCCACCTGAGTAGCAATAAGGCTCAACCCGTCTTCGAATATGCAAAGTAACGGCACATTATGCAATTTAATCCACACAGGCACTTTGGTAACCTCACTTTTGGACAATAGCACGTCAGGAGTCCATTTAGTGAGAATGATAGGAGAATTACGAATTATCCAAGGTCCTCGTTGAAGAACATTCCCAACACCCTCTTTAGAATCAAATTTAAAGAGAAATACACCATCATCATTCTTCATAAGTTTCTTTAAACCAAACTTACCCCATGTATTGGTGACATAATTCTTGACCAACTGAAATGCAATATTCTTGCCGACAAAGAAGCCAACAAGAGTATTATCATAACGGTTAAACACACCCTCCATAGCAGCCTTAGGAAGAACTGTATCATGATTATCAATTCGATTCTCATTCACCAATGAACGAAAGTTAACTTTCCTAGATACCGTTCGAGTTTAACACATTAGCAAACGACCTCACTTCATTATGTATACTAACACTCACAATAAGACCAGAAGTAGAAGCATTCTTACCATCCTTCGAAGCAACATCCGGACCACCAGCATTAGTTTCAAAATTAACGTGGTTAGTTGAGGGAAAACTTTAATTTGTACGACATATAAGGATAAGATCTTAATCGAACATTGTATATATAAACATACAATCTGATGTCATTACCTTTTGTAACAGTGCATCATGATGAAACTTTAATATACACATGACACTTTTCACAATAATGAGTTATGAAGCGAGACAACACCTGAAGAATGCCTTTTGCAAAAAAAATCATTCGAGTTTCTATAATAGTCTCATTAAGAAATAGAAAGCCATATGCACAGTAGGGCATGATTTATATGCAATAAACATAGTGGAATCATCTTATTTCAAATGTTTTGCTTGTTATGGTAGTCCATTTCATTCTTTAGTGAGCACTAAATAAAAGCCAGCATTTACCACCACAATATGTCCATTGCCTGTTTATACTGCTTTACCAATACAAGAAAGGTTTTGTCACATATAAGGGCCCTTTAATATAATGTGACTACTCTTTGCTCCCTGTCTCCACCAATATATCTATTTCACTTGATCTTTACTTTGACAAAATTCGCCACATAACTCCAAACTACTTAATGCTACCATTTTATGACGTATTTTGATAACGAATAATTATCAATAATTATATATATCTCGGCGCAATGATAACTTTCATTGTAGGTATCGACGTAGGGTTCCAACACTAATTAAATGTCCGAATTGGTTTGAATGGATCATTGATTCAAAAATTGCTTGTGCTAAAACTTTGTAGTTATTTTCTCGAAGCATCTTGCTAGTTTCTAATGAATTGGCGCTAGTTGGTATTTGGGCTCTCTTTTTTTGATAACCATACTTTCTAACTTTTTGACCGACTAATATGCGAGATTTGAAACCACCGTCACACATACTCAACCCGAACCAGGTAAGTATTTGGGCTCTTTTTTAAACTTTATATCAATTGATGCAAAGCCAAAATAAAGTATTCTTTGATTGTATCAAAAAACTATCACTAGGTTTAAGTTAATAAACTTGAAATACGACTCCTGACTGTCAGCATCTTTAGCAATTTTCCGTTTGACATTGCACTGCTACCATATATATCATATCCTATTACCAAAAAAAGTTGATAAGTTTTCTCAAAAAGATATGCTTGCAGTTATATATTTCTATATGTTCAATGTATATGTTACTTTCTAAATACATATTTGCATGCAGTTTGTTACAGTAATAATTTATCACCAATATTGCTCAGTATATATTCAGGGAATTAGTGTACATGTATGTTCAATCAAAAAAATAATAATAATAATAAAATAAAATAAAATAAAATAAAATAAAAAAAAAAAAAAAAAAAAACCCTTAAAGATTGTTCTGGATAACGTTAATCTGAGAATCCATATAATTTAATGATTTAGGGTTGACTCTTTTCAAGAACATATTGTTCTGTAAAACGTTTAAGAATCCATATAATTTAATATTGTAGTTGAAATTAGTTAACTCTTTTCAAGAACATATTCTTTTGTTCTATTTGACAAGGCAATAGTATAATGTTGTGTAGATTGGACATTGGAGTATAAATAAAGTAACAAGGCATAATAACATATAAAATATTATTATATTTTATTTTGGTTAGGCCTTGTTCTATTACGAAGATTATGTTTTCTTATGAACATTTTAAGAATATTTACTAAGATATTGTTTCTCTTATCCGCATCTAAAGTGGGGTTCATTAAATAATACACTACTTAGTTATAGTTTTAAGAAGGTCATGATGGAAGCTTAGTTTGTTAAACAATCACTAGTAATTGCATCTACATGAAACCAAAAGGGCTCGTGTCTACTGGTACACATCTTGTGTGAGAAATTCTTCAATCAAATGGTTATGTTAAAACATGTGAGATAGATTTGAAGTTCAAAAAATAATAATTTGCATCCACATGAAATAAGAAACAAACACGTCAAGTAAATAAACTTCCCAACGTACAAAAGAAAAAAAGAAACAAAAATTTATGCATTTTCAAAGAGTTTATTTATTTTAAGCAACTTAAGGCACCCCATTTGGTAAATAAAGTCAATGAAGCAGATTAGATGCATGAGTGTCTAGTGGTCGAACTTTTAGTTGGTCGAGCCGAATGAACAGTGGTGCATGATGGAACAAGAACCGCCTCATGATCATCCTCAAGATCTCTTAAACTAGTGTAAGTACTAGCAAGTTGTGCCTCACTAAGCAATTGCCTTAATTCTGTAGTTTCTTTCTTGAGCCTAAGGTTTTCTTGAATAACTTGTTCATGAGTCTCTGAGAAGCGATTCAGTTTGTCCATGAGCCCATTGTTCTCCATCCTGAGCCGCGAAACTTGGTTGCATAGCTCGTCTAACTGCCTTTGCTTCCTCATCCTGGACCTTCTAGCTGACTCGCGATTGGATATCATCCTTCTTTGCTTCCTTTCATTGATGATGCTTATCTGGTTCTCGTCAGCTTCATCCGAAGTGCTTGAGTTATTATAGCTTAGAGATGAAGATTGTGGATATAAATCAACCATGGGTATTTGAGGATTTGAACTAGGTTGATGGTAATAAGGTAAGTTTGTCATAAAGTGCAGAGAAGATGACATGTTGTCGTTTTGGAATGAAGTGAAGTTTGTAGGGAAGTTGCATGAAAGGTCTTCATATTCCTGGCATAAATAGTAGGCTCCTTCCATCTCTCTCGATTGTTTATTACAGAAAATAACACGTCTACAGCGTGCTCTTCAAAAAGAAAAACTTATTATTTAAAGACGATTGCGTTTATAGGGTAATATGATGATGCTAATTGAGGATGAGGATAGAATGGATGAGGAGGAATGAAGGGGTTTTATAGGAGATGAAAAGTGGCCATATGAAGCAAATAGCAAGCATAATGCTTTTTGCTTGCGATAGCAAATAGTGGTTTATTATTTGATTTTCATTAAATTTAGCTTTTTAAGTATGATGACTTATAAGTTATAATGAGTTATAATGAGTGTAATGTATGCTTGTTGTGATTGGAGCTATGGTGTTACTGTATGTTAATAAAGCTACTTTATACAAGTAGGCCCTAATCTGCTGATCCATAAACACAATTGCATGTTGGCCTCATATGAATGGTCGTTCTAACTTATGTCAAAATATACCAAACACTAATGAAACAAAAGTTATGTAAATTTGTTTTGTATTAATCAATATGTCATCATTGTTAATCTGTACAAAGTGCTAATTTATTTATTCTAAACGAATGGGTACAATGAAAAGGTGTGTCGTTTGGGAGATAACTGCCATATAGCAGTTATGTTGTAACTGCCAATTAGCTGTTACTTTGTAACTGTTATAAAACTGTTGTGGTTGACTTTCTGGGTTGACCGGGTCATATGGGTTGACTGGGTCGATTGGGATTAACCCAATATTCTTCCCCTTAATCACAATCGTTTTGTTGTAGATCTTTGACTCCGATTAATTGTCTCATTGTTAGGAATCTGATCTTCGGTAGTGATTTTGTGAGCATGTCAGCTTTCTGAAATTCTCCACTTATAAACTCGACTTGTAAATCTTCTCTTTCGACGCATTCTCGTATAAAGTGATGTTTTATGTCAATGTGCTTACTCCTTCCGTGAAATACAGGATTCTTCATTAGTTCGATGGCAGACTTGTTGTCGACCATTATTGTAACCTTTTCTTCTTGGGTATGTGTAAGCTTGCTTAGTAATCTCTTTAACCATAATGCTTGTGTTGCTGCTGCTATTGCTGCAATGAATTCGGATTCACATGATGATAAAGCTACTGTGGCTTATTTTTGTGTACTCCAGCTGATTGGTGATTCATCGTAGTAGAATATAATTTCAGTAGTGCCTTTTCCTTCTTGAGTGTTGACTCCATAGCTACTGTCACTATAACCTTGTATTTGGTTTCCTCCATTGTGTTTGTAGGTGATTCCATAGTCTTTTGTTCCTTTTACATAGCGTAGTACTTGCCTTATAGCTTTCATATGTTGTTCCTTTTGTTCTTGCATAAAACGACTAAGTAATCCAACCGAATAACTTAAGTCGGGTCTTGTATGTAGCAGATATCGTAAGCATCCAATTAAACTTCTATATTCAGTTGAGTTGACCGTTGTTTCTTCAGTGTTCTTTGTTAGTCTTGTTCCTGGATCCATAGGTATTAGAGTTTCGTTGCAGTCTGCTGATCCATAAACACAATTGCATATTGATTGCTTAATGCCGGATGTAATGGTCGGTCGGCCTACCGACGCGTGGCAACCCTTTACACCACGGGAGCGTCCATATGAAGAAATTGGAGAAGATGGTTGGTTTTGCAACCGATTCAAATGCAAACCAAAAACCCATTTTTAACTGATACATGCTTTTTCAAAATAAATAAATAAATAAAAATTAGGATGTCGGTCTCCTTGTTACACTAAGTTAGTCACGAAATAGTGTTGGAGACAGAAAGCCGATGTAAGAATGGGGGTTGTCTCTTTGTGGTCACCATTACCACTAGTCTAAGTAATTTAAAAGAATTTCCTGGCGTGTAATAGTCCATTTGTTTCATAGATTTGCTGATTTGCATTTTCATGATAATTTTGAACATTATGACAGTACTTAGTTAGCAACTTGCCTCAGAGTCTAAAAATCCACCATCTGCTTGTTGTTATGTAGCGAGTGACCGAACCAAAAATAAGGGTGATCGACCAGACAAATTTTTTCGAATTTTAATTGAGAATTGGGTTTACTTTTCACCTGTGAATGGATAATAATTAAGCACAAATAAAAATAATATTACAATTAATATTTTTAGACCAGGTGCAACAAAGAAAATTCATGATTTTTAAGTGAAATTATAAGCACGAAGCAAAATTTCATCAAGGTCACGTGACACCTCGGGACCCCCTAGTTCCGCCACTGTATCCAGCTTAAGCATTAAGGTATAAGTAAAAAATATTTGGTGCACCCAATGATGTGCTATATTATATCAGAAATGGGATTGTTTGTTAGAGATTAGGGTTTTTGCTTTCTAAATTCTACTTGAACTTAAATGTCCTATTTAACAAATGCAGAACACTATAATCTAGAAGAAAATACTATTACAATGCTCATGGGCTACAAGGTGTTGTAAATGAAGGCAAACTATGAAATCCTATAAAATAATTTTTAATTATTGGATGGATATGATTATCATATATATCTTTCCACTCCAGATTATCAAGTACATTACCTTTCAATGAAGGAAGTTAATGTAAAATTTATGGGTTTGTTAAAAAATCATTCTTATGTCCAGTTGACTTATTATGAAAGCAAATTATCGAGTCTTGAGTTAAAGTGAGTTGTTGATGGATATATTCACAAATGTTCTATTGTGTTGGAAGTTTTCAAGGTTCTGCTAAACATGTAGATAATAAAGTTAAAGTTTATTTAGATCTAGACGTAAAAATTTATGTTAAAGACTTAAAGCAAAATGTAAATGTGAACAAGAGCCATACACAAGGCGTAATCACATAGATAATAATTGAGCATGTGGGTCTATGTTATAGAAAGTTTGTGACGTTGGGAGTCTAATTATTTGCCAAAGAAATAAAACCATCTTTTGGTTTATTATAAACAATTGAAATTTAAAAGGCAGATCTTAAAAGAGATTTATTTGTGCATGATTAACCTTTTTAATACGTATTGTGCCGAGACATTTGTTTATCCGTTTCATGTAAAATAATGAAGAAAAAGAAAACTTATATATAACCTATAAAATTTAGGGTTATTAGCATGAAAAGTCATAATATTTGTCACTTATTGTCTGTGTAGCGTTTATTTATTTTATTATTATTTTTTTTTTTTACTTTATTTTTTAAATTTGTTACAAACCTTTTAAATTCGTCCTATTGTGTGTATCCAGTTTCACATCGTTAGTCCTTTATACTAACGACTGTTGTTAATAACTTAAAATTCGTTATCTTACGTTTTCATACGTTTACGTTCGTTTATGTACGTTTTCGTCCGTTTTTATACGTTTTCGTCTGTTTTTCTACGTTTTCGTCCGTTTTTGTACGTTTCCGTCTGTTTTTTACGTTTTCGCCCGTTTTTGTACGTTTTCATTTGTTTTTGTACGTTTTCGTCCGTTTTTGTCTTTTTTATATGTTTTAACCTATTTTTTTTACGTATTTTTTTTACGTTTTTGTCCGTTTCTATATTGTTTTTTCCATTTTTATACGTTTTCTTCCATTTCTGTTTTCTTACGTTTTTTACGTTTTGTCCTCTTTTATACGTTTTTGTCCGTTTTTATACGTTTTCATCCGTTTTTGTCTGTTTTTATATGTTTCGCTTGTTTTCTTATGGTTTTTATACGTTTTTGTTCGTTTTCATCCATTTTTGTCTATTTTTATACGTTTTCTCCTGTTTTCTTACGTTTTTTTTTTTTATGTTTTTGTCCGTTTTTATACTTTTTCGTTTGTTTTTATACATTTTCTTACTTTTCATACATTTTTATCCGTTTTTATACGTTTTTGTTCGTTTTTATACGTTTTCGTCCGTTTATGTACGTTTACTTACGTTTTTATACGTTTTCATACGATTTCATCCATTTTTATACGTTTTCGCCCGTTTTTATGCGTTTTCATCCGTTTTTATACATTTTCGATATCAGTGGTTGTAGATGTTTTCGTTCATTTTTATATCTTTTCGTTTGTTTTTATATGTTTTCATCCGTTTGATACGTTTTCGATAGCAGTGGTTGTAGAAGTGGGTTTAGTGATGGTGATGGTGGTGCAAATATCAATTGAAAATGGGTGTTTAAGTGGTGGTGGTTGTTGCTGAGAAGTGATCCAGAGATGTTAGGTAAGAAAACGTATGAAAACATATCAAAGTGGACGAAAAAGAATAAAACGAACAAAGATGTATAAATACGGACGGAAACATGTAAAAATGAACGAAAACGTAATAAACAGACAAAAACGTACAACAATGAACGAAAACGTAAAAAAATGGCCGAAAACGTACAAAAACGGACGAAAACGTATAAAAACGGACAAAAATGTACCAAAACGGATAAAAACGAAAAAAATGGACGAAAACGTATAAAAACGGAAGAAAATTACAAAAACGGATGAAAACGTACAAGCAACGAAAACGTACCAAAACGGACGAAAACGTAAGATAACGAAATTTTAAGTTATTTACTAACGGTCTTTAGTATAAAGGAATAACGATGTCAAACTGGATACACACAATAGCACGAATTCAAAAGGTTTGTGTCAAGTTGGAAAAAAAATGACGCTACACACAATGACAAAAAGTGACAAGTATGTTGACTTTTCGCGCTAATAACCCTAAAATTTAAGCCATTTTGAATATGGTATGATTGAAATATTGTCTCACGAGACATCAAATTATCCAATTATAATTATTAAGCTATGGCTTAAGAATTTAAGGGATATTGGTACCTAACAAACTCGTCAGGGGTTCAGAACCATCTTTTAGTTATTTATAAACAATGCAAACAGAAAGAGAAGTTATGAAATCTTTTTTCTAATTTGGTTGAGTGGTTTTCTAATGGCCCTTCCAATGCCTTCCCTCATGCTTTGTAATCTCCTTCCTTGGCGCCTTGCTAGGTTTAGTTCCATTGCCCGTTAAAAATTAAAAAAAAAAAAAAAAAAAAAAAAAAAAACCTTAACTTTTTTTAGAATCTTTAATAAAACCATAATGTTAACTATAAGTCTATAACAGACATTTTGGGTGAAATGTAACATTTTCATCATGATACCTTACTCAATGTAATCATTTTGTGATTATATCCAGTTGATGATCTCACAAAGACTATTTCCTTAGCTTTAGTGTTAGATTAACCTTTAGAGAGTTGATCAACCCTTTGCATTTTCAGTTTTTGATGAGGAATTTGCTCAGTAATGCACTGAATTACCCTATCAGAACTATTAAACCAAGATTGAGTGATACACTTAATTTCACTAATTCCCTTTCTTAGGGCTTGATTTTCTTTTAGAACCTTAGTGTTTGCATGCTGAAAAGTAAGGGCAGTTATCTTAGCTTGTCTAAGTTCTAAAAGCTCATCCTACAAGTATCTAGTTCTAAGGCAAGATTCCTATAATTTGAAAGTATGTACAACCTTTGCTTTTCCAAAAACTTAAGGTTGACACAAGTATAATCAAAGAATGTTTTTCTATCTTCATTATCATCCATTGATAAGAGAGTGTGTATCTTTATTATTGTGATGTCAACTGATTCACCATCTCTAGCATGCTCATTCCCAACATATACCTTTTCATCATCTGCTAAGGCCATTAGTACCTTGACAATTATCATTTCCTCATCATCAGGGGAGATTTCCTCTTCATCCCAGTCATAAGTTTCAGCAACAAGTCCTTTATTTTTGGAGTGTGATGAGTGTGAGGGTTGAGAGTTAGAGCTACTAGCAGTTAAGAGGGAAAGTTTGGCTTTGTCCTTCTTGTATTCAGCTCTATAATCTTTCTCAACTTTGGCAGAATGATTATTTAAAAAGGTTGAAGCTGAGGTGACTTGTTTGGGCTGGAATCTAGAGTCGTTTGATGATAGGTATGAGGGTAAGGATGTTTTTGAAATACAGCCCTTCATGTAGTGACAATGTCTACCACATGTAACATTTATCTTCAGTGACCTTTGAACCAATGAATTTGGATGAGTTCTTTTTGAAGAATCTCTTGAAATTTGCTAGTAAAGCTCTTCCTTGAAATTCTTCATTAAGATCATTCAAATAATCCGGACTGTTTCTTAAATCCTCTTCATCATCAGGATCATCTTACTCACGGCCTTCGGTCTAGTGGTATGTGAGTTCCTCACTAACCAAGAGGTTGTGGGTTCAAGTCTCGCTAGAGACATTTGTGAGATATATTGTGAGATAGGTGGTATAGGTGTGAAAAAAATTGTCGTTCTAAAATTAAAATAATAATAATAATAATAGGATTGGTTTTCTCTGACTCAGGACATTGGAGCGCGTGCAGCAGTTCATATCTTTAATATGATTGGTTTTACCATTGCTAGAGGTGTGGGGGCTCAGTTTCGAGGCTCCCCACTAATCTTTTGTAATCCTTTGAGTTTTTAATAAAAGTGTGATTTATTAATAAATAAAAAAATAATAAAAAAAGAGGAGTGGGGGCCCAGTTAGTCTCTCGGCTCCCCACTAATTTCTTGTAATTTCTTATGATTTTCTAATGAAGTGATGTTTTATAAAATAATAATAATAATAATAATAATAATAATAATAATAATAATAATAATAATAATAATAATAATTCATTTGGTTTTCTAATGAATTATTATTATTATTATTATTATTATTCATAGACTAAGTTTTTGTATTCAGAAAGGAGTAAGAGCCCAACTAGTGTCTCGGCTTCCCACCAATTTCTTGTAAAATTCATTTGGTTTTCTAATGAAAATAAAATAAAAGTGTAAAATAATAATAATAATAATAATAATAATAATAATAATAATAAAAACATCAGGATCATCTTGAAAGTCCTGAGCTACAAAGTTAGAAAAGAATGCAATTGATATATGTGGAGTAGTCAGGGCTTTCTTGTTCTGAGGTGCATAAATTTTAGATATGAGGCTCTCTTCATAGTTGTACTTTCCATTGAGAATGGCTAGGTCAAGACCTCTAACATGATTAGAGTTTCTGAGACCTAGATTAAATAATAACCTATAATTTGGAAGATTGTTTACAAAGCCATCATTTATTTCATGATTAAAGAGGTTCACACCATCATTTTTAAGTTCATTCAAAAGAACTTTGTATATGGTAAAGGTCTGAGAGATACTTTTATCATTAGTTGATTTGAAGGTGTTATAGGCAAATTTCAAGTCCATGAACCTGTTTTCCTTGACCTCGGAGGGACCTTAAAAGTTACTAATCAAGTCATTTCACACTTTTTTGGTAGTGGGACATCCAGTGACTGATTCCATCGCATCATTTGGTAGACATGATATGATCATAGTTTTAAGGCGTTGGTCCTGATTGACCACCCTCCTATCATCATTCGACCATTGGGTTCCAGGTTTTGGGAGACCAACCGTTCTTAGTGGAGCATATGGAGCATCCTTAAGACATTTAATGGGGGTAAAGTTCCATTCCAACTAGATAACAAAGCATTCTCTTCTTTCACTTTGTAGATCTTGCAACTTTTAGTTTATGGGCGGTAGAAACAAAATTACCTCCATTTGGATCAACTAGTTATGGTACATCACTAGATATGGCAGGATCTTAATTTTAAAAACTTTTTGAACGGTTTATGAAAAAAGTTGTATACATTAAACCGCTCTGATACCACTTGTTGTTCCTTTTTAGCTTGTTACAAAGAATTAACCAAGCTAAACAACCAACTTCCAAGCTAGTAAAGTATAAAAATGGTTTAACAAGATAACAAATAGGAAAAAATAACACAACAGTTTTTCAAGTTTTAAATTTTTATTAAAAATGAATAAAAGAATTTATGATTGTTTGCGGATAATAATCAAAGTTGAATTCCACTATATGGTGATCTCCTCACTAACTTAAACGCTAACCAAGGTATGTGTTTAAGTAAGAACTATATTAAAACACTGAATGAGTTCAGGGACTAAGTTCTTTCGAAGAGTAAATGTTCTCGTAAATGTGTATCACATTAATTGTACGAGATGAAATTTACTCCTATATAGCATTCTCTTATATAGGCAAATTTTGAGGTGGATACTCGTGGGTTAATAGCAATGTGTCAAGCATATAACTAGTAAAGTACAATGCTACCTTACTGCTTTTGTCATATTCTATTGTTGAATTGTGTCCGATCACACTTTAGAGAAACAATGTTGACAACTATTGTCCCCCCCCCCCCACCCTTTTTTTAGCAACTCTTATACTTCTTCGACTTTCTTTGATAACTACCTTTCACTTATCTTTTCAAGAAAGTTCCTGCCCAATCTTTCAGGCACTTAAATATCTAAGTTTAGAATGTTTTAATTTGTTGAGAAGATCAATGAGTGTTATTGAGTTATTGTCATTACTTACTGACTTCATCATCTTCTTTCAGGTTCAGGGTTTCACTTACCGAGTTCCTCATCAGGAAGTGGTAAGACTTTCTTTAGTCTCTGAAAAACTTTGAACTATCATTCAGGAACTTCATTTATACTTAATATATTTTATGTTCAAATCCTAGTCAAAGATCAGTAGACTCTGAAATAACTGAGGACCACATTCCAAGCTTTTCTATATTGTACATTCTAGATACACATTAATGATGTTTATATTCTTTTTATTCTTTCCAATCTAAGTCCAAACATTATTGCAATGAAATGTAGTCAAATATTGCAAAAGTATACATATAAATATAAGTTAAAACGAAGGTGCAATCATATATAACTTTCGATTACGTACCCTAAAGTCCTTGATAGAGTAAGTAGATGTGTCTCGAGCGCCTGGTAGCTAGAGTCCTTGATTGAGTCAGTAGGCGAGGATCAATGGCACAACATACTCGAGAGCCATCACCCTTGATATATGAAAATCATAATCATTGATCTGACATGTAATGAATTTTAGGCAAAATTTGTAGCCTTGGTATCACTAAATTAGGTTAAGTTAATCTGTTGAGGAATTCATTTCTTATGATTCACACTAATTTATCTTGTATAATACAGTAGAATTTATGTTTAATTATAAACATGTAGCAAATTTCGTACTAACAATGGTTGTCTATTTCGGTTGTGGACATAACTCGGTCATCTTATTCGTGTAAATCACACTAGATATCGGTGACAATCACTTTTAATCAGGGACGGAACTAGGAGGTCTTGGGGACTCAATAAAATCTGTTTCGTAGTGCTAATTATCGTAAAAATCTGTTTCGTAGTGCTAATTATCGTGAAAAAATGTCATTGTCTTCATGAAACCTTCTTCCTTGCCTACCATATCATTGTTAAACTACTCATATGTTAATAATCCACATAATTTTATATTTTCATGTGGTTCACCATGAATGTCTCAAGGGGCACTTCACTTTTTAGTAAGGTTGGGGTCCAGTTGAGTGTCGAATTGTTACAAGAAATAATATAATGATCTTTATCAATTGGCTAACATTGTTGTACCTAAAAGGTGCTAATAACGTATATCCTTGAGAGTTCATATAAAGCTGGCCACTCAGATTAAAATCGGCCAAAAGGGTCGAGTCCTTTATCTGCTTCACTTATAATCTAGTGCCAACTTTCAAGTACAAATTTGCCTTCTCATCTGTACTTAAACTTATTATATATTTGTTTCGGCTTTCTTGTTACTCTCAGTTTTGATTGATCGACATTGTTGCTAGATCATCACTATTCCTAAATTTAGTAATTTGTAAAAGTTAACGATAGAACATTTCCTATATACGAGTATGTTCCTCTTTACATTTTACCTGGCCATCTTATATCCCTACATATTGTCACAGCCGTCTCAATTATAAGACTGCAAAAGCAAGCACGCTAGCCTCGAGCTTTATAATGCCCCAAAAATTTATGTATGTTATTTGTAATTGTTTGATAGTCAATAATATAACTTCAAAAATAGAACGACGATAATTCATTATTGCATATAAAGAGAAACCGAAGTTAAACAATAAGAGGAGAGTTATTTTACATACCAAACTTTTCTTACATACCAAAGGACTCACCTCCACCGTCAATCTAAAAAGAAATAAATGACTGAGATTAAAAGCATTTTATTATTTCACATATTTTTTATAATTTAAATATCTCTTAAACCGTTAATCGTTAAGTGAAAATATTTACACCGTCGCGAAGAGCATTTAATTATCTTTCTATAGACGGACACTTAGATATACTTTCGAAAAAAGAAAAAAATCGTTTTTTTTTCACGTTTTTTCGTTTTTTTACGTTACTTGAAATTTGCATGAAAAAAATCATATAGGATTAAACACTAATTTAAATATCACATGTGATATTAGTGTTAAATCATATATGATATGTGATATCACATGTTATATAATATGTATATCATATGTGATATTACACTAATATCACATGTGATATTACATTTTATATATGATATAACACTAATATCATATATGATATAACACTAATATCACATGTGATATTCAAATTAGTGTTTAATCATATATGATTTTTTAATGCAAATTTCAGTAACATAAAAAAAACGAAAAAACTTGAAAAAAAAAAAAAAAAAAAAAAAAAATTGTCGAAAATATATCAAAGTGCCTATCTATAAAAAGATAATTAAATGCTCCACGCAATGATATTTTTTTTTACGCTTAACGATTAACGGTTTGAAAGTTATTAATATTTGAAAAAAGAGGATGAAAGTGAGTTTTTTTAATTGTTGGGATTAATCTCATCCATTAAATAAAATAAAAATGAATGGTGAAGATTGATCCTTTGGTATGTAAATAATCTTTTGTCCTCAAATGATATTAAATCATACAATAAAGTGACTATTTTTAAAGTATTAATTTTTTTTAATAAAGCCCTTATCGGCGAATTAAATTACTTTAGGTCTAGTTTAACTGTTGTAAAAATCGGCCTAGGCGGCCGATTAATCCCCGCATAATCGCTAATCGCTCACTAAGCGCTTTGATTTATCATAATCGGCCTATTTAATCGGTTTGGTCAAAGATCGCTTAAAAATCGGTCAACAAACCGATTAATCGGACAAAATCGATCTAATTAGATTAATTGGACAAAAGCGCTTAAAAATTGGTCAACAAAATCGCTTAAAATCAGACAAAATCACTTAAAAATCGGTCAACAAACAGATTAATTGGACAAAATCGGTCAAAGGTCGTTTAAAAATGGTCAACAAACCGAGTAATAGTTATGTTTGACTTTGAACTTCAGAATTATATTATGTCTATATTTGAACACTTGAAATATTTGAGCTTTTGATGCGATGAACACGCTTATCGCATACATATAAAATAATATAATATCTAAAATTACATTTTTGTGCAAAAAAATTCCAATCCGATTAATCCTCGATTAATCCTCGCCTAACCGATTAATTTTAGGCCTATACCCAACCTTCATTAGCCTAGCGATTTTTACAACCTTTAACCCACAAACAGCCCTGTATGTTATGATCCAAAAATCAAAGTAGAATGGCTTATGTTTTATACTAGTTATTATATATAAATACCGTTAAAGGCGACTTGAATTGTTGGTGACATGAATGTACCTTAGTCTAACATATACCATGTTCAAAAAAAAAAAAAAAAAAAAGTCTAACATATACCTTTCGGAACAAAGTTGAACCCGCTACCAAAAATGTAATTCTATGATGCATGCATAGTCTATATTGGTGCAAATTTAAAAAATAAAAAATAATAAAATGAATACTTGGTACAAACATGTGTGAATCAGCATAAAAAAAGATACTGATAAAATATGGAAAGAAATAAAAACACATAAAATACAACATAATTGTTTAGCTAATGCAATGCAACATAACATAAAAGTACTCTTTTGATCGAGCTTTATCACATAAAGATAAATACTTAAATAATTAAAGATCCGAAGTGAGAGCATTAACATAATACGAATATTACACGTACGTATATCTAATTAGGCTTACTATTTTTAGCTACATGCAATGCAACATACCACAAATAATTCGTTTTAGCTACATGCAAGTTGACACTAGAATACTCTTGTTATAATTATGTTGATCATACGATACGACCAAGTCACCAAGGGTACGTGTTCTTACCATCTTGTTATAATTATGTTGTAATTATTTCTTATGTTTATTTTGATTGATCAATGTTGATACATAATAGACAATCTCTTGGATATCGTGTGTTATAAATTTAATGAGATTACCATGCTTTCGTTGCTTTATGTTTATTGCTTTTATCTAAAGAGTTTTGATTGTTTACACGATTATCCATTAAAGAAGCTCAACTGCATATTTCCGTTGAGAAAGAAGCATCCCTGTATGATCACGAGTCACATAAATCCTAAAACATAGTTAAGGGCACCAAAGTCAATCATAGCAAACCCCTGATGAAGTGAGCGTATAATACACTCGAACAACACTGAAGGTGAAGCCGTGAGAGGAATACTATCTACATAAATCAATAAATAAGCAAATATGTACCATGCCGATAAAATGAAGAGTCACAAAGACTATACGAAAAGCCAACACGAGTAGTATAACCAGAAAATTCCTAAAACCAAGCTTTAGGTGCATGTTTAAGTCCATATAAAGAACAGTGCAATAGACAAACACGGTGTGGGTAATGTGAAACAACAAAACCAGGAGGTTGATGCATGTAAAAAAAACTAAACTAAGTTACCGTTTAGAAAGCATTCTTAACCCCAAGCTGGCGAATGGACCAATCCCGAGACAAAGCCAAGATAAGAACAGTACGAATAATGACTGGTTTAAAAACCAGGCTAAAAGTCTCGTCACAATCAATAGAAAGTTTTTGACTAGACCATTAGCAACTAAACGAGCCTTATAATACCTGCTCAAAGTTCCATCAGCCAAATATGTATGCTTAAATAACCACATGGACCGAACCACATTCACGCTAGATGGTTTCGGAAAAAGAACCCAAGTAGCTAAATATGTCGACTAAAAACGACGACCTGAACACGTCATCTTGTTTTAGTTCAACAGGGTGGAAGTGTGGAACTCAATCACTCCGTAATGAGACGTTTAAGCTTTCATATAGTACGTAAGACGAGAGCCTGTCGTCCTCGCTACGCCACGGACCGCCGCCATCCTTCGCCGCCACACCCCTAGCCTCGTCGTCGCTTGCCGTGAAGCCTCTCGTCGTCTGCACAACGAAGAGGTGCATCTGACAAAAGCCACAAAAACCAAACGGACAAATAATTTTAAAAAAATAAAGTTGTAATGGTGAGCCTCAAATGAAGAGGTTAAAGTTTGTTGTGAGTGAGAGAGAGTTAGTTGTGGTTATTGTGGAGGTTTGTTATGGTGATGTGACACCCGTGGGCTCCGAATAAAGAGGGTGTGCTCTTCATGCCACCTAGAGCTCTTACACGTCATGGACGTTCCTTTTCAAGAAATTTCATCGAAGCTTCGTAATGCTTGATCATTCAAGCCAATCGATTAATTATAATAAGGTGCCTTGACTTTATTCACTATATTTACAATTTACTTGATAAAATGTATGCTTCTATGGTGTCACACAGCACTTGGAAACGTGCTTTAACTAAAGTTCATTAGTTAGAACTTCCTGATGCTTAATTTGTAGAAGCTAATCTTTTAGGAGTATAATATTTTAGGTACTATTGGTTTAACTTGCAAAAAAGACGTTTAAAGCATTCGCAGTGCCCCCACGCACATTGCTTCCAAAGATGCTTTTTAAGAGAGCTTTATCAAAACTTCTTATAATAAGGAGGTGATTTACACACTTCATAAAATGATGGGACACTTCAATTAATTGTGTTTGGACATTTATGCCCTCACATGATGAAAGTGTAAAGATAACTGTGAGGGTATAAATTGTGGAAAACTAGAAGGGATGGTTGAATAGTTTACTGATTAAAAACTTTGTTTTGAAACTTATTGAAAGATCAATTGATATTGATCTTAGATACGTTAGTAAATGATAATCAATATGCAAACAATATATAAAGAGTAGATAAGGAAAGAAACAATCAAACCACGACAAGTTGTTAATAGTGGTTCGGTCTACAAGGACTCTTTTTCCTTGCCCTACTCCACTCCTCGAGTCTCACACTCGAGAGTTTAACTTCACTAGTCAACAAGCTCCTTTCACCGGCAGAAAAACCTTTACACTTCGCTTACACACTATTTCCGACACTAAGCTAGATGTCGAGTTCTTTTCAAGGGTACAACCACTCCCACACACAATGTATTTTAAGGACTAAAATACTAACCACTCACACTCACAAGATTATGATGGTTTGGTACAACAATGATGTATGAATCAACACAAGATCATACAATAACAAACAAACAAGACTTCTAACAACTTGTTGAAGCTTGAATATGCCTTGATCTTTTTTGCTACAAAAGAGATCACTAATATGATATGAAACTGAGTTAGAAATGTTAGAGAGAAGGAATGTATGTGAATATGATAGAAAGGGATGAAAAACAACTTGGTTTGGCTTTGCTATTTATAGCCAAAATACTCAGCAGGCACCACGGACCACGGATCCCTAAAAAAGGTTCCGTCCGTGTTAAGTTTTGGTGCCGCTGGGGTCTAACAGCAAGATCACCAAAATCTTACCAAAGTCAACCATATCTATCCAAGATTGTGTAAGATATGTAGAGTCTAAATCTACACAAAGTATCTAGTGAAATCTTCTAAGGATTTCAATGATGCACTACATGATGCACTACATGATGTCATGTGTTTGTTTTCTATTTTTAGAAATATGTTAAATTGTAAATACATATGTAATGTTTTGTTTTAAGAAACCAAAACATTCTTGATCTAAAAATATTAGCATACATTATGGTTTAGAGTCATATCAAAATATGATTAATCAAAATGTAAATGCTTGAGTGATGAAGATATTATTTGAAAAGCTTGTTTTAATATCTATTAAACTTGACAAGCTTTAAGCTTTATAAAAATTAAATTTACTTTTGTCGTTAACAAAACTTAGGTAAAGATCATAAAATATAAATAACGTTTAATGACGATATTTGTATTAACAATCTCCCATTTTTTATTGAGGACAAAACATAAATTTTATTTTTATAAAAGATGTAAAGATTGTACAAGAGTTATAAAAATATTAGTTTTAGAACTTGAAAGATAAAGATGATAATGCAAGTATGTCCAATTTAGACATGATGTTGACTTTTCAGAAAGTCAAAGTATGCAGTTGACTTTTCATTAGAAAGTCAAAATTAGTTGAAGTATGATGTTAACTTTTCAGAAAGTCAAAGTATGCAGTTGACTTTTTATAAAAGTCAAATTTAACCAAGTTCTATATATTTCTCCCCCTTTTTGTCTCAACAAAAAGAAGATGCGATGCGGAATACGTAATGAGCCTGAGCCATTATCTCCCCCTTGACCAATGCTCCCCCTAAATTGGGTGCTAAGAGAAAGATACATGGATTGTGAAAAAGATACAAAAAAAATGTTAGTAATAAGCATCTTCACAAGCATTTCCAAACACCATGTAATAATCAACAACAAAATAAAAACACCATTCATTTGTTAAAATTTTTCATGATATAAAAATCATGAAAAAGGAACACAATGAAGTGTTAGTACAAGAATAAAATCCTAAAATTTAAAAAATACAAAGAAAAGCCTAGAAAAATAAAAATGCTTAGAGAAAATAAATTAGGACTGCGGTGGTGGATGAGTAAGAGCATTGATGCGCTCTAGGATGTAATTGAGGATGAACCTCATTTCGTCTTGAAGCTCATGGACCATCACCCGGGTCCTTTCGGTAATGTGGGCGATCCGCTCGCAATTGGAGCAACCATGTTCTAGGCGTAGTATGGTTCATGGTTTTGTGGTGGTGGAATGGTGGAGTTGTTGGTGTTGGTGGTTGGAGTGGTGATTAGGCAGGCTAGCAAAGCACTTTGCATTTGCATGGCATCACTAAGATGGGAGTCCACTATATTGGAAAATTGGTGGAGATGATTGAGCTCGGCTTCAATCTCTTCTTTAGTGGGGTGATCATCCCACATTGATTCCTCAATGTCCTCTATATGAGAAGGCATTGATGTTGTAGGTAGTGGTTGATCCCCATACAAAGGACCATGGATTTCCTTGTGGATGGGATGGAAAAGAAGAGGTCTTGGCCCTAACGGGGCGTTTGGGTCAAATGATGGACGTGAAGACTCATGAGCTATTCGCTAAATAGTACCAAAAGATGTTAGTGGTGGTGGATGATTGGGCCTAGGAGGCAAGTCCTCCAAGTCTTCCAAAAATGGATTTGGAGATGTAGGTGGTGTAGAGAATAACTCTAATGGGATGAGTGTTGGAGATTTTGGAGGTGATGGTGATTTTGATGTTTGGATAAGAGCCGGTGGTGGTGAGCTAGGAGTCTTTGTTGGTGGTGGGGTAGTAACAATGATAGGTGATTGTGAAGGTGGTGTAGGAGTAGCCAAAGTGAGAGTTGTCTCATCTCTTATGGGAGATGAGATGGTTAATGGAGAGGACTCGGAAGAGGAGCTTATGTTGACAAAGCAACAAAGTCTTACGCTCATTCTAGCGGTTCTTTTGTAAGGCTTGGTTGATGGTGAAGACTTAGTCATTTTGGCTCAAGTTTTTGCTAGTAGATGATAAGAATTGAGAAGGTGTGAAGATGATCATGGTAAAAGCTCTTAATTTATAGGATTGGAAAATTATGGAGAAATGTGTTTGATTTGATGTTAAACCATAGAAGAGATGATGTTCCTAATGATTTTGAAGTGGGTTTAATGCTAGTCATATCACCCAAGTCAATCCATACAAGAAGGATGGAGTGAAGTGACAAAGATTTGCAATAAATGTGTTCTAATGATTATGGGATCTTTAGAATCAGATCACCCACGGATTGCAAGGAGCCAAATTTTTGGTTCCTTCCTTTATGAAAAAGGGTTCCTTGGGTGGATTTTTGAAATTTTTGAATTTTGGTGGGAAATGGAAATCCTATATGCCTAAGTGTGTTAGACTAGTTCTAATATGGGTAAAAACTAGTTAAGATTATCCTAGAAGCAATGTGTGGTAATTTGGAATTTTGAAATAAGCGAAATTTAGAAAATTACCTGTAGGATCCACTTACACAAAAATTTACACATATGGAACCCTTAAATTGGTGCCGCCTGGTCCGCTTGTACAGGTATGGCGGTACCAAAATCCATAACAGACGGAACCAAATTAATGGTGTCGTCTGGTTCATGGAGACCAGAAATCTTCACAGACCCCATTTTTAGGTGTCGGGGACTTTTTCGAAACCTGAAATTTTGCTTAAAACATGTGACATTAATTATTTCTAGTTAGGAAAAGTTGATAACACATATACAAACATAGTGGAGCATAGACTTTGACCAAGGGCTAACGATTTTCACATAAAAATGAAAATGGGTAAAATTTGATAACACACTTGTGCTATCCCCCTGCATAAACCGGTTAGCATACAACATTATTTTAAGTTATATTATCATCCTACAAAGTAAAAAAAACCAAATTGTATCATACACCATAGTTATTGTCTTGTTCCAAACACTCCTTCAAATAAACCTCACTTATCCAACTTCTTATAGATCTTTGTCATCATCATACCAAGGCACTTGAACATCCCCTTGGTTTGCTTGAACTTCGCCGATTCATTCTCAATCTCGGGGAGAGATGCATAGTACTCTTGAGGTGGAAGGCGAGAATTTGGGAGACCGTCCTCGGAGCTATTTGATGATGATGATGAAGGAGTTGGAGGTTTTGCCCTTTTGCCTTTAGTCTTAGCCACTCGATCGTCACTCAAGGGCACAAATATGTGAGGGATGAGAGCATAGTCAAGTTTCAACCCTTTTGGGCTTGGTGGAATGGGTGCAAATGCTCTATAGAGACGGGTGAGGAGCATTCCGTAAGGAAAAGCGACCGATCCTTGAGTTGGAATGTCTACCATTCTCCTAGCAATGTAGTAGGCTAAATTGAATGGTTGACGGGTGGACAAGTTGTAGAGCATGTGACACAGGCAAGCATTGATATGGTCCCTATTTCCTATAGTGCTAAATTGCTAATGACATTGGCTCTTAGGAGTTCCTCCCACTTCTTAAATTCGGGCTTAAGCTCATTGAGCTCCATACCATATGGATCTCGGTTCACTTCCTTTCCCTTTCGGGTGACACGGGTTGGAGCGGCCCTTTCGTTAAAAAGGTGCTCACGGATGATGTCCTTATCCGCTAAAGGAGTTTGGTAGAGAAGAGAGCGGTCATTGATTGCATCAAGGATAGTGAGTGACCACTTATCCGAGTAGACACATGTACCTCGGTTGGGAATTCCTAGCACTTGAGCAAATTGGCTTAAGGAGATGGATTAGTCGTTTTGATTGATCCTAAACCTAAAAGCCATTTCATCGTCCTCATCGTGAAAGTTTTGTAACACTAGCATAGAATTCTAACATAAACCTAGGACAAATGTGTTCATCGATGTCAAGGAGACAATCAAAGTTAATGGTGGCAAGTTCTTGACGGAGATTGGTTCCGTCGACAAAGGAGGAGTGAATGGTTCTACCCTCATGGAAGTACCTTTGCTCTAGACTCTTAAAGATTTCGACTTGTTCTTTGGAGAGGCCCTTGGTTTTGTGGTGTTTAGGGATGTAGTTAAGAGTATCCTTGTGATCATAGAATCTTGCGGCTACCATGGTTATTCCTATGAGCAAGAATTTACATGTTAAAAATAAGAACAAACTTAGCGTTTTGGTTCTAGTGTGTGCCTATATGAAAACGATTTTGAGTTGCAGTTATCTCGACTCATTTTATGCATAAAATGGTTTTTAGTGGGGGTGTTTGGCAAAAGGCATGAGATAACCCAAACGCTCCGAATTCAATGTGGCTTCATTTGAATATACCCGGGAATGCATATTAGTTATGCATTACCTTTAGTATTCAAGAGCATTATGCAAGTGACAAAAATTTACGTTTCTATTTGTATTAACAATGAAAAATTGTTTTCCTACAAGTGAGAAGCTTTTCAAAATTTTTGACATGGGGTGTTTGCTTATTTAGAATAAGGCCTTATAGTCATTATCTTTTGATTAGTGGGAAACATGATTTGTTTATGCAATGTGACAATGTGGTACCTAATTTCAATAACTGGTTATGCAATTTGCCAATTGAATCCATGTTTTGTATAAGAATATACATAATCCCCATGTGATGATTTTGTGCACAAATTGGAATCCTAGAATCAGAATTAGGAGATGTAATGTAGTTGGGAAACTTACAATGATGTTATCTTCAGTGATTAATGGGTTAGAAAGTGTCAACAATGAGTTAGGTACGATGTTGAAACGTTTTGGTAAAGTGGGTTGTGAGGAAGAAGATGTTTTGTAGGTAGTATTTTTGCTACTGTTGTCACCACGGACCAGACAACACCAAAAAATTGGTTTCGTCTTTGTTGTCGTTTGGTGCCATGGGAACAGTAGCTGAATTAAACTAATTTGTTTTGTTTTGTTTGTTCTAAGGTTTAGACTATGTTTTAAATACATGTTTGGTTCCATTAGCCCTAAACCAAGTCTAAGAAGATTAAACGGTTCTCGTTTGAGAGGCTTAGTAAGAATGTCGGAAATGTTGTCTTCGGAGGATACTTTCTCAATTGAGATGTTTCCTTTTTGAACATTGTCGCGAAGAAAGTGATGGCGGATTTCAATATGCTTCGTGCGAGCATGTTGGACGGGATTTTTGCTGAGATCAATAGCTCCTTTGTTGTCGCAAAGTATAACGATATCGTTGAGATGAATTCCGTAATCCACGAGAGCTTGCTTCATCCAAAGAGCTTGTTGACATGCTTTTCCGGCTGAGACGTATTCGGCTTCAGTAGTTGAGATAGCTAGAGCCGTTTGTTTCTTTGCAAACCATGAGGTGAGACAACGTCCGACAAAAGTGCAAATACCACTTGTACTTTTTCTATCGACATAGTCACCGGTATGGTCCGAGTCGGCATACACTATAGTTTCTACACCCGTTCCTTTGGGATACCATAATCCTAAACATGTTGTTCCCTTAATGTATCTAAATATCCTTTTCAAGGCTTCTAAGTGTGATACCTTGGGATTTTCTTGAAAGCGAGCGCATAGACAAACACTAAACATAATGTCGGGTCTACTAGCCGTGAGATAGAGTAGGCTACCAATCATTCCTCTATATTTAGTGTTATCTACCGATTCACCTTCCTCATCCTTGGTAAGTTTAGTGTCCGAAGACATGGGTGTCTTAGTTGGTTTTGAGTCTTCAAGACCAAATTTCTTAAGCATATCTTTTATTTATTTAGATTGGTTAAAGAATATGCCATCTTCTAGTTATTTAATTTGAAGTCCTAGAAAGAAGTTTAGCTCACCCATCATACTCATCTCAAACTCATCGTGCATGATTTTAGAGAAATCATCACATAGCTCTTGACAAGTTGATCTGAATATGATGTCAACAACGTATATTTGAACAATGATAATGTGTGATTCCTTTTTCTTGGTAAAAAGAGTATTATCTACTAATCCCATGGTGTATTAGTTTTCAACAAGAAAAGTCTTAAGTCTATCGTACCAAGCTTTTGGTGCTTGCTTAAGACCGTATAATGCCTTCTTGAGTTTGAAGACATGATGTGGTTTCTCAAAGTCGGTAAAATCGGGAGGTTGAGCAACATATACTTCTTCGTTAATAAACCCATTAAGAAATGCACTCTTAACATCCATTTAAAATAACTTAAAGTCATAAGCACATGCATATGCAAGTAAGATTCTAATAGACTCGAACCTAGCTACCGGTGCATAGGTTTCATCATAATCAATCCCCTCTTGTTGATTATAACCTTGTGCGACAAGCCTAGCTTTGTTTCTAGACACTACACCATTTTCGTCCATTTTATTTCGAAAAACCCATTTTGTTCCAATTATAGTTTGATCTTTAGGTTTTGGAACTAACTTCCAAATATCATTTCTAACAAATTGGTTTAACTCTTCTTGCATAGCAATTACCCAAGATTCATCTTTTATTGCTTCATTTATGTTTTTCGGTTCAATGGTTGATACGAAGCAGAAATGATTACTTTGATTTTGGCTTGTGATCTTAACGTTCTTTGATTAAGTTGTCCTATGACCTTTTCTAAAGGATGACTTTTGGATTCTTTGATGTTTATAATTTCCTTATTTAATGGTTCATCTTCCTTGTCATTTTCAATTATTTCTTGACTTTCTACAAGTTGACTTTCAACTAAGTCATCATCTACCAAAGGTGATGTCTTAGAGGGAGGTGGACTTTTGTCGAATGTTATGTTCAACGATTCCTCGACTCTCATTGTTTCTTTGTTTAAAACAACGTAAGCTTTACTAGTTTGTGAGTAACCAAGAAATACACCTTCATAAGACTTTGGATCAAACTTGGTGAGATAGTCTTTAGTATTAAGGATGAAACATTTACATCCAAACACTCTAAAATATCCTAAAGTTGGCTTTTTACCTTTATGTGGAAAACTAGAAGGGGGGGGGGGTTGAATAGTTTTACCAATTTAAAACTTCCTTTTAAATATTTAGATCGACTTATGTCAATCTATTTAATTGTTTATGTTGGACGTTGATAGATAGATATATAAACGTGTAATGAAATATAAAGAGTAAGAAGCACATCACCACGACACAAGTTATTTATAGTGGTTCGGCTACAAGGACACCTTCCTGCCCTACTCCACTCCCCGAGTCACCTACTCGAGAGTTCGTAAGCACTACACCAATCTCCTTATGGCGGAGAAGCCTTCACAACGTCGCTTAACCTTTTTCCGGTACAAAGCTAAATACCGAGTTCTTTCACACCAAGGCGAACCACACCTAACACAACGTCGCCTACCATTTATACGGTGCTAGGCAAACCACCGAGTTCTTTCACACCTTAGGAGAACTAATCCTATCACAACGTCGCCTACCCTTTATTAGGTACTAGGCTAAGCACCTAGTTCCATTACTATGGAGGAACTAATACCCTTCACAACACAACACCTACTATCAAGGAGATCAATTCCTTGTTACACCTTCATCAAGGATATCACCATCCTTGGAGACAAACAAACAAATACTTATATGTATAACGATGCACCTCATCGATTATACGACTTAGGCATTCTTCCCAAATGCGACTTGATTTGGTTCTTTGGCATCCTTCACTAATGCCTTTGACACAACGCTTGGCACCCTTCACTAATACCTTCGTCTTGACACTTTTAACATTCTTCACTAATGCTTTGACACGGTTGATGAGCACCTCTCACTAATGCTTTCATCTTGACACTTTTAGCATTCTTCACTAATGCTTTGAAACGGTTAATGAGCACCTTTCACTAATGCTTTCATCTTGACACTTTTGGCATTCTTCACTAATGCCTTCAACCCAACATCTATGGAGAAAGGAAGAACTATCAACAAGAGAACATTAGTTGTCTGGATGATGACGAAGCATGGCAACTCATGGACTTGAGCTTGCACGTCTTCAAGAAGTGGTGATCTCTCCTTTACGAGAAACCAAGAAGATCACACAAAAACAAAAGACAAACTACATAGATCACTTAGATCTGAGGTTAGAGGGTTAGAATACTTGGGGGAAGTATGTGTGAAAAGTGATGCATAGAAAGGGAGAAATGGCTCTCTATTTATAGAGAAAATTCTCTTCTGTTCCCCGGATCCCACGGATCCCTTCCACTTGGGATCCGGCTAGCACAAAGCCGTGATCCGTGAAACGCCCTCTTTTGCCCATGGGTATTTTGGGTTATGGGTCATGGGTTATGGGTTGATCCATGATTTTCTTTCTAGATACAATGAACGTGGTTAAGTGGTATATATAAAACCATGGGTTATGGGTCAATACCATTTGCAAGTTTTACCCATTTAGTATATACTTGTTTTTACCCATTTTAGTATATACATGTTTTACCCATTTTAGTATACTTAGTTTAAGTATGTGATAACCCAATATGTAAACATTAGTTGTTGTACATATATATATCTAAATCATAAAATCACTTAAGCTTGTTTTAGTGTTTTATGTGAAAACGTAAGTGTGTTAGAAAACTATTAACTCAAACTATTTACATATTCTATTTGTTTCTTTAAAATGATTTTACGTTTGTTATCGACAAAACATTAGAAGATCGTAAAATATAAATAAACGTTTTTCGACTTATTTGTATTAACAATCTCCCCTTTTTGTTGATGACAAAACATAAAATTATTTTAAGGAAAAGCTAAAATTGTAAAAGTTTGAATTTGTAGTTTTTACTTTCTTCTCCCCCTTTTTGTCGAAACAAAAGTGTTAAAAGAAACTAACACAATTTATAAGAACGATATGTAAAAAAATGTAAAGAAGCAAGTGACGGAATGGTACTCGCCTTAACTCCCCTTGACTCCAGTCCATCCCTTTGAAAGGGCGTTCATGGACATGACGAAAATGAGTATTGTGTTTGCAATTATGTTTGCAAATGGTTCGTCTAAGTAATGAAAACGTGCTCCCCCTTGAAGATTGCAAAGATGCAATGGGGTATCATGAAGTATAATCCAAAACCGGATTAATGTTGCAAATGTTTTGCAATATCGTTTGACACAAAGCTCCCCTAGCTTTATGGTGTCAAAATCTTCATATGTATTTTGAAAATCTACAAAGTAAAGGTTAGATAGCAGAGTATAGTGCAAAATTTCCTAAATAAAACTCAAGTTAGTAGAAATTTGTGCTTCGCATTTCACGGATTCCACGGTTCCCTTCTTGAGGGATCCGTCTAGGTATTTGGGAGGGATCCGCTATCGATGATAGTTTCTTCAAAGAATGAAGAAATGTCAAGTAATGCTATTTGAGGAAATGAGATATATGTACAATATAACAAGCACAACACACAGAATAATCATAGCATATAAGTATTCATTCAATAAAACAAGAGATACACAACAAAATCTCTAAAAACTAAGAGAATGAACTTTGCCCATACAAGTACTACTAATGCTAATATCATTACTAGACTTAGAATGTGACAATGTGCTTAAGTCTAGGGATGAGTGGACTTGTTGATTTGATCCAACTTTGTAAGAAGATGATTGAACATGAAATGTATCTCATTTCGTACTTCTTGAACAAGTCCTTGAGTTTTTAGACAATTTGGGCAAATATTGTCTTGGTTTGGCCCCTGAGGGAAATGGATGTTTTGAGGGGGCTCAATGTGTGTTTGAGGGTCTTCATTTTGAGAAGTAGGAAGAGGTTCTAAAATGAGGGTGGTAATGGAACTTCTTCCATATGATCAAGGTTGTTCCTTGTCTCCATGATGGGCTAGTTGGTGTTGTAGGTGGTTCCACATTCAATGAAAAGGTTGGTGAATGGGAGGTTCTTGGTGGTGAATGGAACAATGAATATATGTTTGGATGAGGAAGAGACTCATTCAAGGAGTGTAGTCCATTCTCAATGAATGAAGGTTTTGATGGCTTGCTAGAACTAGCCATGTTTGGTTTAGAACTAGATGATCCATTTTCTAGTTGGAAAGGTTTGATGCTAATCCTTGCGGTTCTCTTAGCGTTTGTTGGATGGTTTTGATGAGGTGGGATTCTAGAATCATTATCTCTAATGGGAGATGTTTCGGTGGATGAAATTTCATGGATCATTTGACCTTTTCTTTTGGATGATCCTATGTTTGAGGAGTTGTTGCTAAGAGCCTTAGTCATGGTGATGAAAATGCTAATGTGAGCTTCTAATTTCTGATTTTTGAAAGGTAATTGAGGATGGTGCCATAAACCTAAGATTGTTTGGTTTATAAAGAATAATTTGAATTTGGGAATTAAATTCTTGACCACTTAGAAGACTAAGCATGCTCTGAGGTTTTGATCACTCTAGGAGGATAATTAATGTATGCTAAGAGTGGTTAGAGAACCAAAAGATGACATGAATTTGAATATAGGAGCTGGTTTATGCTCTCTGCATCTACAGATCCCGCGGATCCTTCTCAGTAGGGATCCGCCTGGTTAAAGACTAGGATCCGGCCATCGACAAGGATTTAGGTGAAATCATTATGCTTTTGTAAGGTTTATTATTAATGGATTTCTAGGTTTTGACTTAATTTTGAAACCTTTAGCTGTTGGATATCTCAAATCCTTAACCATAACAAGTAATGGTGTTAAATGATGGTTTTTGCCAAGAAAATTGACCTTGGGTAGTCTAACTATATGTTTGACAAAGATTTCATTTAATTTGATGTGGAGAAATTGTGATAAGAAGTCCTAAGAGGAATTTACTAAAATCCTTAAAAATAAGAAGAAGTGAAAAATTAAATTTTGACCCTAATTTTGATTAAAAGATGATTGAGATCAATTTGCTAAAATTGAAAGATAGACCTAACTAAGTGCTATCAAGCTTGATAGATAATGTGTGAGTGTTGGAGCGGAATTATGGTGAGTTTTGACTAGTTGATAAATCAAAATATTTCAAAAAATGTATCCTAGATAAGCCATGGATGAGAGTGAGATTTTCAACTATTTGAGAAGGACTTAGTTGGCTCTAGTATCTTATGTTTGACTTGTTAGAGGTGATCTAATAGATTGTTTTGATGTAGCCAAATCTGTATTTCATATCGATGCTTACGGATCCCGCGGTTCTCATGGGAGGGATCCGGCTAGTTCAAAGCGGATCCGCTTCGCAGATCGAGAGCTTTCGGAAATGTGCATCTTTGTACTTTATATCAAATGCTTTTCCTAGTTGTTTCTACGGGGACTAAATACAATAGCACAGCTAATATAATGTATACCAAGGTAGGAAGAGCTAGAATTCCTAGAATGAGTGACGACGACCACTCAAGAGGTCGTAAAATCTCATTTTCCAAGTACCTATGTTAGAATTGTTTAGTGCCAAGATATGGCAATACCTACAACCTACAAGCATAATTAAAAATGTTTACAAACTGTTGTTTTGAAATTGTTCATCATACGTTTGATTCCTCAAACCTTACCTTTCTCCTCCTTCTTCACTTCTTCACCCGTCCTCCACTCTTTATCGAACTATCTTCACTTCTTCTTCTTCAAGAAATTGGCGAAGCATTTGAAGATTCCCTTGGTTTGTTGCCATTCGGGTGATTCATTAGGGATGTTTGGCAATTGGTTGATGTAGTCCAAGTGGTCAAGATCGATATTTGCGAGTGGGTTGCTACTACTCCCTTCACCTTCTCCTTGCCTCTCTCTTTCGTCCGAGGAACTTGGTTGTGTGGTCTTTGCCTTCCACCATAAACCTTGTTGTTCTACCCTCGGTTAATGGTACCATAACTTTATTGCAAAATCTATGATCAAGGGATTGTGGAGAAGGGTCTAGTGCAAAGATGAATTTGGCGAGACGGGTTAAAAGCATTGCATACGGAAGCACCATCTTGTCCATGCTTCAAAGACTTGCCATTCTCTTGACCATGTAGTAGGCACGGTTAAACCGAGTATTGGTCACTAGGCAATAGATCATGAAGCTTAGACATGCGTTGGGGTGGTCTTTGTTTCCTACTAGGCACACCACATTTTCTCTTATCACATCTTCCCACTTCCTATACAATCCATACATTTCCGAAAGCTCCATTTGAAAAGGATCCCTATGGATCACTTTTGATTTCCTTGTGACTCTTGATGGTGAGGCTTTTGGCATGAACACGGTGTCCCTCACCGTGGTTGTTCCAAAGACCATTGATGGTGAGGCTCTTGTGACTCTTGATGGTGAGGCTTCCGGGATCAAAGTGTTGTAAATTTCATGATGATCAACCATTGTGTGTAGTTGTTCCAAAGACCATTCATTTGTAGTTGTTCCGACACTAAGCTAGATGTCGAGTTCTTTTCATGGGTACAACCACTCCCATACATAATGTATTTTAAGGACTAAAATACTAACCACTCACACTCACAAGATTATGATGGTTTGGTACAACAATGATGTATGAATCAACACAAGATCATACAACAACAAACAAACAAGACTTCCAACAACTTGTTGAAGCTTGAATATGCCTTGATCTTCTTTGCTACAAAAGAGATCACTAGTATGATATGAAACTGAGTTAGAAATGTTAGAGAGAAGGAATGTATGTGAATATGATAGAAAGGGATGAAAAACAACTTGGTTTGGCTTTGCTATTTATAGCCAAAATACTCAGCAGGCACCACGGACCACGGATCCCTCAAAAGGGTTCTCATCTCAGATAAGTTTTGGTGCCACGGGTCCGACAAGAAGATCACCAAAATCATACCAAAGTCAACCATATCTATCCAAGATTGTGTAAGATATGTAGAGTCTAAACCTACACAAAGTATCTAGTGAAATCTTCTAAGGATTTCAATGATGCACTACATGATGTCATGTGTTTGTTTTCTATTTTTAGAAATATGTTAAAATGTAAATACATATGTAATGTTTTGTTTTAAGAAACCAAAACATTCTTGATCTGAAAATATTAACATACATTATGGTTTAGAGTCATATCAAAATATGATTAATCAAAATGTAAATGCTTGAGTGATGAAGATATTATTTGAAAAGCTTGTTTTAATATCTATTAAACTTGACAAACTTTAAGCTTTATAAAAATTAAATTTACTTTTGTCGTTAACAAAACTTAGGTAAAGATCATAAAATATAAATAATGTTGAATGATGATATTTGTATTAACATAAATGTTCAAACACAACTAATTAAAATGTCTCAATCATTTGATTGAGTGTGCAAATCATCTCCTTATAACAATGGAGTAATTTCTTACAAAGTGTTCATTTTGGTACGTATTCATTTATAGCATAAAAAGCTATTCATGTATATTCCTATATTAGGATAAATTGTTTCAAAACATGCGTGATATACACATGTATGTTTTTTGAATTCGGTTATAGCAACCAAGGTTTTCAAGATCGAAATCTTACTTATGATTATTTTCATTTTTGCAAGATCAAACTTGTAAAATTTGATTGGGATCCTAAGATCCTACTATAATGTCATTTTCTTAATAATATTTGTAATATTATTCAAATCTACAAATTATTATATATTATAAACACAAAATTATATGAATGTTTCATGAAAATGTTGTCTTAAAGTATGAATATGAAATGTTTAAGAAGATTCACATGTTTTTTAAATTTTATAAAACATAATTCATAACTTTGTAGTTTTTTAGTTTGCGGTTTGAGAAAATTGAGATCGAATCGGATTAAATCTAAAGATCCTGTAATCAAGATCGGGATCTTATAAGATCCTAAGCTTGCTAAGATCTTGCTAAAATCCTACGTAAGATCCGGATCATTTTTGCTTTAAAATATCGTAAAATCGTAATATCCTAAGATTAGTATCGGGATCTTCACAGCTGTGATAGCAACGTATCAATGTATCACACAATTTATTACTAGTAGACATAAAAGCATTCTTTATATATATGAATATATATATATATATATATATATATATATATATATATATATATATATATATATATATATATATATATATATATATATATGGGGAGGGTTAATGTGAGATCAAACTTAAAGTTGTAAAAATAAGATCAAATCTAAAAACCACTAAAACATTTATAAATAACAATTTTAGCAATCATACACAAAAAAAATATTATTTTAAAACAAATTAACATTTTAGCAACTAATAACCAAATGATACATGAGTTTGGATTAGTGATACACCTGATACACATTACACTAATAAATATTCCAAAACCTGATACACATACAAAAACCTGATACACATTAAACTTCTAGTCAAAGTGTATCACCTAGGTTTCGTAAATTTTAAAAAGAAATCTACCAAAAATTTAACAATTTTAGTTGTAGTAAATAAAAAAATTATTTTTATTGTAAGGAGAGTATCTCTTGTCAAATTTTAGTTCGATCTCATTTTAACAACTTTAAGTTTGATCTTATTTGATCTAGATTATATATATATATATATATATATATATATATATATATATATATATATATATATATATATATATATATATATAGGGTAGGGTTAAAATAAAAAGTTTCTTATAATGAAAAGAATGAGAAGGCATGTAGGTGACATGTCACCTTGCTAATCAATCCATGCTATGTCATGCATAATACTGCCACCCCACCCCCACCCACCCCCCACCTCCAAAGAAAAAATTTTTCCCTCAAAAAATTTTTCCGCCAAAGAAAATTTTTTTGGGATAAAATTTTTTTTTCCCGCCAATTTATTACTGCATCAAAGTATAAAATAATCGCGATCACAATTATAATTGTGATGCAGTAATTTATAACTTTAATGCACTAAAATCATGCTTATGATGCAGAGAATTTATAACCGTGACGCAGTAACTTATAACCTTAATGCACTAATAAGTTTTGGTGCATCATTATTATAAGTTAATAGTTCAGTGCATCAACTATGATACACTAAAATCAAGGTTATAACCTTAAATGCACTAAAATCATGATTGTGATGCAATAACTTTATAATTGATGCAGATGATTTATAACCTAATGCACTAAAATCATAATTGTGATAAGTAACTTATAGCCTTAATGCACTAATAAGTCTTGGTGCATCTTTATTATAAGTTACTGCATCATAGTTAATAGTTAAGTGCATCAACTATGATGCACTAAAATCAATGTTATAACATTAATGCACTAAAATCATGATTGTGATGCAAAGAACTTTATAACCGTGATGTAGTAACTTTATAACCGTGATGCGAATTTATAACCTTAATGCACTAAAATTATGATTTGTGATGCAAGAACTTTATAACTGTGATGCAAAAAATTTGCGGAAATTTTTTGGCGGAAAAATTTTGCCCAAAAAATTTTTTTTTTTGCGGGAAATTTTTTCTCGGGGTGGGTGTGGGGCGGGAGGATGGGTGGGTGGGATATGATGATGTGCACACATGTCACCTCCACATGCTTCATTCAGATTCTTTTCATTCTAAAAAACTTTTCATAATAACCCAAACCTATATATATATATATATATATATATATATATATATATATATATATATATATATGTATGAAGAGTAGGATCCAAAGTGAGAAGTAAATTAAAATAAGAAGTGGTGAGAAGTGACCAAAACCACGTATTTGAGATGCAACGACTTGCATTAGATGCATTTCTATTCATATAGATGCAACATCTTGAGTTTCGAAAGTTAATTTGATGTATAGATGGTGCAAATTGATTTTCATGATTTTGGCACATGCAGAGGAACAAAAAACAAGATAAATCATAAAATGCATCTAATATACGTATATGCATCTGATTAAAAGCTTGAAAACACACTATTAGTACGTTATAATGCATCTAAGATTATAGGGATGCATCTAATTTAGGTCGGTGCCTCGGATTTGCGGTTATAGTTCTTCTTATTCCTTCTTATTTTAAGTAATCTTCTTATTTGATACTAACTCTATATATATATATATATATATATATATATATATATATATATATATATATATATATATATATATATATATATAAAATATATATAGGAGAGTTATTTTAAATCGTTAATCATTAAGCGAAAATAATTACACCATCGCGACGAGCATTTAATTATCTTTCTATAGACGGGCACTTTGATATACTTTCGAAAAAACAAAAAAAATCATTTTTTTCCATTTAAGTATCTTTCTATAGACGGGCACTTTGATAAACTAATTTGAATATCACATGTGATATTTAGTGTTAAATCACATATGATATGAAATATCACATGTGATATTAGTGTTAAGTCACATATATTAATACAAATAAGCCGTAAAAACGTTTATTTATATTTTACTATCTTCTAATGTTTTGTCGATAACAAACGTAAAATCATTTTAACGAAACAAATAAAAAAATACGTAAATAGTTTGAGCCAATAGTTTTCTAACACACTTACGTTTTCACATAAAAGACTAAAACAAGTATAAGTGATTTTATGATTTAGTAATACATATGTACAACAACTAGTGTTTACATATTGGGCAAATATATACATAACTAGTATGTATTATAATGGGTAAAAACTACAACCCATGGAACATATCCATAACCCATGGTATTGATCCATACCCATTTGACTAGATGCATTGCATCTATTAGGTACATTGTATCTAATGAAATACCCATGGATCAACCCATAACCCATGACCCATGACCCATAACCAAAATACCCATGGGCAAAGAGGAGCGTCCCACGGATCCCTAACATTACACTAGACGGATCCCTCAAGGGAAGGATCCGTGGAACAGTAGTTGTTTCTCCTCTATAAATAGTGAGCCACTTCTTCCTTTTGGGTTGCCACTCTCACACATACTTTCCCCAAGTATTGTAACTCTCTAACCACTGATCCTAAGGGATCTATCTATGTAGTTTGTCTTTTATTTTTGTGTGATTCTCTAGGTTCCTCTTAAAGGCGAAATCACCACTTCTCGAAGTCGAGCAAGCTCAAGTCCATGAGTTGCCATGCTCGGTCATCATCAACACTACTGAGGTTCTCTTGTTGATAGTTCTTTCTTCCTCCATAGAAGTGTTGTGTCGAAGGCATTAGTGAAGGATGCCGAAAGAGTCAAGACGAAAGCATTAGTGAAAGGAGCTTAAACGTCCATGTCAAAAGTATTAGTGAAGAATGCTAAATGTGTCAAGACGAAGGCATTAGTGAAAGGTGCCAAGCGTTTGTGTCAAGGGCATTGGTGAAAGATGCCTAGGAATAAAATCAAGTGGCATTAGTGAAGAATGCCAAGGTCGTATAATCGATGAGGTGCATCGTTATACAAATAGTGATAGTTTGTTTCCAAGGATGTTGATATCCTTGATGGTGTTGTAATAAGGAGTGGGTCTCCTTTGGGATTAGGTGTTGTGTAGTGTTGGGTAGTAGTTCCTCCATTGTAATGGAACTCGGTATTTAGCCTAGTACCGAATAAAGGGTAGGCGACGTTGTGATAGGTGTGGTTCACCTTGGTGAAAGAACCCGGTGGTTAGCCTAGTACCGGAAAAAGAGTAGGCGACGTTGTGAAGGCTTCTCCGCCATAAGGAGATGGTGTCGTGTAGTGATTACGAACTATCGAGTAGGTGACTCGGGGAGTGGAGTAGGGCAAGGAAGGTGTCCTTGTAGCCGAACCACTATAAATACTTGTGTCGTGGTTATGTGCTTCTTACTCTTTATCTTTCATTACACTTTTATATATCTATCTATCAACGTCCAACATACACATCTAAATAGATTGACATAAGTCGATCTAAATATTTTAAAACGAAGTTTTGATTGGTAAAACTATTCAACCCCCCTTCTAGTTTTCCACAATTGGCATCAGCGCTTCGTTACCAATTTTCTTAGAGTATGTTGTACTTTAAAAACTTGATACGATCCGTGTATGTTTGAAAACTACAAAGAAGGTTTTTTTTAAGTCATGTTTTAAAAATCATTATAGTGTTACTGTTGGACAATGATAGAATGTTCTAATATTTTCCTTGTTAAGAATTCTCCATACATGGATCTGGAGATTCTAAGAAGATCACAACGCATTTTCTCTAAATATTTCTTTCCTTAAAAAGAATATTTAGCAAATGTATGATCGTTAATAATTTACATTATTTTTTTTATTAAAGTCTTAGTTGTATGGTTAATCGTTAGTAGTAATTACTTAAGTAGTTGTCTATATTAAAATCATCATCAAGAATAGTATTCTTCGAGTGATTTATAGACTACACTACTAATCTGTAATAATGATATCTCGGTTATTCGATAGCCTCAATCATTATTCATCACAAAAGGATAATGAATATCCATGTGAAATTTCTTATATTATGTTAAAATGGGATTTTATCATAATCTTTGAAAAACCTCCCAAGAATTATGACTAATTCATAAAAAGGGAATCACGTCAAATAAGATTAGTATTAAACCATCAAAACCCCAAATCACAAGTTATAGAGCTTAAACATCAAACTCTAGGCATTTTAGAACTCCCAAACAAAAGTTATCAAGGAATGCTTAAACTGATTTTTGCTGTCATGCCGGATCCCTGAGCTTGAACTAGCGGATCCCTAATGAGAGGGATCCGTGGGATCCGTGCAACAGAAGACAGCATAAGTTAGAAATGATCACTGTGGAAGTTCCACAACCACTTTCCCTTCAAAGACTCACGAACAAAAACCCAATTACTGTTCACAGGAGCAATTTGATCATTTCCTTCAAGCATAACAATCTCTTGTGTAAGTATAATCTTCACTACATTGTTAATTTAATTCCTTGATTTCTAGGATTACAATTTCTTCATCTTTAGAAGTTGGGTTCAAATGGGTTTATCATAATTTGTTACCACATTGTTTTCTAAGATAATCTATAAGGATTAACATTGTTAATACAAATTAAACTCATTTCTTGAATTCAATAAGGATGATTTGAGCAAAATTGTGATCAAACCCTTTAGGCTACTATTCATAACTAACACCACATTGTGGTTGTGTTGTTTAGGAACAATCATGCCAAGTAACCGACAACAAGACTATCAAGATACCACCCATTACATCCCAATGTACCATAGAAAAGATGGACTTAGCCCGGAAGATAGGAAAGCTTTCAAAATGCTCGAAAAAGACTTTTTCATGAAGGTCGTGTAGTAGAACCATCGTTTCTTGCTAACACCGACATCCGACAAGTTTTTGGGACCATTGGCTTTGATTGTTTATTGGACATAAACGAACAAATTTGCCCGGTTTTCGTACTCGAGTTCTACAAGACAATGAGGATAGTTAGAAATGATGATGGGTCCATCTCAATTGTCTTCATCACAAATGAGCATGAGTACACCCTTTCTCTTGTGGAGTTTGGAAGAATACTACGGGTTCCATATCAAGGAGTTTGCACGTTTTCCAATGAGTGGTCTTTGGCGGAGATACACGATATGGTTGATCACCATGAAATCTACCACATGAGAATCCCGAAGCAACCATTATGAGGGACACCGTGTTCATGCCAAGAGCATCCCCATCGAGGGTCACTAGAAATTTGAAAGTGATCTATAGGGATCCTTTCCAAATGGAGCTCTCCGAGATGTATGCCTTGTATAGGAAATGGGAAGTTGTGGTGAGGGAGAATGTGTTGTGCTTAGGAGGAAACAAGGATCACCCCAATGCATGCCTAAGTTTCATGATCTATTGCTTAGTGACCGAGACTCGCTTCAACCTTGCATACTACATGATTAAGAGAATGGCGAGCGTCAAAAGCATGGACAAAATGGTGCTCCCATATGCAATGCTCTTATCCCGTCTTGAAAACTTCATCTTTGCCTTAGATCCTTCTCCGTACTCCTATGATCATAGCTTTTGAAACAAAGTTATGATGTCATTGACCGAGGGTAGAACTACAAGGTTTATGGTGGAAGGCAAAAGGCCTCACCCACCCACGGATTCCTCGGATGAACGGGAGAGGCAAAGAGAAGGTGAAGGTAGTAGCAATCCGCTCAGAAACACCGATCTCGACCCTTTGTACTACATCAATCAATTGTCGGACATTCCTAGCCCATCACAAGAATGGCAAAAAACCAAGGGGATCTTCAAGTGCTTCGCCAACTTCTTTAAGAAAAAGAAGTAAAGATGGTGTGATAAAGAGTGGAGGAGGGATGAAGACGGGGAGTGGTGGGGAAGTAAGGTAAGGTCATAGGACCTTAATTTGTGAAAACAATTTGAAACAATGGTTTGTAACATCTAAACAATACTTATGTAGAGTAGGATGTAGTATGTAGGTATTGCCATAACTTGGCATTGAACAATCTTAACTTAGGAACGTGTAGGATGAGATTTTACGACTTCTTGAAATCATTCAAGTAGTCGTCTTCACTCATTTTTAGGTACCTTTAGTTTCCCCACACTTGCTATGCGTTATACTTGATGTGTTCTTGCATTTAGTCCTTGTAGAAACAACTAGGAGAAGCATTTTCTAAGAGTGCAAAAATTGCACATTTGCTGAAAGCCTTCTGATCTGCAGTAGGCGGATCCCAGAGTTATAACTAGCCGGATCAGTCCCAAGAGGGAACCGTGGGATCCGTGACTACAGATGAGCAATACAGACTTCCTTACATCAAAAACAGCTCACTAGATCACCTCACACTAGTCAAACATAAGACCTTAGAACCAACTAAGTCTTCCTCAAGCATTTGAAAGCTTCACACTCACTCATAGCTTACCTAGGATCTATTTCAAAGTGTTTGATTTATCAACTCATCAAAACTCACCATATTTCCGCTCCAACGCTCATACATTATTCCTCACACCTCAATACACTTAGTTTGATATTTCCATCAATTTTAGCAAATTGATTTTAGTCACTTTTAACTCTAAAATAGGCTTGAAACTAGTTTTTTATTTTTCTTTATTTTTCAAGAATTTATCAAATTTCTCTTGAGCTATCATCCGACTTCTAGGACTAATTACCACCATTTTTCAATTTCATAACAAATGCTATCCTTCTCAAACACTTTGTTAGACTATCTAAAGTCCAATTTCCTACCCAAAACCATCATTAAGCATTCTCACTCCTTATGGTTGAGCATTTAAGACATCCACCACTCAAGACATCAAAGGAAAGTCAAAACCTCAAAATACATAGGCACTAGAACTTACAAAAAGCATAATCATTTCATCACATATCTGTCTGACAGGCGGATCCCTGGTTTATAACAAGACGGATCCCTGGTGAGAGGGATCCGTGTCTACAGAAAGACCTCAATCAGCTTTTCTCTTCAAACTTTAGCCACCTTTGGTAATCTAAACACCTTTAGCCAACATTTAATGTTATCCTAGAGCTGAACAATATCTCAACTGACCTTAGTGCATGCTTAATCCCCTTAGTGGTCATGAATTTAATGTCTTAATTCTAAATCATCCTTTATAAACCAAACACTCATGAGGCTAAGTCATCACTCTTACCTAGTACTCAAAAATAAGCAATCAGAAGCTCATATTGCATTCTTACCATCACCATGACTAAAGCACTTAGCAACAACTCTTCAACCAAAGGTTCATCCAAAAGGAATGATTATATGATTCATGAGATTTCATCCACCGAAGCATCTCCCGTAAGAGATAACAATGCTAGAATCCCACCTCAACAAACCCATTCAACAATTGCTAAGAAAACCACAAGAATTAGCATAAAACCTTTTGGGATAGAAAAGGGTTCATCTAGCTCAAAACCAAATATAGATAGCTCTAGAAAACCGTCTAAGCCTTCATTCATAGAGCATGGACTACACTCTTTCACCGAGCCTATCTCTCACCCAAATCTTTATTCATTAGAGCATTCACCACAAAGAACCTCCCAATCACCAACTTTCTCGTTAAATAGGGAACCACCTACAACACCATCAAGTCCATCATTGGAGACAAGGAATCACCAAGGACTTGATCATATGGAGGAATTTCCATTACCACCACCCTCATTTTTAGTAGAATCTCATCCTACATCTCAAAATGAAACCCCACCATCATTCATAGAACCTCCTCAAAACATCCATTTTCCTCCGGTTCCCAATCAAGACAATAATTGCTCAAATTGTCTAATCACCCAAGGACTTGTTCAAGAAGTACGAAATGAATTGCATTTCATGTTTAATCATCTTCTTGAAAGATTGGACCAAATCAACAAGTCTACTCATCCTTAGACTCTAACACAGTGTTGCTCTTTAAGTTTTAGTAACTTACTAGTATTAGTAGAATATGTATTACATGGCTAAATTATTCTCTTAGTTTTAGAGATTTGTTGATTATCTCTTTGTTTTATTGAATGATAACTTATTTGCCATATTGCTTTGAGTATATGTTTGTTGTTTGTATACATATCTCATTTTCATTGTTTGATATATCATCATTGCTGAAAATCTGTCACCAGACAGACGGATCCCTGGAAAATGCCTAGACGGATCCCTCCAAGGAGGGAACTGTGGGATCCGTGCAAATGAAGAAGAACAAAATTCTACTAACTTGAGTCTTATTTGCAGTAAATATGCACTATATACTTGTTTTCTATCCTTTATTTTGTAGATTTTTAAAATACACATGAAGACTTTGACATCTCAAGCTAGGGGGAGCTTTGTGTCAAACCATACAATGCAAAACTATTTGCAATATAATTCTTATTTGGATTACCCTTCATGGCATCCCATGGCAAAGTTGCAATCTTCAAGGGGAAGCATTTTCGTCACAAGGACGAAACCATTTGCAAACAAAGTTGCAATGCATTAGCTTATTAGATTTTTATTTACTTGACGCCCTCACAAAGGGATGGACTCGTCAAGGGGGAGTTAAGACGAGAACTATTCCCGTCACTTGCTCTCTTTACATTCTTTCTCTTTTACATGTTTTTTCTTAAAACAATGTGTTAATTTCTTTTCGACGCTCTTTTTGTTTCGACGAAAAGGGGGAGAAGAGAGTAAAAACTACAATTCGAACTTTTACGAATTTTAGTTTTTCCTTAAAATAATTTTATGTTTTGTCATCAACAAAAAGGGGGAGATTGTTAATACAAATAAGCCGTAAAAACGTTTATTTATATTTTACGATCTTCTAATGTTTTGTCGATAACAAACGTAAAATCATTTTAACAAAACAAATAAAAAATACGTAAATAGTTTGAGCCAATAGTTTTCTAACACACTTACGTTTTCACATAAAATACTAAAACAAGTATAATCTATACCCATTTGACTAGATGCATTGCATCTATTAGGTACATTGTATCTTATGAAATACCCATGGACCAACCCATAACCCATGACCCATGACCCATAACCAAAATACCCATGGGCAAAGAGGCGCGTCCCACGGATCCCTAACATTACACTAGACGGATCCCTCAAGGGAAGGATCCGTGGGATCCGTGGAACAGTAGTTGTTTCTCCTCTATAAATAGTGAGCCATTTCTTCCTTTTGGGTTGCCACTCTCACACATACTTTCCCCAAGTATTGTAACTCTCTAACCACTGATCCTAAGGGATCTTTCTATGTAGTTTGTCTTTTGCTTTTGTGTGATTCTCTAGGTTCCTCTTAAAGGCGAGATCACCACTTCTTGAAGTCGAGCAAGCTCAAGTCCATGAGTTGCCATTCTTCGTCATCATCAAGACTACTGAGGTTCTCTTATTGATAGTTCTTTCTTCCTCCATAGAAGTGTTGTGTCGAAGACATTAGTGAAGGATGCCGAAAGAGTCAAGACGAAAGCATTAGTGAAAGGTGCTTAAACATCCATGTCAAAAGCATTAGTGAATAATGCTAAAGGTGTCAAGACACGGCATTAGTGAAAGGTGCTAAGCGTTTGTGTCAAGGGCATTGGTGAAAGATGCCTAGGAATCAAATCAAGTGGCATTAATGAAGAATGTCAAGGTCGTATAATCGATGAGGTGCATCGTTATACAAATAGTGAAAGTTTGTTTCCAAGGATGTTGATATCCTTGATGGTGTTGTAATAAGGAGTGGGTCTCCTTTGGGATTAGGTGTTGTGTAGTGTTGGGTAGTAGTTCCTACATTGTAATGGAACTCGGTATTTAGCCTAGTACCGAATAAAGGGTAGGCGACGTTGTGATAGGTGTGGTTTACCTTGGCGAAGAGACCCTGGTTAGCCTAGTACCGAAAAAATAGTAGGCGACGTTGTGAAGGCTTCTCCGCCATAAGGAGATGGTGTCGTGTAGTGATTACGAACTCTCGAGTAGGTGACTCGGGGAGTGGAGTAAGGCAAGGAAGGTGTCCTTGTAGCCGAACCACTATAAATACTGTCGGTGGTTAGTGTGCTTCTTACTTTTTATATTTCATTACACTTTTATATATCTATCTATCAACGTCCAACATACACATCTAAATAAATTGACATAAGTCGATTTAAATATTTTAAAATGAAATTTTAATTGGTAAAACTATTCAACTCCCCATTTTAGTTTTCCACAACATATGATATATTATCATATGTGATTTAACACAAATATCACATGTGATATTCAAATTTATCATATGTGATTTAACACTAATATCACATGTGATATTTAAATTAGTTTTTAATCACATGTGATTTTTTTCATGCAAATTTCAAGAACTTTAAAAAATGTAAAAGGTGAAAAATACGAAAAAAAATTGTTTGTCGAAAGTATATCAAAGTGCCTATCTATAGAAAGATAATTAAATGCTTGTCGTAATAGTATTATTTTTTCGCTTAACGATTAACGGTTTGAAAGATATTAATATTTGAAAAAAAATGATGAAAATGTGTTTTTTAAATTGTTAGGATTAATCTCATCCATTAGATCAAATAAATATAGAGGGAAGATAGATAGTCGAGACTGATCCTTTGGTATGTAAAAGATCTTTTGTCTTCAAATGATCTTTTGTCATATATATATATATAAATATATATATATATATATATATATATATATATATATATATATATTTTTTTTTTAACAAACATGGTAAATTATAACAACTTCAAAATATATAGTGGGTAAATAACAAGGTCTTGCGATTATTGGTAAAAACTATAATAGAGTAGTAGGTTAATATAATTAGGAAATTTGTGAAGTGTGACCAAAGTGACATTTAATTTTAATTTAACTTAATTTTGTATCATATTATTAAAAGAGCAAATTATTTAAATGCTTCAAATTTGAAATGAATTTACTTTTTCTAGACAAAATTGACTTCTCAAAATAGAAAAATGCGACTAATTGCTCATTTTAAAATGTTGACAAGTGTCTTGTGCTTGTACTTTTTGAGACTTTTTATGTAAAAGGTGTGTAAGGTACTCTTTCAGTATCTTTTGATATTGACGCTGTACTTTACGCAATTTTGTATAGTTGAAAAGTACATTTTTTTTGCCACAGCACCCACCATCACCTCCACCACCCACGATCACCCCACCCACCACCACACGCCATCGCCGCTCGTCGTTACCACCACCGCCACGCCACCACCACCACCCATCGCCACCACCGTCAGGATCATCACCCGCCACGACCGGGCAAGACCCACCACCGCCATTACTTTACGCCAGGTGGTGGTGGCGGCAAAGGGTTGGTGGTGGCGAGTGGTGGTGGTGGCGGGTGGTGGTGGTGGCGGGTTGTGGTGGCGTATGGTGGTGGGTGGCAGTGACGGTGGGTGGCGGTGGCGGTGGTGGTGGGTAATGTGGTAAGAAAAAGTAGAAAAAAATTGTACTTTTCAACTACACAAAAGTCGACCAAAGTACAAGCCGCCAGTCGTCACAAAAAGGTACAAGCATGTGACACTAGTCAACATTTTAAGATGAGCGACTAGTCGCCCAAGTTTCCTTGATTTATTTTGAGAAGTCAAATTTTTTTGGTCTAGAAAAGATGAACTCATTTCAAATTTGGGGCATTTAAAGAATTTGCTCTTGCTAAAACTAGGACTATTTTGTTACCTTCTCCTAACATACAACATAACTCTTACACACTTTTTCATCTTTATTAGCGCATTTTATTTCCAGGTTTATGCTTTTGGTTTCGTACAAATTGTAACTCAAATTTATCTAGATATACTTATTTACAACTTGTCAAAAATGAGTGTACTTGTGTCACGAGAGAGAAAGTTTTGTCACGAAAAAGAAAACATTCATTAATTTGGTAGTATTTCGTAATACTTCGTAATTAATTAGTAAAATGTCTGATTTTTTTAAAGTTATAAAACGCAAAAAATATTACGATATTTTGGGAAATTTTTTGTAAAAAGAGCTTTAACAAAATGGACATCAAATTAAGATAAAAAAAGACGTTTATAGGTATAATTTGTTTGATGAAAAACATTATAAGTTTACATATACATGAGATCGAAAAATGATAGTTGTGTAATTTGCATGAAAGAGAGTATGTTTTGCGTTTAATGTCATAATTGATAATTCGCATTTAAGGTGAAGATGATCTCGTCATTAAAAAAAAGCCGCATTATAGTAATATGCTACAAAGTTGAGTCAAGTGGGTCACTCTTTTGCAAATTCCATTATAATTACTTATTGAGAAATATTATTATACCTTCCTACTCATTTTCCTAATTATTCTCCTATCACTTAGGGGGTGTTTGGCTAGGCTTATTTATCATAAGCCGATTTGGGTTTATTTTTAATAAGCTCTGATTTTGTGGCTTATTTTAAGACTTGTCGGCTTATTTAAGTTTCTTATGATATGATAAACTTATAAAAGCCGATAAGTCTCAAAATAGGCCGTAAAATTGAGGCTTATAAAAAATAAGCCGAAATTTCATGAAATTTCGGCTTATTTTTTATAAGCCTCAATTTTACGGCTTATTTTGAGACTTCTCGGCTTATTTAAGTTTATTATGATATGATAAACTTATAAAAGCCGACAAGTCTCAAAATAAGCCACAAAATTAGAGCTTATAAAAAATAAGCCCAAATCAGCTTATGATAAATAAGCTTAGCCAAACAGGGCCTTAATTGTCCATCATCCACGAACTTAAAATGTGACCCACTTTTTCACACACCGTTAAATGATGACACCTAAGCAATATGAGAATATGTAAGAAGATTAATAGAAGAATACAATATTAATCATTAAGAAAAAGTGACTAGCATAATACGGCATCCAACTGCTCCAAGTCTATCTTTTTTTTCCTTTTGATGTGGTAGTCGATACTACTACGCTTTGGGTATTATGGCGGAAAGAGCAACAACTTGGTTTTTGCTAGATAACGTTGATCCCTCATGGATATCTAGATCTCTAGCAGACGTAAGAATGTTTCTAACTAAATTAAGTGGTGCAACTGTATAAAACTCTATTCTCTCTTTTTTACCTAGTTTACCTCTAGCATTGCATCTTGCATGCTATGGTTTGATAAAAATAATGTTTTGTGTACACTAATTGTTGGTTTGGTATTGCTCCCAGTTGGGTATAGATAATCAATAAATACCGGATATCATTTAGAATTATGTAATCACTTTCAAAAGAAAACTATTCGACCCAATGCCTGGATTGCGCGAATATCTTCTTGGGATAAGATCAAGTGTTTGTTATTATTTTAGGAACAAAGCAAGAACCCATTCGCTTCTAAGTATCTAGGTTTTTTGTGTATTTTTCATGAAAATATGTGTTCAAATTTATGCGAAAGTAAATTCTTAATCTATGGAATTATGAGAATTAATCAGCCAATTAATCTTCTCATAATACACCTCCATGATTGCAATAATGGTTACATGACCAATTAAACATGGTCATTAATTGTAGTTATAACTTCCCTTGAATAGGTCAAATCTGTTACAAGTTAGTTTGAATTCAGTCCAACGTGTTTACTTGCTAAAGAACATGCTCCCTAAAGGAGTTGTTCAGTTCCTGCATTTGCTCACTGAAGAGATGAACAATCTGAAAAGACTACTCCCTGATGAGATCCTTCAGCATAAGCTGAACTCATCAGCTTGATGAATACCTTCAACATAAGCTGAACTCGTCAAAGATCTATATCACAATTTACCACTATCGAGTCGAGAGATCAACGAACTGATGGGTGTACACTCCGTACCTCCAAGTACATTACCTGGTGTGACCTATAACCCTCAATTAAACTAAAGAGTTAATTACAAAGATCGTCCTTGTGGTTTACCAGAAGTTACACGTTTCATCCTTAACTCTCAATAAGTACACTAGTCGTCCCTCGTGGTTGTTGTTTTGCTTAACGGTCTTTTGACCAAACGACCGTTAGTTTTGGGTGTTATCTCTGGTCACGTGATCGTCACGTGAGGGGGCGAATCTGTTCATTTTCGCTTCTAAACCATATGGACTATCCTTGTTACATTTTAAATCCTTGCTTATTTTCTCACCTTTGTTTTTCCCGCCACCATCGAAACTCCTTCACCATTAACACCCCCACCATTGAGGCCCTTCACCACGGCCAAACTAACAAGAAATTCACATGTGTTTGACTTTGAATCACCCCTTAAACTACAAGTCCATCTATTATACACCAATCCTAAACATTGTTTTCATTTTTTGGTATCTGCTAATTTATTTTTTAATTGAGAAAGGTAAACTTTATAGATATCACAAAAATAGCACAAAGTATTCAATCTAACTCACAAACAAAACCCATGAGAAGATTAAGACTTTTGAACATAAAATGCTCCGTATGTTCTTAAAATGCTTCAGACCATCCTGTAGCACCACGGACCATCCTTCTTAAAATGCTCCATATGTTTTTGGGTAAAAGGCGAATTATATTACTACTCAAATCAATACATACAATCATACAAGCATTCATGTGCCTTGACATACCAAGGAAAAAAGGTTACCAAACAAAAATACATGCTAACAAGCAATACGTCAAAGAGCAAACAAAACAAGCTCATAACACATATACATTCACCTATTCACCCATGACTACTCTCCTTCCCACTTTAACCAATCAAAGAACTGCTACAACTTCATCCTCATAGCAGTACCTTAACTGATTAATAGTGGAAGGACCCATCCCTCCATTCAAACCATCCATTCCCCCTGATGTGAAAAACCTGGATAGAAAGTTATCATAGTAATGACATCATGTTATGCTGGCCATCACCTATGTTCCATATGTTCTTAACAACTGGTAATTATGAGAATCCATAACTATGTTCTTACTACCAAAGTAGATACAAAGTTAAATACAAGGAAAATGATTTGGAGACCTAATTATGTGTCTAAAAACATGCCTAAACATACGTGGCATGATCCTGATGGTTTGTGAAAAAGTGGGTCCCCTGACTGCAGCCATCAAGATGATGCCACGCATGTTTAGGCATATCTTTTAGGCCTCCTAATCACTACTCTAAATACAAATATTGTTTTTAGCATCCATAGATGCTAGAACCAGTCCTAAAAGTAACTATGCCAGAACCACCATTAACACTACCTCCTTCTCCTGCTGCTGGTACATCCCATATTGGCTCTTGGAGCTCTTAAACCAATTATGAAATTTATTATTTTGACCTCACTTTTAGGTATCTTACCCTTGTCAGCAACGTTTTTAGGAAGCACCCATGAGTCATCACAATGTCTGGTTCAATGTCATCATCAGTGGTGGTGTAATTTTATAAGTGTTGTTCCCTTTAACTTGGTTAGTATTAACCACAAAGTTAATCTATCCAAGCTCCATAGCTTAGTAATGTTGTTTGAAAACAAAGTTTAACAAGTTAAAACATAAAGTAAAATAGACAAGAGTTTTTCAACGTTTATATTCTTATTAAAAGTTAATAAAAGAATATATTACCCAAGAGCTTGCGGAACAACACTTGGGATTAAATGACAATGTATGGTGTACTCCTCACTAAACTTAAGCTAAGCTTAAGTACAACTATGCTAACCAACTGAGCTAACCTCAGGGACTTAGATGTATTTGGAGGAGTGTTGGGATATGAAAGTGCTGAAGATATCAAAGTACTGAAGATATCAAAGTACTGTAAGTCGCAGTACTGAAAAGTCAAAGAGTTAAAGTACTGCTAAAGACAAAGTCAAAGTACTGCAAGATGAAGTCAAAGTACTGCAAGAACAAAGAACTCGTATATTCGTTATAGAAAGTATGGTAACTCTAGAATATTCTGTATTAGATTACTTGTCGTATAAGGTTATCAATTGTAAACCGACTAGGATATCCTTAAGCCTATAAAAGGATTCCTAGATTGGCATTAGAGATATGACTTATGACTTACGATTTTAGAATTAGAGTTTTAGAGAAAGTTCGATTATCTTAGAGTTGTATTAGAGTATCTGCATATTAAGCAGATTTAGAGTTTGTTAATAAAGTTTTTCTTCTTAGCTTTGTTAAGTAAACTGCACTTAATAAAGATTGCTCAGTATTTCTTTGTTAATAACTTAGGATTTATCCGAGGTTATTAAACCTTAACAAGCTAGTTAAGTTAGTTTGATTAAAGTATATCGATCCAACAAGTGGTATCAGAGCTTGTGTGGAAACTCGGACTAGGAAGAAACCCTACAATATCCAAGATGTCGACTGGTCGCTCCACAACCCTCAATCACCTCACTGTAATTCCAATAATCAAGAAGGGAGAATATGATCTCTGGTGCATGAAGATGAGGCAATATATTGCCATTACAGACCATGCTCTGTGGAATGTAATTGTGAATGGGAATGAAGTTCCTCAAGAACCCATTCAAGTTGCTGGACAACCTTTAGCACCAAAGGCAGCTTTACCACAAAGAACCATAAGGAATCAAGAGAAGGCTCTAAACATTCTCTTGTCTGCCATTCTAGATGGTCATCTTCTCAAGTTTCATGATGCTAAAGATGCTAAGCGCTCTGGCTGCTCAAGACCGATTTGGAGGGAATGAAGCCTCTAAGAAGATGCACAGAACTTGCTGAAACAACAATTAAACTTTCACAGTTTGGAGAAAGAGAGAAAGTCTTGATGCTGCATATGATAGGTTTCAGAATCTCCTCAACATGTTGGAGTTATACAAGGCGAAGTATCAGTTGAGGATGCTAATTTGAAGTTTTTAAGGAGTTTGCCATCCTCATGGCATGTGATTGCTACTATGATCAGAGGACAATCTGGTTTGGATGGTATGGACTTTGATGATCTTTATCATCAACTGAAGGTGTATGAACATGAGATGAGTGGTCAACCAAATTCCAAATCTCACAAGATTGCTTTTCTATCCTCTCGAAGAAGAGCAAGACTTCCAAAAGTAACGCTTCTCCTCAAAGTACTGTTTCTCAAAGTACTGCTGTCTATACACCACCCTCATATGTTCAAGAGGCCCCACCAACTACCACTATGGCCTCAGATGAAGTTATGTGCTCCTTCTTGGCACAACAAGCTAGTTTACCTGCCACTTATGAAGAAGATCTAGCACAGATTGAAGAAGATGCACTTGAAGAAATTGATATCGGGTGGCAAGTTGCTATGATCACTACAAGAATCAAAAAGTACATGAAGAGAAAGCAAAAGCATTGATTTCAAACCCAAACAAGGCATAACTTTTGACAAATCTCAAATTGAATGCTTCAATTGTCAAAAGATGGTCACTTAAGAGAGAGAGTGCGTGGTTTGCTAAGTATCAAGCAAACAGACATCTGAGAAGCCAAAACTTGAGCTTAAGGAAATTTAATAATCAAAACAAAGGCTTTGGTTGCTTAAGAGAAGTTATCTGAAGTTGACTGGAGTGAAGAGTTTGATGATGAACCAGGACTTACTGTATGGTAGCAAAGTGGAAGATGCAAAGTTGAAGACACAGTGGAAGCATTGACCGGAGCACCGCTTTAATGAAGAATCGACCATGTCGCTTGGAATCGATGATGGCTTTGGAAGATTTGATTGGAGCAAAGAAAGTGAAGATGATCCTGTTCTTCTTGCTATGGTGGCTACTCACCATCTCTCCTATAACTTGGGTATGCTCAAACTGCTATGAGTTCTATCAAAATTACTTAACAGTTATGTGATTGAAAGAGATAATTGTATTAGGCTAGGTCCGAGGTAGCAGTTATCAAATTACTTTAGAATCTATGGAAGCTAAAATCATAACACATGAAAATAATGAAATGGCTTGGGTTGAAAAGTATGAACAACAGATTACCGTTAAAACTTAGTGAATGGAAACTAAACTGTAAAATTGTTGAAATTGAGAAATTAACTAAGGAAAGAGATGATTTGTTAGCTAAGTTTGCTGCTTGGGGTGAAGCCGTTTGTCACATGTTTTATGTTCAAAACAGCGAGCTTATCTTAAAACTAGATTAGGTTTTGGTATGGATTTTAGTAAGATAGAAGAAAACCAATCTAGTAATCAGGATGAAGGTGAGTATGAGGATATAACCACTAGTGATGAAGAACTCATTAATTATGTAGATACATCTAGTAATGATGGTTTATTAAGTGACTCACCTCCTGCATATAAGAAAGACAATGGTTATCATGCTGTTCCTCATCCTATTAATCATCAACCTGCTAGGCCTGATGTTTCTCGTTATGGTGTAGATAGTCTAGAGTTTAGAAGAAGCTTATTGCTAAATCTAGGTCTCGAGGAACCCAAAGAAACTCTGAAAATATTCAAGCGCATCCTTAAAACCAAAGTACGCTTCAACAAGCAAGACCTTCTCAACAAGCAGACCTTATGCAAAACCCTTTCAAAACTATAATCGCTAAACCTTTAGGGATAATTTTGGTCAAAACATTTTATCACCATCAAGAAGGCAAACCAATTTTGGGCATAGACATAGAAGAAATCACTTTGGTCATATGGGTCAAAAATCTGGTTTTGTGTGTTATAGTCCTACTCACTTAATCAAAGACTGTGACAAACACTGTAATATCTAAGCAAGTTTCCAAGGAATAAGTCTACAAATCAAAACCTAGAGAGCACAAACCGCTGTGGACTAATTCAAATAGGATTAATCACGAAACTTCACACCGATAATAGATACCCACATCGAGAAGATCTTCAAGATCTCACAAGACTTTCCAAAACGCTCGTGAGACAAGGTACTGATACAACTGTTTGGAATAGGTATTCTAGGAGATCTCATTATCAACCTAGAATGTATCACAATTCATAGGGGATCTAGATCACGGAACCACCATAAAACTGAATGGGTAAAAAGGGAAGTATTGGTGTGACACACAGACGTTCAACAAAAGTGAATCGATGTTTGTGTGACACAAGAAAATGCTAATAAACCGGGTGAAAGAGCTTTATGTTGAAAAACAGAAAGTTTTGAAAATCCACATGCTAAAACTCAAAAGATAATTTTGGATCACCATTTGAAAGATAGTGGAAATTACATACTCAAGGAATTTGAGTTTGTAACTCTACAAGGGGAACACAAGTCGGAATGGCTTGGGTTCCTAAGAGTTTAACTCTTTTCTTTGTGTGCGTGGCAACCTTAAGAGGAGCTTAAAGATCATCTTATTGTGGATAGTGGTTGCTCGCGTATGACAAAGCATAAAGAGATCCTGTATGATTTTAGAAATATTAGTGGAGGAAAAGTTGCATTTGGGAATGATCCCAATGGAGGAAGGATTACCGAAAAGGAACAATTAAAGTGAAGAATCGATTTTGAGAATGTATATGTGAAGGAGCTAAAGTTCAACTTGTTGTCGTATCTCAAATTTGTGATAAAAGCATCCGTGTTATTCAATCGAATAATGAATGTCTTATTCTTTCTTTCTCGACTTCAAACCTGTTGATGATGACTTGGTAGTACTAAGGGTACCAAGGACAAATGATGTGTATAGTTTAGACATGAAGAGTCTACATTCTTATGGAAGAGCCACATGTTTGGTGGCTAAAGCAACATCAAGAAGCACATCAATGGCATAGAAGATTGGGCCATGTTAATTTCAAGAACATCAAACCTGGTCAAAGGCAATCTAGTTAGAGGTTTACCTTCAAAGACTTACAAGAATGATCAATCATGTTTGGCATGCAAGAAGGGTAAACAACATAAAGCTTCCTGTAAGAAGCTTGAGGAAAGAACTATTAGAGAACCATTGGAGTTGTTACATATGGATTTATTTGGACCTGTCTATGTGGCAAGTTTAAATAAGAAAAAGTACTGTTTGGTTGTTACATGATTGTAGTCGATTCAGTTGGGTTTTCTTTTTGGTCTTTAAAGATGATACCTTTGATGCTATTCAATCTCTTATAATAGCACTTGAAAACCAATTAAGACTCAAAGTTAGAGGTATTAGATGTGACAATGGAACTGAATTCAAGAACAAGCTTATGGACGACTTTTGTGCAAATAAAGGCATAAAGAGGGAATTTAGTATTGCTAGAACACCACAAAGAAATGGTGTTGCAGAGAGGAAAATAGGACATTGATTGAAGCTGCAAGGACTATGTTAGCATTCCCATTCCCTATTCAATTTTGGGCGTATCGGTACTGCATGCTATGTACTCACCAGGTTTCGTCACCAAACCAAGATGAAGACACCTTATGAATTGCCGATGGGCAATAAACCCAACATTCGTTTTATGAAGCCTTTTGGATGCCCTCTTACTATATTAAATACCATTGATAACTGGGAAGTTTGATGGCAAATCAAGAAGGTTACCTATTGGATATTGCACTAACAAGAAAGGCTTTAGAGTATACAACAGGGTTACTAAGAAGATCCAAGATTGTCTTCATGTTGAGTTCTTAGAAGCTCAAGACAATGAATGCAGTAAAAAGAATTTTCTGTTATTTGAAACAACAACCTAAGTTGGGGTTGTGGTATCCTAAAGAGTCACCTTTTCACTTAGAAGCTTTTTCAGATAGTGACTATGCAGGTGATAATTATGATAGAAGATCCACAACCGTGGATGCCAATATCTGGGAGAAGGTTAGTCTCCCCGGCAATGCAAAAAGCGTAGAAATTGCAGCAACATCATCTACATCGGTTGAATATGTAGCAGCCGCAAGTTGTTGGTCAAGTTTTGGATGCGAATCAACTCTTGGACTATGGGTTCAATTTCAAAAATACTCCCATCAATATTGATAATGAGAGTACAATTTGTATTGTTAAGAACTCATATCATTCCAAGACAAAGCATATTCAGATTAGGCATCACTTTATCAGAGACTGCTATGAGCATAGGCTTATTAATGTGGTTAAAGTTCACACCTGATAATGTAGTCATTTACTCACCAAAGGTTTTGATGTGTCACGATTCAATCACTTGGTCGTGAGCATTGGAATGATTAACTACTAAGCTTCTTTTAAGGGGAGGACTATAAGTTGTTAGTATAGTCCCGTAACTGCTTAAGGAGGATGTTCGTTTATACCAGTTTATATGAAGGTTTTGAAAAGTACTGTATTTCCTGAAGTATCGCTGGGAAAGTAACGCTTGGGAAAGTACCGCTTATGTGAAAAGTAATGTTTGTCGTGATAAAGTAATCGTTCCAACGGTATTGATGGTAATTCATAATAACGGAACTTTGTTATTATAGGTCGTGGATTTTCAAATCCTACCTATAAATAACTACTTTCCGATTTTCCCTCTCATTATTACCTACATCTTTTCCATACTTGTCTCCCAATCACAATCTCTTTATTCTTCGATCAATTCATTCTTGTGCTTACTTATTCTACAATGGCGAATCGCTTAACTGCTTCAAGCACAATATGGTGGCTAATTTGACAAGATGAGGCAAACGTGGCTTTCTATGATATCATTGATTATCTAGTTGGGTCGCCTATTAGTTATGCTCTTTAGTTGAGCCGATGTTATTGAACCATAGATTCAAGAATTTTGGGCTAATGCTAGAGAGAATATGGAGGAGGATGAATATTATATTAGATCCTCGCTGTCGAAAGCCTAATATCAAGATTACAGAGGCCTCCATTCGTGATGATTTATTATTTAGTGATGAAGAAGGGGCTATTAGATTTGACAAGCAACTGATTTGGGATACTTTTCGTGAATCGGGTTATGAAGGTTCTTTGACTGAACAAACTTTTAAGAAGGCTTTATTTTGTCCTCAATGGAAGTTTTGATTCATGTTTGCTCCATTGCTTAAGTACTAAAAGCACTTCTTGGAGCAATTTGGGTCGATATCAGACTCTGAAGTGGCTTAGCTACATGCAGTGTTTAATTTTTCACGGTTTTTGGATGGATGCTATCGCATATATCATCCGGGCTACTTGGTTCATGTATCCAAGGTTTATACAGTTTTCTTGAACAAACACTTACCGATGTTCCAAAACCCATCGCTTTACTTACCTGTCATTGTGCAACAAGCCAAAATTTATACATTCATGGCTAAAAGAAGTAACTTGTTCAGAGGTGGAGATATTCCTTTAACCACCACAATGATGGAAATTGTCCGTGCCGTTCGTGATGCGTACCGGAGAGGATGAAGAATCTGGTTGTACCGACTCGCCACAAAGATCGCTTTCCATAGTACCGCCACAAGGTAACGTGACTGCAAGTACCGCCGGAAGGTAACGATCCTTACAAGGTGATGATTCTTCGGTCCTGAGGTTCAAGTAGAGATTGAGAGATCACCTACCCATCTCCACAACGTATCGCTTCGAGGCATCTTCACTTCCGGTGATGCTCATTCTATTCCTCATGAAGGTTTATCTATGGATAACTATGCTTTGACACTGGAGCTTGCTCGTTGAATAAGATCAAGGAGCATCAAGCTAAAACTATTAGGAAATTGAAGCCAACTATTTCTCGTTAGCAATTTTGTTAAACCCTATATTCGTTTTAACTTGTGGGTTAAGGAGGAAAACAAGCGCCGTAAAGAGCTTCAGAACAATTAAAAAGAAAGAAGGTTCCTAAATCATCTTCCGTCAACTTGGGGAGGAATTCTAAAAGGATAATTTGAAAGAAGATGTTACACACAGAAAGAATCAAGAAGATGTTATGAAAAAGAAAGAAGTTTCTTCTGAGGAACAAGAAGAAGTACAAGTTCAAAGTACGGTGTGTTCAAGGTACCGAACATCAAAGTAATCGATCTTCATGATACATCTAGGCAAGGAGCAATAACCTAAGGGTAACAATTTTGAAGAAGAAGTCAGTCCTTCTACATTTGTTAGAGAAAAAGAGGAGGAAGCTACTTATATACCTATCCATTCTGCTAGTGATGATGAAGTAATTGCTACAATATTAGATCTATCACAACCAAGAGGAGGAGTTACCATTAGAGATGCACAAGAAGAAGAATAACTGAAGAGCTTCTCAACCGCCCATTGATCCTAAAGACAAAAGTGGAAAGGTATTCTCGTTGAAACAAAGAAAAAGAAACTCACTTTAGCGTAATCCTAGAGCACTGATATTAGACACTGTTGATGGCATACAGATATGATTGACACATGTAATTATATATATTTTACATATAAGAAGAGAGATTTATGATTATATCATGTTGTGAAGGCTATTTTGAAGATCATCCATGGAAGGGATTGGATTGGTTTTACATGGTGATCTAATAACTATGTGAAATCAAGAAGAAAGCTCATGATATCCGGAAGAATCAGAAAATCAAAATAGTTTGCTGGAGATTCTTTGAAGAATCGGAGTTCATGTCTGAGTTGTAGAATGGAACAATGATTCACATGTTTGCGTAAAAGAAGATACCCTCTACAGCTTGAGCTCATGAGAAGATGCTTGAGCATGGTTGGAAGTAGAAGAGCATGATGAAACCGCTGCATGGTGATTAATCTGCTTATAAACCTGACTACCATTGCCGAAATGATCAATAACCGTATGAATTTTATTTGAATAAATACTTTGATATATCGTACTTTTATTCAAAGTATCACTGACGACACAAAGACTTTCATCAAAGTAATCGTTGGCTGAACTAAACCGCTTAAATAAATTTTAGAAGAAACCTTGTTGTTAAGCAATAAATATTTTGAACTAAAGGTTGAATAAATGGTTTTTGTGATGATAACATCAATAGGTTATCAATCCACCATGGTTACAAAAGGATTGACTAATCCATGAGCAAACGCCTCTGGTAAAGATATATCAAATCCGCTTTTAGTTGACAACTTGCTAATAAGTTGGATGGTATTCAACTCACCATATGTAAGAATGTGAAGAGTTGGCTAGCCCACAAGAAAATGGCTTGTGGTAAAGGTCGTGGAAAACCATTATTGGTAATTAGTTCACCATTAGATAGAAGAACTAACTAGTCCGTATGGGTACAAATTTTTGTAAAGACTAAAACAAACTGTTGATAGTGGTGGTTTGCTAAAATCATATGGTTATCAATGTACCATGGTCTTACACACCAAAACATTTGGCTACTTCAAAGATAATGGCTTTGGTAAAGAGTTCTAAATCCATTATTTTTCAATGATTCACTTGAAAGTGATGAGAATAGTATGCAACTTAAACTAAATGTACAAATTGTCATATGTTGTCTGGTTGTTTAAAAGATGGAGATTGCCGGATGTCAGCCTGGAAGAAAACAATTCTAAGAGATACTTTGACAAAGCACAGATTCTAAAAAGATATAATCTAAAGACTTAAGAACAATCCATTTTAAAGATGAAGCTGTTAAAGATATATTCACAAAGGAACTTGAAGTCAAGAAAGTAGAAATCAAGTTAGGGGAGGATTGTTGGGATATGAAAGTGTCAAGATATCAAAGTAATCAAGATATCAAAGTACTGTAGTCGCAAAGTACTGAAAAAGTCAAAGAGTCAAAGTACCGCTAAAGACAAAGTCAAAGACCGCAAGATGAAGTCAAAGTACCGCAAGAACAAAAGAACTGTATATTCGCTATAGAAAGTATGGTAACTCTAGAATATTCTCAGATAGATTACTTGTCGATAAGGTTATCAATTGTAAACCGACTAGGATATCCTTGAGCCTATAAAAGGATTCCTAGATTGGCATTAGAGATATGACTTATGACTTACGATTTTAGAATTAGAGTTTTAGAGAAAGTTCGATTATCTTAGAGTGTATTAGAGTATCTCATATTAAGCATTTAGAGTTTGTTAATAAAGTTTTTCTTCTTAGCTTTGTTAAGTAAATTCGCACTTAATAAAAGATTGCTCGTTTCTTTGTTAATAAATTAGGATTTATCCGAGGTTATTAAACCTTAACAAGCTAGTTAAGTTAGTTTGATTAAAGTATATCGATCCAACAAGGAGTAAAAGGGCTTGTGAATGTCTAAGCATTTAGTGCACAAGCTTAACCCTTTTACTCCACTTTATGACTGTTATTTATACAAGTATGAAATACAACCGTTTACCTAAAAGACAAGATTGACATAACCAGATGACAAAATACCCACGATTTTGTCTCTGTACAACAAGCTATTTCTAGTAAGGAACATGATTGCTTTCCTAGTGTCAGTGTTGACACACTCTTGGTCTTTATCCATTCGGGTAAGTATAGGTAAGGACACGTTCTTATCCTTCAAACTTACACGATTTATCCCGCCTTTACTCTTTCAAGTCTTTAGGCTTTACGTCTTCAATCTTCATAGTTGGTGAGAGTCTAGGGATTCAAGGAGCTATTGTTGCCACTCACTGATCCATCATCTTCTTCTTGGCTCGGTATCATTCAATGAGTCCCGCCTCATTGAATGGAAAACCTTCTTCTTAGGCTTATCCTGAGCTTCTTATAGATGACTCATTGAGCAACTATTCATTCGATTCTGTGGTGTTTAAGGTTATTAAACATTTAGGTTATTTTATCTTCAAATCCTTGTTTTAGGAAGTTTGGGAATTCACTGACCCAACAATAAGCTAAAATATCATAAGTGTCGATTCAGGTCATCTAGAATGATCACTTCAGTGTGGGTTGACTTTCCTTTGGATTTGATCACAAAATAATTCAAGATCCAAACTGTAATACAAACTTCAAAACAAGATTTACAATCATAAAAGCTTGAATACTTTTTAACTTTATTCCATTCCATTTCCTTTATTTCATGTTTAAACAAATATTCAAGATTTGTTAGCCTGCTATCCAAATCATCACAAACCTCATTGCATTTTCACATGTGATTTTCTTATATCCCATATAGTTTTGTTTACTCGTGATACACTCACTTGCGTCTTGTTTAAATGAAATCAAAGAGGGACACACTAGTATATGCATAATAGTGGTGCATAGACAAAACGCCTTCTATATCATGACAATCAACAAGCATGCAAGTCAAAATAGATGAACAGGCTGGATAAAAGGCACCACGTATCGGAAACAAAAGACTGAAAGTCAAAACTAACAACCGACAGAAACTTTCCTATGGATACACACAATTCGTAAAACCTTCCTTATGAGGATTACTAGACCTAACTACCATTTTATACTCAACTAAACTATCTCATCCGCACTCCATTTAGTGAATAAGAAAAGAAGTAAAGAAGTTCATCCCATATTAAAAGCCATCTCAATAAAACCATTTTCCCAACTTCAAACACCAAAGTAAGCACCAAAACTCACTATCGATATAATAGTTCTGTTTATTCTAAACCTACCAATCATTACACCCATAGTAGCCTTCCAAATCATTCAACCAATCATGCCACTCACTATCGATATAATACTTGCTTATTAGTTGTAACGGATTTTACCATCCAATTTAAACAAATTTAAATGACACCTAAAGGAACTATAAAACATTAACATACCAACATTCAAGATGTTGTTGCTTCCTTCCACTGCTAATAGGTCTTCCCCTCTTCCTTTTTGGTGTCGTTGTACTCAGATTAGGTATTGGACCGTATTTTCTAGTCCTTCCCCTCCCTCTTTTTGTCATTACAATAAGGTCATTCCCGCATCCATTTCCACTTCCAGAGGTAGGAATTGAAATCCCACCACTACCACTAATAGGCACTTCATTGTAAGCTTTTTTCCTCAACCATTCAAGAATCTCATTTATCATCTCCTCGCCCATGTTATTATAAGAACCATATTTAGCCTTATCTTCATCACCAAATTTAGCAAGAACTTCCTCAAAGATTTCATTATTCAATACCACTTTCGACCAATCCTTTTTCGATGAATGATTAGCCTCAATAAATAGAGTCTTGCCCTTATCATTTTCTCCAACATTTAGTGATTGGGTTGGTTTGAGTTGGTGTGTAGTGAATGAAAATTGTGGCTGGGTTGATTTAGTTCAATTGTCTCTGTTTTGGGTAATTGGGGGTTGGTTGGGGTTTTAATTTGTGTTTTAATTGTGCGTTTAGTTTGGTTGGGTTTTAACTTTGGGTATAACCTGACTTTCTGAAGTTGTAACAAGGATCGTCCATGTGGGTTAGAAGCGAAAATGGACAGATTTGCCACTCACATGACGATTACGTGACCAGAGATAACACCCAAAACTAACACCCGTTTAGTCAAAGGACCGGTCAACGCAAAATGAAAACCATAAAGACGATTGGTGTACTTATTGAGAGTTAATGACTAAACATGCAACTTTAAAAACCACAAGGACACTCTTTGTAATTAACTCTAAATTAAATTTCCAACACTAATAAGTCGGTCACTTGTACCAAACGACATCACCATATTTCCTCTAGAGTAAACTACACCATTCGTCCTTGTGGTATGCGTTGACCGACAATTTTCGTCCTTTGACAAAAATAAAATGCACCGTTCATCCTTAACTGCGAAACGTTATGTATCGTTAGTCTCTCACTCTAACCGAATGACTAACGGTCGTTATACCTCATCCACTCGAGGGTATTTCAGTCTTTTCCCACCCATAAGGACCAACGGTGTAATTTCAAAATTTTCCGAAAAAATTTATTTCATATTTTTTTTTTCCAAAATTTTTTTTCCCAAAATTTTTTTCCCCAAAAATCGTCGCATATGAAAAAAAAATTCGTCACACGTGAAAAAAATTTCATCACATGTGCAAAAATTATTAGAAATTCTTTTTTCCGAATTTTTTTCACATGAATATAAATGTGAAAATTTCGTCATATGTAAAAAAAAATTTACATGTGACAGAAAAAATTTCCAATTTTTTTTTCACATGTGACAAAAAAAATTTCGAAAAAAAAATCAAAAAACACAAAATTTTGAAAAAAAAAATTCAAAATTCTTTTTTCAAAAAATTTTCAAAATGTTTTTTCAAAAATTTTCAAAAAAAATTATTAGAAAAATTTCAAAATTTTATTTTTGAAAAAAATTATTAGAAAAAAAAAAGATTTTTGAAAATTTTTGGAAATTTTCAGAAAAATTAGTTTACTTAATAACTCGTAATTGCATATATATGACATTTTTAAAGCTTTGAAAAGATATATATATATATATATATATATAAGACTTTGAAAGTATATATATGCAATTATGAGTTTTGGTTGGATATATATGCAATTATGAGGCTTTGGAGAGATATATATGCAATTCCCCCTAACTTATATTAGCCATTAGATCAAAACCGGATGAAAACGTATAAAAATAGACAAAAACGCATAAAATTTTTGGAAATATTTTCCGTCACATATGAATTTTTTTTTTTCACATATGACGGAAATTTCACATTTTTCTTCATATGTGAAAAGTTTTCGAAAAAAGAATTTCTAATAATTTTTTCACATGTGACGAAATTTTTTTTCACGTGTGACGAATTTTTTTTTCACATGCGACGATTTTTGGGAAAAAAAATTTTGGAAATATTTTTTTGGGAAAAAAAAAAAATTCGAAATAAAATTTTTCGGAAAATTTCGAAATTACACCGTTGGTCCCATGAAAAGACCAAATACCCTCGAGTGGATGAGGTATAACGACCGTTGGTCATGCCAATTGGAGTGAGTGACTAACGATACATAACGTTTCACAGTTAAGGATGAACGGTGCATTTTTTTTGTCAAAGAACGAAACTTGTCGGTAAACGCATACCACAAGGACGAATGCTGCAGTTTACTCTTTCCTCTATAATCCATCGATCTTTCAATTATCACTCACACTCTAACCTCAAAATATCATTGGTTGTACATGGATAACGTTACCTCTCATCTTTTCGTCGTGATCTGTGTACTATTTCAATAGTAAAGAAAACAGTGCAATTTATAATATCTTCTTTGTATTTGATCATATCAAGTTTCATGAATAGAAACATTACATATTTTATTTCTCTAGTGGGATATGTGGTCTCTTTGGTTTACATAAAGATTAATTATTGCTAATGCTAAATGGTGTATATATTTAATAAAAATATAGCAAGTACTACAATAACGTGCCTTTCATTATCCCAAAGACTTTAATTTAGTGAGGAATTGAAACAAAGTTCGATTACTTTTTTTTTTTCATTTTGTATATAATATTTATTAAAAACATAAAAACATAAATAAATAAATAAATAAATAAAATAATGTAAGATGATAGGATCTTACCCGTTTAAATATGGATTTTCAGATTTTAAAGAATCTTATAAAACTCGCACTATTTAAAGCAATAACCATATATTGTCAAGAATATAATTTGAAATTTCACAAGTCAAGGAATATTAGGACAACTTTTATTGGGTTCTTGTAAATCATTGAAAGAAACTGATTTGATATTGCTATAGTTTTGTGCCAAAAACATGGTACACACTTCAATGTCTATCTGTAGCCTATGCTAAATGAACGCATACAAAACACAATCTAGCATTCTAGCTTCAAAGAAAAAGTTGTCTTTTTTAAGGGATGCATATTTGAACCAACATGTCTTTTCTAAAGATGCCATATTTCACCAAAACTCCAAAAGAAATGAGGTAGTTAACAAAAACAAAATACACGAATCCTCAAATATTCATCAACTTAAATATCATTTTACAATGAAATAATTTATAAACCTTGCTACAGAGTCAGGTCTAAGTTTTTACAGTACATGACAAACTTCATATTCAAAAACACTCGACAAACATTGTATCACTAATAATTATATAGTATTTTAGGCTTTTAGCATATTTAGTGACACAGCTCTCCTATGCATATACTGTATGTTTTTTTTTTTTTTTAAAAAAACAGCTCGTCAAATTCTCAATCAATATTCGTCTTAGGGTTTTCTCAGGTTGATGCATCTAAACTTCCATGCCACGATCGATATATGCTTCTTAAGAAAATTCATCAGAAAATGTTCTTACCACTATCAATCTTTTCTGTAATGCTTAAACTCAAGTAGTGGCACTCGTTACTTTTAAGCATGAGCTTGCAGAAAATTCGTCATAACTTCTCAATTTGCATAAAAAATAATAAATGACCAATTGTTGTCACTTTCAAATAATGTGAAACACTTCCCATCATGGGATTCAAGTATTAGGTACACTATCTTGTACCACAATACACCACCATTTTTTTTACTTTTTCTTCTTGCATCATCATCCACTTAACCAACCCTAATTAAATCATCGTTTTGGCCATATATACCATTTTCTTTTTCTGTACCACATTTCAACGTTACATTGTGGCTGCTTGAATAAAAACGGAAATATTTGGTGCGTGTCGTAGTTTTTTTTTTTCTCAACACAAACCCAACAGGAAAAATGTTACCTGATAGTAACGAAGTTTCATAAATATTTCAATATAATCACTCAAACTTCATATTACATAAAAACTATCAAAGTTTCATTTTGGTTCTATTATTGTGCAAATATGCAAAATGACTATGTTTAATGTATGTATAAGAAATGATATAGAGACCTAAACATAGAATAAACATGTAAACATCAATAGTACACAGCGGAAGACAAAAGATCATAACAAATAAATAATTAACTGAAAGTATGAACGTACTCTTTGCGAATGTCGATCTCTTGAGCAAAACCAAAGAAGTGGTTTGAAGAGTTGTCCCTTACCGTTCTACAACTCAAACCAATTGGTGTAAGAATAATGTCTTACAACCACGCTTCTGTACACACGAATTAACCAACAACAAGCGATTGCTAGATCTAACACAAGTCCTCGCTTAAGAAAAACAAACCAAACTCCTTACAAGGGGTGTTCGGCCGAAATAGGGACTAGAGAGAGGAGATGAGAGATCTAGGGTTAATTCACACAAAAGTGAGAAACCCTAGAACCTAACCTTGTTTATATAGTAGATGGAAAACTTTGGGAACAAGTTATGGATTAGGGTTGGGAAAGCCCCTTGGGGCCATGAGCAAAGCCCAATGGAAAACCCATAACTTTTTCAAGTCTTTCCATTTCTAGTCCTTTCTCTTTTCATTTAACGGTCGTTAGTCATTTTTCCGCTAAATACTTAACGATCGTAACCGGATTCTAATGTGCAATAATTATTCATAAACATAAACATTAATTATTAACTTTAATTCTCATTCGCTAATGTGTGCAATCCCGCGGTCACGAGTTCGAATCCGGACATTCACATGTTTGTAAATATATACATTTCCAACAACCCCACTTGGATATGTTTACAAAACGAAATGACATTGGTTAGCGTCTAGCAACACGCCAACCCCGTACAACTCGTATGGTTTTCTCGAGAAAAACCAAGTTTGATGATTCATCATCATATTCATCCTTTTGTTTCTAATACCATGCTAATAAGAATATGGATCTCACTCATTTCTTAATTAACTATTCGCTTATGTGATTGAATAAGATTACCAATTCTTCCTCAACATATTCCGAAGACCTTGGGCATGGCCATGCAAACATCTTAACAACCCTACGAGGGGCCCAAGAGTATTATACTTCAAAATAAATTTGAAGGAAACAAATCCCATTTTGACTACAAAGGATTCATAAATTTCGCAACACTTCAAAACAATCCTTATAACTACCAGTTACTTATATGCTAGATTGCTTCACAACAATGCACTACATCCATGACATATCTCTTGTATCTCAAGTCAGAGGATAAATATTCATGATATACTTAATGACAAAGATCCATAAAGTATTATCATGCGGGTGGATAAGTCCTATATACTCAATAAATTGAATATCATCTGAAATTAGTCATGCTACGCATCAATATACTTTCAAGTATATTCCAACTAATACTCAGATTTGTCTTAATTCAATATCATTCCCATGTTATTGATTGACAACGGACTATTTAGAATAACTTAAGTTATTCAAGGATTTAAACATGCAAATATAGGATAACATCATAATAAATGAATAATAAACATAACAAAATACTTTATTTCATTTCAATAACAATGTTTACAATATCCTTTATCTAAAATACTTAGTCACAGATGGGCATGAAACTACTAGCTAAACGAAGTCCAAACTTATCGCATAAATGATTAAGTTTTTCACCGTGTAAGGCCTCATAACGGATATGCTAGGTTATCATATGTGTGAACTTTGAGCAACTCAATTTCATCTATCTCGACTTGCTCTCGAACATAGTGATATTGTCTAGGATAGTGTATGGTGCCCTTCATGACCTGTGTTCATGGGCAAAAGTAATTGCAAATTTAATTGTCACAATATACTTTAATAGGATTTTCAATCGACGCAAGATAACACCAAGCCCTAAACAAACTTCCTTATCCAAACAAATTATGGCAGCCTCAGACGCTATGTATTTCACTTTCTCAGAGTGCATATCAGTAGTGTTGTCTCTGCTTTACTCTTCCAATCTACAAGACCTCCATTGATGACAAAATGTAACCCGCTTGAGACTGTATCATCTTTGTCACACTTCCAGATGCATCACAAGAATCTGTAATGCATGCCTCGATTTATACACTATGAACATATCTCTTGTAGCCCTAAGGTACTTGGAGAATATGTTTA
>OU343225.1:130674365-130812597 GCA_910596185.1 Chrysanthemum makinoi
AAGTTGTAGAGCATGTGACAAAAGTAAGCATTGATATGGTCCCTATTTCCTATAGTGCTAATGACATTGCTCTTAGAGTTTCTCTACTCTTAAATTCGGCTTAAGCTCATTGAGCTCCATACCATATGGATCTCCTCACTTTCCCTTTCGGTGACACGGTTGGAGCGGCCTTCGTTAAAAGGTGCTACACGGATGATGTCCTTATCCTAAGCAGGAGTTTGGTAGAAGAGAGCTACTATTGATTGCATCAAGGATAGTGAGTGACCACTTATCCGAGTAGACACATGCATCTCGGTTGGGAATTCCTAGTACTTGAGCAAATTGGCTTCAAGGAGATGGATGTAGTCGCTGATTGATCCTAAACCTAAAAGCCATTTCATTCCTCATCAAGGAAAGCGGTAACACTAGCATAGAATTCTAAAACAAACCTAGGACAAATGGGTTCATCGATGTCAAGGAGACAATCAAAGTTAATGGTGGCAAGTTCTTGATTCGGAGATTGGTTCCTACGAGAAAGGAGTGAGTGAATGGTTCTACCCCATGGAAGTACTTTGCTCTAGACCTTAAAGATTTCGACTTGTTCTTCTTTGGAGAGCCCTTGGTTTTGTGGTTTTTAGGGATGTAGTTAAGAGTATCCTTGTGATCATAGAATCTTGCGGCTACCATGGTTATTCCCATGAGAGCAAGAATTTACATGTTAAAATAAGACCAAACTTAGCGCTTTGGTTCTCTGTGTGTGCCTATATGAAAACGATTTGGAGTTGCGGTTATCTCGACTCATTTTATGCATAAAAATGGTTTTAGTGGGTGTTTGGCAAAGGGCATGAGATAACCCAAACGCCCGATTCAATGTGGTTTATTTGAATATACCCGGAATGCATATTAGTTATTATGCATTACCTTTAGTATTCAAGAGCATTATGCAAGTGATGAAAAATTTACGCTTCTATTTGTATTAACAATGAAAAATTGTTTTCCTACAAGTGAGAAGCTTTTCAAAATTTTGACATGGGGTGTTTGCTTATTTAGAATAAGGCCTTATAGTCATTATCTTTTGATTAGTGGGAAACATGATTTGTTTATGCAATGTGACAATGTGGTACCTAATTTCAATAACTGGTTATGCAATTTGCCAATTGAATCCATGTTTTGTATAAGAATATACATAATCCCCATGTGATGATTTTGTGCACAAATTGGAATCCTAGAATCGAATTAGAGATGTAATGTAGTTGGGAACTTACAATGATGTTATCTTCGGGGTGATTAATGGGTGAGAAAGTGTCAACAATGAGTTAGGTATGATGCGGAAACGCTTTTGGTAAAGTGGCTTTGAGGGAGAAGATGTTTTGTAGGTATTTTTGTTACCGTTGTCACCACGGAGCACAAGACCAAAAAATTGGTTTCTGGCCTCTTTGTTGTCGCTTTGGTGCCAAGGGAACAAATGAGTAATTCAAAACTAATTTTTTTTGGTTTTGTTTGTTCTTTAGACTATGTTTTTAACTACATGTTTGGTTCCATTAGCCCTAAACCAAGTCTAAGAAGATTAAACGGTTCTTTAAGAGGCTTTAGTAAGAATGTCGGCAATGTTGTCTTCGGAGGATACTTTCTCAATTGAGATGTTTCCTTTTGAACATTGTCGCAAGAAAGTGATGGTGATTTCACATGCTTCGCAAGCGGCATGTTGGACGGGATTTTGTTGAGATCAATAGCTCCTTTGTTGTCGAAAGTATACACCGATATCGCTGAGATGAATCGTAATCCACGAGCTTGCTTCATCCAAAGAGCTTGTTGACATGCTTTTCCTACTGAGACGATTCGCTTCCAGAAGTTGAGATAGCTAGAGCCGTTTGTTTCTTTGCAAACCATGAGGTGAGACAACGTCCAACAAAAGTGCAAATACCACTTGTATTTTTTTCTATCGACATAGTCACCCCATGATGGTCCGGAAATGGCATACACTATAGTTTCTACACCTTCCTTTGGGATACCATAATCCTAAAACATGTTGTTCCTTATGTATCTAAATATCCTTTCAAGGTTTCTAAGTGTGATACCTTGGGATTTTCGAAATGAAGAGACAAACACTGCTAAACATAATGTCGGGTCACTAGCCGTGAGAGAGATAGAGTAGGCTACCAATCATTCCTCTATATTTAGTGTTATCTTCACCATTCACCTTCCTCATCCTTGGTAAGTTTAGTGTCCCAAGACATGGGTGTCTTAGTTGGTTTTGAGTCTTCAAGACCAAATTTCTTAAGCATATCTTTTATTTATTTAGATTGGTTAAAGAATATGCCATCTTCTAGTTATTTAATTTGAAGTCCTAGAAAGAAGTTTAGCTCACCCATCATACTCATCTCAAACTCATCGTGCATGATTTTAGAGAAATCATCACATAGCTCTTGACAAGTTGATCTGAATATGATGTCAACAACGTATATTTGAACAATGATAATGTGTGATTCCTTTTTCTTGGTAAAAGAGTATTATCTACTAATCCCATGGTGTATTTGTTATCAACAAGAAAAGTCTTAAGTCTATCACTGCTTTTGGTGCTTGCTTAAGACAGATAATGCCTTCTTGAGTTTGAAGACATGATGCGGTTTCTCAAAGCTCAAAAATCGAGGTTGAGCAACATATAATTCTTCGTTAATAAACCCATTAAGAAATGCACTCTTAACATCCATTTAAAATAACTTAAAGTCATAAGCACATGCATATGCAAGTAAGATTCTAATAGACTCGAGTCTAGCTACCGGTGCATAGGTTTCATCATAATCAATCCCCTCTTGTTGATTATAACCTCAGCACAAGCCTAGCTTTGTTTCTAGACACTACACTATTTTCGTCCATTTTATTTCGAAAAACCCATTTTGTTCCAATTATAGTTTGATCTTTAGGTTTTGGAACTAACTTCCAAATATCATTTCAAACAAATTGGTTTAACTCTTCTTGCATAGCAATTACCCAAGATTCATCTTTTATTGCTTCATTTATGTTTTTCGTTCAATGGTTACATGGGCGTAAATGATTACTTTGATTTTAGGCTTGTGATCTTAACGTTCTTTGATTTAGTTGTCCTATGACCTTTCTAAAGGATGACTTTTGGATTCTTTGATGTTTATAATTTCCTTATTTAATGGTTCATCTTCCTTGTCATTTTCAATTATTTCTTGACTTTCTACAAGTTGACTTTCAACTAAGTCATCATCTACCAAAGGTGATGTCTTAGAGGAGGTGGACTTTCGTCGAATGTTATGTTCAACAATTCCTCGACTCTCATTGTTTCTTTGTTTAAAACAACGTAAGCTTTACTAGTTTGTGAGTAACCAAGAAATACACCTTCATAAGACTTTGGATCAAACTTGGTGAGATAGTCTTTAGTATTAAGGATGAAACATTTACATCCAAACACTCTAAAATATCCTAAAGTTGGCTTTTTACCTTTATGTGGAAAACTAGAAGGGGGGGTTGAATAGTTTTACCAATTTAAAACTTCCTTTTCAATATTTAGATAGACTTATGTCAATCTATTTAATTGTTATGTGGGCGTTGATAGATAGATATAAAAACGTGTAATGAAAGATAAAGAGTAAGAAGCACATCACCACGACAAAAGTTATTTATAGTGGTTCGCCATAAAGACACCTTCTTTCTTGCCCTACTCCACCCCCGAGTACCTACTCGAGTTCGTAGCACTACACCAATCTCCTTATGCATGAGAAGCCTTCACAACGCCGCTTAACCTTTTCCCTGTACAAAGCTAAATAATAAGTTCTTTCATACCAAGGCTTAACCACACCTAACACAACGCACGCTACCCTTTATACTTGCTAGGCAAACCACCGCTCTTTCACACCTAGGAGAACTAATCCTTCACAACGCCGCCTACCCTTTATTAGGTACTAGGCTAAGCACCTAGTTCCATTACTATGGAGGAACTAATACCCTTCACAACACAACACCTACTATCAAGGAGATCAATTCCTTGTTACACCTTCATCAAGGAAATCACCATCCTTGGAGACAAACAAACAAATACTTATATGTATAACGATGAATCACCCATTTATATTCTAGGCATTTCCCCAAATGCGACTTGATTTGATTCTTTGGCATCCTTCACTAATGCCTTTGACACAACGCTTGGCACCCTTCACTAATGCTCTCGTTTGACACTTTTAGCATTCTTTACTAATGCTTTGACACGGTTGATGAGCACCTTCACTAATGCTTCATCTTGACACTTTTAGCATTCTTCACTAATGCTTTGACACGGTTGATGAGCACCTTTCACTAATGCTTTCATCTTGACACTTTTGGCATTCTTCACTAATGCCTTCAACCCAACATCTATGGAGAAAGGAAGAAATATCAACAAGAGAACATTAGTTGTCTTGATGATGACTTAAGCATGGCAACTCGTGGACTTGCTTCTTGCACGTCTTCGGAAGTGGTGATCTCTCCTTTAAGAAACCTAGAAGATCACACAAAAAACAAAAGACAAACTACATATATCACTTAGATATGAGGTTAGAGGGTTAGAATACTTGGGGAAGTATGTGAAAAGTGATGCATAGAAAGGGAGAAATGGCTCTATTTATAGAAAATTCTTTCATTGTTCCCGGATCCCACCGGACCCTTCCACTAAGGATCCGCTAGCACAGCCGCTGATCCGTGAAACGCTCCTCTTTGCCCATGGGTATTTTTGGAAACGCTCCTCATTTTCCAAGTACCTATGTTAGAATTGTTTAGTGCCAAGATATGGCAATACCTACAACCTACAAGCATAATTAAAAATGTTTACAAACTGTTGTTTTGAAATTGTTCATCATATCGTTTGATTCTCAAACCTTACCTTTCTCCTCCTTCTTCACTTCTTCACCCGCCCTCCACTCTTTATCGACTATCTACTCTTCTTCTTCAAGAAAATGGCGAAGCATTTGAAGATTCCCTTGGTTTGTTGCCATTCGGGTGATTCATTAGGGATGTTTGCCATTCGGGTGATTCATTAGGAAAGGTTTGATGCTAATCCTTGCGGTTCTCTTAGCGTTTGTTGGATGGTTTTGATGAGGTGGGATTATAGAATCATTATCTCTAATGGGAGATGTTTCGGTGGATGAAATTTCATGGATCATTTGACCCTTTCTTTTGGATGATCCTATGTTTGAGGAGTTGTTGCTAAGAGCCTTAGTCATGGTGATGAAAATGCTAATGTGAGCTTTCTTCGATTTTTGAAAGGTAATTAAGGATGGTGCCATAAACCTAAGATTGTTTGGTTTATAAAGAATAATTTGAATATGGGAATTAAATTCTTGACCACTTAGAAGACTAAGCATGCTCTTGAGGTAGTTTTTTGACAGCTCTAGGGATAATTAATGTATGCTAAGAGTGGTTAGAGAACCAAAAGAGTTGACATGAATTATAAGGTAGAGCCGGTTTATGCTCTATCTACTGATCTCCGCGGATCCTTCTCAAGGGATCCGCTGTGTTAAACGTGGATCCGCCATCGGACAGATTTAGGTGAAATCATTATGTTTTTGTAAGGTTTATTATTAATGGATTTCTAGGTTTTGACTTAATTTTTGAAACTTTAGTCATTGATATCTCAAATCCTTAACCATAACAAGTAATGGTGCTTAATGATGGGTTTTGCCAAGAAAATTGACCTTGGGTAGTCTAACTATATGTTTGACAAAGATTTCATTTAATTTGATGTGGAGAAATGGTTATAACAAGTCCTAGAATTCAGATGACGTCCTAATAGGAATTTACTAAAATCCTTAAAAATAAGAAGAAATGAAAATATTTTGACCCTAATTTAAAAGATGATTGAGATCAATTTGCTAAAATTGAAAGATAGACCTAACTAAGTGCTATAAGCATAGATAAATGTGTGAGTGTTGAGCCGAATTATGGTGAGTTTTGACTAGTTGATAAATCAAAAATATTTCAAAAATGTATCCTAGATAAGCCATGGATGAGAGTGAGATTTTCAACTATTTGAGAAGGACTTAGTTGGCTCTAGTATCTTATGTTTGACTTGTTAGAGGTGATCTAATAGATTGTTTTGATGTAGCCAAATTTATTTCATATCGATGCCACGGATCCTACGTTCCCTCATGGGAGGGATCCCATGTTCAAAGTCAATCCACCACCGCAGATCGAGAGCTTGAAATGCTCTTTGCACTTTATATCAAATGCTTTTCCTAGTTGTTTCTACGGGGACTAAATACAATAGCACAACTAATATAATGTATACCAAGGTAGGTAAGAGCTGAATTCCTAGATTTAGTGACGACGACCACTCAAGGTAAGAAAATCTCATTTTCCAAGTACCTATGTTAGGATTGTTTAAGTGCCAAGATATGGCAATACCTACAAACTACAAGCATAATTAAAATGTTACAAATTGGTTGTTTGAAATTGTTCATCATACGTTTGATTCTCAAACCTTACCTTTTCCTCCTTCTTCACTTCTTCACCCGTCCTCCACTCTTTATCGAACTATTCTACTTCTTCTTCTTGAGAAATTGTGAAGCATTTGAAGATTCCCTGGTTTGTTGCCATCTGGGTGATTCATTAGGGATGTTTGGCAATCGGGTGATTCATTGTGAGAAGGATCTAGCAAAGATGAATTTGGCTTAGACCGGGTTAAAAGCATTGCATACCGAAGCACCATCTTGTCCATGCTTCCAAAGACTTGCCCTTCAATTCATGTAGTAGGCACTATTTAAGCCAGGTTAGTCACTCAGGCATAGATCATGAAGCTTAGACATTTGGGGTGGTCTTGTTTCCTACTGGCACATCCACATTTCTCTTATCACATCTTCCACTTCCTATACAATCCATACATTTCCGAAAGCTTCATTTGAAAAGGATCCCTATATCACTTTTGATTTCCCTTGATGACTTTTGATGGTAGGCTCTTGGCATGAATTGCGGTGTCCCTACCTGGTTGTTCCAGCACCATGATGGTGAGGTCTTGTGACTCTTGATGGCGTAGGCTTCCGGGATCAAAGTGTTGTAAATTTCATGATGATCAACCATTGTGTGTAGTTGTTCCAAAGACCATTCATTTGAGTACATACAAACACTTTGATACAACCCCTATAATTCTTCCAAACTCTAGGAGAGGAACATTGAACTCTTGCTCATTGATGGTGAATTCGAGATGGACCCATATCATTTCTAATTATCCCCATTGTCTTGTAAACCTCAAGCACAAAGACGGGGCAAATTTGTTCATTTATATCTAATAGACAATCAAACCCAATAGTTGCAAAGACATCCCTTATGTCGGTATTTGCAAGAAATGAAGGATCAACAACTCTACCTTCATGAAAAGTCTCCTTCAAGCAAGCAAATCCTGGAAGGCCTTTCTATCGTCCTACTTAGACCATTTTCCTATGATACATGGGTATGGCCAGTGGTGATTGGTCTTGGTAATCTTGTTTGCTTGTTGCTTGGCATGATTGTTCCTAAACAATGCAACGCATTAATGTGTGTGTCAATTGTGAATAGTAACCTTGAAGGTTTGATCACAATTTTGCTCAATTCATTTTTATTGAATTCAAGAAATGAGTTTAATTTGTATTAACAATGTTAATTCTTTGATTTGGGTTATCTTAGAAAACAATGTGGTAACAAATTATGACAAACCCATTTGAACCCAACCTCTAAAATGAAGAACTTGTAATCCTAGTAATCAAAGAATGAAATCAACAATGTAGTGAAGATTATACTTACACAAGTGATTGTTATGCTTGAGAGAGATGATCAAGTTTCTTGTGATGCAGTGAGTTGGTTGAGGTTTGTTCGTGAGTCTTTAAGGAAAGGTACTTTGTGGAACATCCCCTGCTGATCATTCTTTCATTTCTCAAGCTGTCTTCGCTATGCTGGATCCTCAATCCCTCTCATTGGGATAGGCTAGTGTAAGACCAGGGATCCGGCACGACAGTAAAAATTAGCTCAAGCATTCCTTGATACTTTTGGTTTGGGAATTCTAAAGTGCCTAAAGTATTGATGTTTTAGGTTCTAAAACTTGTGGTTGATGTTTTGACGATGTTGAGCTAATCCCTTTTTTTTGACGTGGTTTCCTTTTAAAGAATTGGTCATAATTCTTTGGAAATTATTTTTCAAAAATTATAATAAAATACCATTTTATTATAATGTAAGAAGTTTCACATAGAATTTTATTGACGTAGATGGAGTGTCAATAAACCCTTTGTGATGAATAATGATAATGGTTATCAAATAACCAAGATATCTTTATTATGAGTTGGTAATGTAGTCCTACTGAATAAGTCGGAGAATACTAATTTGATGATGACTATAATATGAGTAACTACTAGAATAACAACTAATCAAACATGTAACTAAGATTTTAATAATAACAATAAAGGTAAGTAATTAAAGATCATACATTTGCCAAATATTCTTTTTAAGAAAGAAGTATTTAGATGTTTAGTGATCTTCTTGGAATCTCCAGATTAATGTTGTAAGAATACTAAATATTCTTTTTGCGAAAAGAAATATTTAGATAAATTCTTTATGATCTTCTTGGTAACTCCAAATCCAAGTATGAATAATGCTTAAGAAAAAAAATGTTAGAGCATTCTATCATTGTCCAACAATAAACAATATAATGATTTTAAAATATGACAAAAATAATCCTTCTTTGTAGTTTTCAAACATACATGGATCGTATCAAGTTTTTAAAGTACAACATACTCTAGAAGGGGGGGGGGGTTGAATAGTTTTACCAATTTAAAACTTCCTTTTAAATATTTAGATCGACTTATGTCAATCTATTTAATTGTTTATGTTGGACGTTGATAGATAGATATATAACGTAATAATGAAATATAAAGAATAAGAAGCACATCACCACGACACAAGTTATTTATAGTGGTTCGGCTACAAGGACACCTTCCTTGCCCTACTCCATTCCCGAGTCACCTACTCGAGAGTTCGTAAGCACTACACCAATCTCCTTATGGAGAAGCCTTCACAAGCGCTTAAACAACAGCTTTTCGGTACAAAGCTAAATACCGAGTTCGTTCACACCAAGGCGAACCACACCTAACACAACGTCGCCTACCCTTTATACGGTGCTAGGCTAACCACCGAGTTCTTTCACACCTTAGGAGAACTAATCCTATCACAACGTCGCCTACCCTTTATTAGGTACTAGGCTAAGCACCTAGTTCCATTACTATGGAGGAACTAATACCCTTCACAACACAACACCTACTATCAAGGAGATCAATTCCTTGTTACACCTTCATCAAGGATATCACCATCCTTGGAGACAAACAAACAAATACTTATATGTATAACGATGCACCTCATCGATTATACGACTTAGGCATTCTTCCCAAATGTGACTTGATTTGGTTCTTTGGCATCCTTCACTAATGCCTTTGACACAACGCTTGGCACCCTTCACTAATTCCTTCGTCTTGACACTTTTAGCATTCTTCACTAATGCTTTGACACGGTTGATGAGCACCTTTTACTAATGCTTTCATCTTGACACTTTTAGCATTCTTCACTAATGCTTTGACACGGTTGATGAGCACCTTTCACTAATGCTTTCATCTTGACACTTTTGGCATTCTTCACTAATGCCTTCAACCCAACATCTATGGAGAAAGGAAGAACTATCAACAAGAGAACATTAGTTGTCTTGATGATGACGAAGCATGGCAACTCATGGACTTGAGCTTGCACGTCTTCAAGAAGTGGTGATCTCTCCTTTACGAGGAACCTAGAAGATCACACAAAAACAAAAGACAAACTACATAGATCACTTAGATCTGAGGTTAGAGGGTTAGAATACTTGGGGGAAGTATGTGTGAAAAGTGATGCATAGAAAGGGAGAAATGGCTCTCTATTTATAGAGAAAATTCTCTCTGTTCCCGGATCCCGGATCCCCTTCCCACTGGGATCCGGCTAGCACAAAGCCAGGGATCCGTGGAACGCCTCTTGCCCATGGGTATTTTAGTTATGGGTCATGGGTCATGGGTTATGGGTTGATCCATGGTTTTCTTTCTAGATACAATGAACTTGGTTAAGTGGTATATATAAAACCATGGGTTATGGGTCAATACCATTTGCAAGTTTTTACCCATTTAGTATATACTTGTTTTTACCTATTTTAGTATATACATGTTTTTACCCATTTTAGTATACTTAGTTTAAGTATGTGATAACCCAATATGTAAACATTAGTTGTTGTACATATATATATCTAAATCATAAAATCACTTAAGCTTGTTTTAGTGTTTTATGTGAAAACGTAAGTGTGTTAGAAAACTATTAACTCAAACTATTTACGTACTCTATTTGTTACGTTAAAATGATTTTACGTTTGTTATCGACAAAACATTAGAAGATCGTAAAATATAAATAAACGTTTTTACGGCTTCTTTGTATTAACACTTTATATAATTCATATGGAGTTTTGTTTAGTAAATGTCGTATTAAGACTCTATTTAAAATGTATGTAGAATTGTCAATGGTGTTACACCAAAACGTTTGAGGTATGTTTTGTTCATTAAGCATTGTTCTACTCATTTCTTGAACGGTTCTATTTTTACGTTCTACAACTCCATTAGATTGAGGTGTTCGAGGAGCCGAAAAGTTATGTGTTATACCATTTGTATCACAAAAGTTTCCAAATTGTGTTTCATTGTCAAATTACGACCATGATCAGTTCGGATCGACACAATGTTAACACCTAGTTGATTTTGAATTTTCTTGCTAAGAATTTCAAATTTATCAAAAGTTTCATTTTTAGTTTTCAAAATAGCGTCCAAGTAAACCTTGAGTAATCATCTACTATGACCAAAGTGTATAAGTTGCCTCCATAGCTTCTTATAGCGGATGGACCAAACAAGTCCATATGCAAAATTTCTAGACACTTAGATGTGGACACCATGCTTTTAGCCTTATGACTACTATGAGTTTGTTTACCAATTTTGCAAGCGTCACAAAAATGTTGGTCATATTTAAGTTTTGGTAAATTCCTAACTAGCTCTTTTGAAGATAGGTTTTGGATAAGTCTCATATTAGCGTGACCTAGGCGTCTATGCCAAAGAGTTGAGCTATCATCTAATGTTGTTAGACAAAGTTTTTCATTAGATGTTTTGTCTATTTTCATGACGTATATGTTATTTTTCCTAACTCCTTTAGCTATGGTGATGCCATCTTTTAGTATTTTACTACCATTTTCTTCAAATAGTACTTTATACTTTTTATCACATAATTGACTAATACTAAGTAGATTAAATCCTAACCTATCGACATGAGCAACATTTTCAATAGTTAGGAGTTATGAGCGTCGTACCTTTGCCAAATGATTTTGCTTTTGAGATTGCTACCAAAAGTGACATTACCTCCGTCATACTCTTGGTATGTTGAGAAGAGGCTTTTGTTGCCGGGTCATGTGTTGTGAGCATCCACTATCTTTTATCCATTCATCGGGTTCCAATCCAACTTTCAAGCATACCTAAGACACAAATAACTCAAGCGTTTGGTCCCCAATATCTCTGGTCCGTTTGTTAAACATACCATTACTTGTTCACATATGGAAATGATGGGTAAGGGTTCCATGGCATGTAATCTGGAGTTTGATATGGTCTAGGGAAGTTTTGATTCCAACCGTTATGTTGATAGTTGGGTTGTATGTTGTGGTAAATCTTAGGAAAGGGCGTTTGGCAATATGTGTTTTATGTCGTTGTTGAGTAGTTTTAGATTTAAATTCATTTCTAGCAAGTCCTACTCCTGATGTAACAGCAGGTTTTAGTTTAACATTATCCTTGGTTTTCTTTGTTACTTTGACAAATTCACTACGGTCCGTTCCGATTACAAACATATTTCATCTGCTGCGGTCTCCACGGCACCAATTTTTACAAAGGATCGGAACCCTATTTTTGGGTCCGTTCGGTCCGTGTTGTAATCGCAGGCAGTTTTGACATTTGTTTGTCTTTTTTCGACCGTTTGGTTGACTCTTTGGAATTAACACTTCATTAAATCCTAGTCCATTCATGTTTCACGGTGTTTTTGAATTCTAACTATTTCATAGGCACAAGCAATGTTTTTGTTAAACCTTTTAAATTTAGAATTATGTTCGATTAGAATTTCTTGTGTGAGCTTTAGTTTTTCTATTTCAAGATTAAGCTCTTGACATGATTTGCAACCATCGTCATTTGCTTTTCCCTTTTCTAATCGTTTTGCCTTTTCTTTTAACTCATAGACTTCATTTTCTAAAAATTCCTTTTTAGTCTTTAAAAACTTATTTTAAGTTATGATTTTTAGACTAAGCTCACACAATTGATTATATTGTTTTTGCAAAGTGTCATCATCAATAGAGGAATAAGATGAGTCGGAATGTACCTCGTTTGATTCATGTGCCATTAGAGCAATCTCATCCTTGCTTGATTCTTCATCATCCTCACTATCACTCCAAGCACCACTTACAAAAGCTCGTTGAGTTTTGCTTTTAGGTGGCTTGGGACAATCTCCCATTAAATGACTTGTATCATCACACATCTAAAACACTTTTTCACCTTTACCCTTTTGTCATCCCAATCTTTTGAATGGCTTCTTTCTTCTTCGAGGTTGTCTTACAAATTTTCCTCTTATTCTAAAGAACTTTTTGAAATCTCTAACGGCCATGGCATACTCCTCATCTTCACTACTAGGAGGCAAGATTCGTCATCATCACTTGATTCCATTCTTGCTTTTAGAGCAATCCATTTGATTTTCTCTCTTTTTCTTTGATGATTTCGAATCTTTCTCCATCACCATTTCACAGTGTACTGAGGTTTTCCATTAGCTCGTCTAGTGACATTTTTGAGACATCTTTTGATTCCTCAATAGCCGTCACTTTAGCTCTCCACTTCGGATGGAGTGCTCTAAGAAATTTCCTGACAAAGTTCTTACTACGAAAAGATTCATCAAGTGCTTTAAGAGATGTAATAATAGTATTAAAGCGAGCAAAGCCACAATCAATGGTTTCATCTTCAGGAATAACAAATTGTTCATATTGTTGAACAAGAAGATAAATTTTGTTATCCTTGACTTGTGAATTTCCTTGATGTGTAATAATCAAAGATTCCCAAATGTCTTTAGCGGTTTCACACATAAAAATTGTTTCATATTCTTTTCTAGGCAAAGCATTTTAAATCATCATTTTAGCTTCATTATTTTTAGCTATTAATTTCTTTTGATCATCAACATAAATATCTTTTGTTGTAGAACTAAAGTCTCCTTTAACTATAACAAACCAAATATCTATATCTTTTGATTTTACATATGTTTCAAAACGGTTTTTCCAATAGATAAATCCATTGGTTTCAAAGAGTGGTGGTCTTTGCATAGATTGCCATTCTTTAAAGTTTTCGAAATCCATGGATCGTTTCAAGTTTATAAAATACAATATATTTTAGAAATTCTTGAGCAACGAGGCTCTGGTACCAATTGTGGAAAACTATAAGGGGGGTTGAATAGTTTACCGATTAAAAACTTTGTTTTGAAACTTATTGAAAGATCAATTGATATTGATCTTAGATATGTTAGTAAATGATAATTAATATGCAAACAGTATATAAAGAGTAGATAAGGAAAGAAACAATTAAACCACGACAAGTTGTTTATAGTGGTTCGGTCTACAAGGACTCTTTTTCCTTGCCCTACTCCACTCCTCGAGTCTCACACTCGAGAGTTTAACTTCACTAGTCAAAAAGCTCCTTTCACCGGTGGAGAAACCTTTACCCTTCGCTTACACACTATTTCCGACACTAAGTTAGATGTCGAGTTCTTTTCATGGGTACAACCACTCCCACACACAATGTATTTTAAGGACTAAAATACTAACCACTCACACTCACAAGATTATGATGGTTTGGTACAACAATGATGTATGAATCAACACAAGATCATACAACAACAAACAAACAAGACTTCCAACAACTTGTTGAAGCTTGAATATGCCTTGATCTTCTTTGTTACAAAAGAGATCACTAGTATGATATGAAACCGAGAGTTAGAAATGTTATAGAGAAGGAATGTATGTGAATATGATAGAAAGGGATGAAAAACAACTTGGTTTGGCTTTGCTATTTATAGCCAAAATACTCAAGCAGCACCACAGACCACGGATCCCTCAAAAGGGTTCTCAGGTATTAAGTTTTGGTGCCGCCGGGTCCGACGACAAGATCACCAAAATATTACCAAAGTCAACCATATCTATCCAAGATTGTGTAAGATATGTAGAGTCTAAACCTACACAAAGTATCTAGTGAAATCTTCTAAGGATTTCAATGATGCATTACATGATGTCATGTGTTTGTTTTCTATTTTTAGAAATATGTTAAAATGTAAATACATATGTAATGTTTTGTTTTAAGAAACCAAAACATTCTTGATCTAAAAATATTAACATACATTATGGTTTAGAGTCATATCAAAATATGATTAATCAAAATGTAAATGCTTGAGTGATGAAGATATTATTTGAAAAGCTTGTTTTAATATCTATTAAACTTGACAAGCTTTAAGCTTTATAAAAATTAAATTTACTTTTGTCGTTAACAAAACTTAGGTAAAGATCATAAAATATAAATAACGTTTAATGACGATATTTGTATTAACATAAATGTTCAAACACAACTAATTAAAATGTCTCAATCATTTGATTGAGTGTGCAAATCATCTCCTTATAACAATGGAGTAATTTCTTACAAAGTGTTCATTTTGGTACGTATTCATTTATAGCATAAAAAGCTATTCATGTATATTCCTATATTAGGATAAATTGTTTCAAAACATGCGTGATATACACATGTATGTTTTTTGAATTCGGTTATAGCAACCAAGGTTTTCAAGATCGAAATCTTACTTAGGATTATTTTCATTTTTGCAAGATCAAACTTGTAAAATTTGATTGGGATCCTAAGATCCTACTATAATGTCATTTTCTTAATAATATTTGTTATATTATTCAAATCTACAAATTATTATATATTATAAACACAAAATTATATGAATGTTTCATGAAAATGTTGTCTTAAAGTATGAATATGAAATGTTTAATAAGATTCACATGTTTTTTAAATTTTATAAAACATAATTCATAACTTTGTAGTTTTTTAGTTTGCGGTTTGACAAAATTGAGATCGAATCGGATTAAATCTAAAGATCCTGTAATCAAGATCGGGATCTTATAAGATCCTAAGCTTGCTAAGATCTTGCTAAAATCCTACGTAAGATCCGGATCATTTTGCTTTTAAATATCGTAAAATCGTAATATCCTAAGATTAGTATCGATCTTCTTGTGATAGCAACGTATCAATGTATCACACAATTTATTACTAGTAGACATAAAAGCATTCTTTATATATATCTTATATATATATATATATATATATATATATATATATATATATATATATATATATATATATATATATATATATATATATATATGCTAGATCAAATAAAATCAATCTTAAAGTTGTTAAAATGAGATCAATCTAAAATTTGACAAGTGACACCTCCTACAACAAAAATAATTTTTTATTAGCTACTAACTAAAATTGTTAAAGTTTAGATAAATTTCTTTTAAAATGAGCCCTAAGTGATACACTTTGATTAGAAGTGTAATGTGTATCGGTTTTGTATGTGTCTGGGTTTTGGAGTATTTATTAGTGTAATATTATGTATGTTATGGGTGTATCGCTAAAAATCCAAACTCATGTATCATTTGGTTATTAGTCTCAAAAATGTTAATTTGTATTAAAATATTATTTTTTGTATATTATTCTGAAATTAGTTATTTATAAATGTTTTAGTGATTTTTAGAATTGATCTTATTTTTAGAACTTTAAGTTTGATCTCATTAACCTACCCCTATATATATATATATGTATGTATGTATGTATGTATGTATGTATATATATATATATATATATATATATATATATATATATATAGGGGAGGTTAATGTGAATCAAACTAAAAGTTGAAAAAATAAGATCAAATCTTAAAAACCACTAAAACATTTATAAATAACAATTTTAGCAATCATACACAAAAAAAATATTATTTTAATACAAATTAACATTTTAGCAACTAATAACCAAATGATACATGGCTTCGCATTAGCACTGATACATACACATTACACCAATAAATATTCCAAAACCTGATTTGACATATAAAAACTTACACACATTAAACTTCTAGTCAAGTGTATGTATCTGGACCTAGTTTCGTAGAATTTTAAAAGAAATCTACCAAAAATTTAACAATTTTAGTTGTAGTAAATAAAAAAAAAATTATTTTATTGTGGTATCTCAGTCAAATTTTACCGATCTCATTTTAACAACTTTAAGTTTGATCTTATTTGATCTAGATTATATATATATATATATATATATATATATATATATATATATATATATATATATATATATATATATATATATATATATATATATATATATATATATATATATATATATATATATATATATATATATATAGGGTAGGGTTAAAATGAAAAGTTTCTTATAATGAAAATAATGAGAAGGCATGTGGAGGTGACATGTGTCACCTTTGCCACATCACTATGCCATGTCAAGTGACATGTGTCACACACCCCTGACAAAAAAAATTTTTCCCGCCAAAAAATTTTTTGGCAAAAATTTTTTCCCTAAAAATTTCCGCTAAAATTTATTCTTGCATCACAGTTATAAAATCCGCATCACAATTATAATTGTGATGCAGTAATTTATAACCTTATTGCACTAAAATCATGCTTATGATGCGATAAATTTATAACCGTGATGTAGTAACTTATAACCTTAATGCACTAATAAGTTTTGGTGCATCATTATTATAAGTTAATAGTTCATTGCATCAACTATGATGCACTAAAATCAAGGTTATAACCTTAAATGCACTAAAATCATGATTGTGATACAATAACTTTATAACTGTGATGCAGTAATTTATAACCTTAATGCACTAAAATCATAATTGTGACCTTGATAACTTATAACCTTAATGCACTAATAAGTCTTGGTGCATCTTTATTATAAGTTCTTGCATCATAATATGAAACAGTTAAGTGCATCAACAATGATGCACTAAAATCAATGTTATAACATTAATGCACTAAAATCATGATTGTGATGCATTATAACTTTATAAGCGTGATCGATAACATAACTGTGATGCAGTAATTTATAACCTTAATGCACTAAAATTATGATTTGTGATGCGATAACTTTATAAGCGTGATCTTATGATAAAAATTTGGCGGGAAAAAAAAATTTTTGCCCAAAAATTTTTAGGGAAAATTTTTTCTCCGGGGTGGAAATTTGGGGGTGAGGTGGGTGGGGGTGGGGTATGATGATGTGTGCAAGGTACGTAGCGTAATAACAGCTTCCATCAGCCACTCATTCTTTTAAAGAAACTTTCATAATAAAACCTATATATATATATATATAAAATATATATAGGAGATTATTTTAAATCGTTAATCGTTAAGCGAAAATAATTACACCATCGCGACGAGCATTTAATTATCTTTCTATAGAGCGCACTTTGATATACTTTGAAAAAACAAAAAAAATCATTTTTTTCCATTTAAGTATCTTTCTATAGACGGGCACTTTGATAAACTAATTTGAATATCACATGTGATATTTAGTGTTAAATCACATATGATATGAAATATCACATGTGATATTAGTGTTAAGTCACATATATTAATACAAATAAGCCGTAAAAACGTTTATTTATATTTTACTATCTTCTAATGTTTTGTCGATAACAAACGTAAAATCATTTTAACGAAACAAATAAAAAAATACGTAAATAGTTTGATCCAATAGTTTTCTAACACACTTACGTTTTCACATAAAACACTAAAACAAGTATAAGTGATTTTATGATTTAGTAATACATATGTACAACAACTAGTGTTTACATATTGGGCAAATATATACATAACTAGTATGTATTATAATGGGTAAAAACTACAACCCATGGAACATATCCATAACCCATGGTATTGATCCATACCCATTTGACTAGATGCATTGCATCTATTAGGTACATTGTATCTAATGAAATACCCATGGATCAACCCATAACCCATGACCCATGACCCATAACCAAAATACCCATGGGCAAGAGGCGTCCACGGATCCCTAACATTACACTAGACGGATCCCTCAAGGGAAGGATCCGTGGAACAGTAGTTGTTTCTCCTCTATAAATAGTGAGTCACTTCTTCCTTTTGGGTTGCCACTCTCACACATACTTTCCCCAAGTATTGTAACTCTCTAACCACTGATCCTAAGGGATCTTTGTATGTAGTTTGTCTTTTATTTTTGTGTGATTCTCTAGGTTCCTCTTAAAGGCGAAATCACCACTTCTCGAAGTCGAGCAAGCTCAAGTCCATGAGTTGCCATTATCGGTCATCATCAACACTACTGGGGTTCTCTTGTTGATAGTTCTTTCTTCCTCCATAGAAGTGTTGTGTCGAAGGCATTAGTGAAGGATGCCGAAAGAGTCATGACGAAAGCATTAGTGAAAGGAGCTTAAACGTCCATGTCAAAAGTATTAGTGAAGAATGCTAAATGTGTCAAGACGAAGGCATTAGTGAAAGGTGCCAAGCGTTTGTGTCAAGGGCATTGGTGAAAGATGCCTAGGAATCAAATCAAGTGGCATTAGTGAAGAATGCCAAGGTCGTATAATCGATGAGGTGCATCGTTATACAAATAGTGATAGTTTGTTTCCAAGGATGTTGATATCCTTGATGGTGTTGTAATAAGGAGTGGGTATCCTTTGGGATTAGGTGTTGTGTAGTGTTGGGTAGCAGTTCCTCCATTGTAATGGAACTCGGTATTTAGCCTAGTACCGAATAAAGGGTAGACGACGTTGTGATAGGTGTGGTTCACCTTGGTGAAAGAACCCGGTGGTTAGCCTAGTACCGGAAAAAGAGTAGGCGACGTTGTGAAGGTTTCTCCGCCATAAGGAGATGGTGTCGTGTAGTGATTACGAACTCTCGAGTAGGTGACTCGGGGAGTGGAGTAGGGCAAGGAAGGTGTCCTTGTAGCCGAACCACTATAAATACTCGTGTCGTGGTTATATGCTTCTTACTCTTTATCTTTCATTACACTTTTATATATCTATCTATCAACGTCCAACATACACATCTAAATAGATTGACATAAGTCGATCTAAATATTTTAAAACGAAGTTTTGATTGGTAAAACTATTCAACCCCCCTTCTAGTTTTCCACAATTGGCATCAGCGCTTCGTTACCAAGTTTCTTAGAGTATGTTGTACTTTAAAAACTTGATACGATCCGTGTATGTTTGAAAACTACAAAGAAGGTTTTTTTTAAGTCATGTTTTAAAAATCATTATAGTGTTACTGTTGGACAATGATAGAATGTTCTAATATTTTCCTTGTTAAGAATTCTCCATACATGGATCTGGAGATTCTAAGAAGATCTCGAAGCATTTTCTCTAAATATTTCTTTCCTTAAAAAGAATATTTAGCAAAGGTATGATCGTTAATAATTTACATTATTTTTTTTTATTAAAGTCTTAGTTGTATGGTTAATCGTTAGTAGTAATTACTTAAGTAGTTGTCTATATTAAAATCATCATCAAGAATAGTATTATTCGAGTGATTTATAGACTACACTACTAATCTGTAATAATGATATCTCGGTTATTCGATAGCCTCAATCATTATTCATCACAAAAGGATTATTGACACTTCATCTATGTAAATGAATATCCATGTGAAATTTCTTATATTATGTTAAAATGGGATTTTATCATAATCTTTGAAAAACCTCCCAAGAATTATGACTAATTCATAAAAAGGGAATCACGTCAAATAAGATTAGTATTAAACCATCAAAACCCCAAATCACAAGTTATAGAGCTTAAACATCAAACTCTAGGCATTTTAGAACTCCCAAACAAAAGTTATCAAGGAATGCTTAAACTGATTTTTCTTTGTCATGCCGGATCCCTGAGCTTGAACTAGCGGATCCCTAATGAGAGGGATCCGTGGGATCCGTGCAACAGAAGACAGCATAAGTTAGAAATGATCACTGTGGAAGTTCCACAACCACTTTCCCTTCAAAGACTCACGAACAAAAACCCAATTACTGTTCACAGGAGCAATTTGATCATTTCCTTCAAGCATACCAATCTCTTGTGTAAGTATAATCTTCACTACATTTTTAATTTAATTCATTGATTTCTAGTATTACAATTTCTTCATCTCTAGAAGTTGGGTTCAAATGGGTTTATCATAATTTGTTACCACATTGTTTTCTAAGATAATCTAAATCAAAGAATTAACATTGTTAATACAAATTAAACTCATTTCTTGAATTCAATAAAGATGATTTGAGCAAAATTGTGATCAAACCCTTTAGGCTACTATTCATAACTAACACCACATTGTGGTTGTGTTGTTTAGGAACAATCATGCCAAGTAACCGACAACAAGACTATCAAGATACCACCCATTACATCCCAATGTACCATAGAAAAGATGGACTTAGCCCGGAAGATAGGAAAGCTTTCAAAATGCTCGAAAAAGACTTTTTCATGAAGGTCGTGTAGTAGAACCATCGTTTCTTGCTAACACCGACATCCGACAAGTTTTTGGGACCATTGGCTTTGATTGTTTATTGGACATAAACGAACAAATTTGCCCGGTTTTCGTACTCGAGTTCTACAAGACAACGAGGATAGTTAGAAATGATGATGGGTCCATCTCAATTGTCTTCATCACAAATGAGCATGAGTACACCCTTTCTCTTGTGGAGTTTGGAAGAATACTACGGGTTCCATATCAAGGAGTTTGCACGTTTTCCAATGAGTGGTCTATGGCGGAGATACACGATATGGTTGATCACCATGAAATCTACCACATGAGAATCCCGGAAGCAACCATTGTGAGGGACACCGTGTTCATGCCAAGAGCATCCCCATCGAGGGTCACTAGAAATTCGAAAGTGATCTATAGGGATCCTTTCCAAATGGAGCTCTCCGAGATGTATGCCTTGTATAGGAAATGGGAAGTTGTGGTGAGGGAGAATGTGTTGTGCTTAGGAGGGAACAAGGATCACCCCAATGCATGCCTAAGTTTCATGATCTATTGCCTAGTGACCGAGACTCGCTTCAACCTTGCATACTACATGATTAAGAGAATGGCGAGCGTCAAAAGCATGGACAAAATGGTGCTCCCATATGCAATGCTCTTATCCCGTCTTGAAAACTTCATCTTTGCCTTAGATCCTTCTCCGTACTCCTATGATCATAGCTTTTGAAACAAAGTTATGATGTCATTGACCGAGGGTAGAACTACAAGGTTTATGGTGGAAGGAAAAAGGCCTCACCCACCCACGGATTCCTCGGATGAACGGGAGAGGCAAAGAGAAGGTGAAGGTAGTAGCAATCCGTTCAGAAACACCGATCTCGACCCTTTGTACTACATCAATAAATTGTCGGACATTCCTAGCCCATCACAAGAATGGCAAAAAACCAAGGGGATCTTCAAGTGCTTCGCCAACTTCTTTAAGAAAAAGAAGTAAAGATGGTGTGATAAAGAGTGGAGGAGGGATGAAGACGGGGAGTGGTGGGGAAGTAAGGTAAGGTCATAGGACCTTAATTTGTGAAAACATTTTGAAACAATGGTTTGTAACATCTAAACAATACTTATGTAGAGTAGGATGTAGTATGTAGGTATTGCCATAACTTGGCATTGAACAATCTTAACTTAGGAACGTGTAGGATGAGATTTTACGACTTCTTGAAATCATTCAAGTAGTCGTCGTCACTCATTTTTAGGTACCTTTAGTTTCCCCACACTTGCTATGCGTTATACTTGATGTGTTCTTGCATTTAGTCCTTGTAGAAACAACTAGGATAAGCATTTGCTAAGAGTGCAAAAATTGCACATTTGCTGAAAGCCTTCTGATTTGCAGTTGGCGGATCCCAGAGTTATAACTAGCCGGATCAGTCCCAAGAGGGAACCGTGGGATCCGTGACTACAGATGAGCAATACAGACTTCCTTACATAAAAAACAGCTCACTAGATCACCTCACACTAGTCAAACATAAGACCTTAGAACCAACTAAGTCTTCCTCAAGCATTTGAAAGCTTCACACTCACCCATAGCTTACCTAGGATCTATTTCAAAGTGTTTGACTTATCAACTCATCAAAACTCACCATATTTCCGCTCCAACGCTCACACATTATTCCTCACACCTCAATACACTTAGTTTGATATTTCCATCAATTTTAGCAAATTGATTTTAGTCACTTTTAACTCTAAAATAGGCTTGAAACTAGTTTTTTATTTTTCTTTATTTTTCAAGAATTTATCAAATTTCTCTTGAGCTATCATCCGACTTCTAGGACTAATTACCACCATTTTTCAATTGCATAACAAATGCTATCCTTCTCAAACACTTTGTTAGACTATCTAAAGTCCAATTTCCTACCCAAAACCATCATTAAGCATTCTCACTCCTTATGGTTGAGCATTTAAGACATCCACCACTCAAGACATCAAAGGAAAGTCAAAACCTCAAAATACATAGGCACTAGAACTTACAAAAAGCATAATCATTTCATCACATATCTGTCTGACAGGCGGATCCCTGGTGAGAGGGATCCGTGTCTCTGAAGAAAGACCTCAATCAGCTTTTCTCTTCAAACTTTAGCCACCTTTGGTAATCTAAACACCTTTAGCCAACATTTAATGTTATCCTAGAGCTGAACAATATCTCAACTGACCTTAGTGCATGCTTAATCCCTTTAGTGGTCATGAATTTAATGTCTTAATTCTAAATCATCCTTTATAAACCAAACACTCATGAGGCTAAGTCATCACTCTTACCTAGTACTCAAAAATCAGCAATCAGAAGCTCATATTGCATTCTCACCATCACCTTGACTAAAGCACTTAGCAACAACTCTTCAACCAAAGGTTCATCCAAAAGGAATGATTATATGATTCATGAGATTTCATCCACCGAATCATCTCCCGTAAGAGATAACAATGCTAGAATCCCACCTCAACAAACCCATTCAACAATTGCTAAGAAAACCACAAGAATTAGCATAAAACCTTTTGGGATAGAAAAGGGTTCATCTAGCTCAAAACCAAATATAGATAGCTCTAGAAAACCGTCTAAGCCTTCATTCATAGAGCATGGACTACACTCTTTCACCGAGCCTATCTCTCACCCAAATCTTTATTCATTAGAGCATTCATCACAAAGAACCTCCCAATCATCAACTTTCTCGTTAAATAGGGAACCACCTACAACACCATCAAGTCCATCATTGGAGACAAGGAATCACCAAGGACTTGATCATATGGAGGAATTTCCATTACCACCACCCTCATTTTTAGTAGAATCTCATCCTACATCTCAAAATGAAACCCCACCATCATTCATAGAACCTCCTCAAAACATCCATTTTCCTCCGGTTCCCAATCAAGACAATAATTGCTCAAATTGTCTAATCACCCAAGGACTTGTTCAAGAAGTACGAAATGAATTGTATTTCATGTTTAATCATCTTCTTGAAAGATTGGACCAAATCAACAAGTCTACTCATCCTTAGACTCAAACACAGTGTTGCTCTTTAAGTTTTAGTAACTTACTAGTATTAGTAGAATATGTATTACATGGCTAAATCATTCTCTTAGTTTTAGAGATTTGTTGATTATCTCTTTGTTTTATTGAATGATAACTTATTTGCCATATTGCTTTGAGTATATGTTTGTTGTTTGTATACATATCTCATTTTCATTGTTTGATATATCATCATTGCTGAAAATCTGTCACCAGACAGACGGATCCCTGGAAAATGCCTAGACGGATCCCTCCAAGGAGGGAACTGTGGGATCCGTGCAACAGAAGAACAAAATTCTACTAACTTGAGTCTTATTTGCAGTAAATATGCACTATATACTTGTTTTCTATCCTTTATTTTGTAGATTTTTAAAATACACATGAAGACTTTGACATCTCAAGCTAGGGGGAGCTTTGTGTCAAACCATACAATGCAAAACTATTTGCAATATAATCCTTATTTGGATTACCCTTCATGGCATCCCATGGCAAAGTTGCAATCTTCAAGGGGAAGCATTTTCGTCACAAGGACGAAACCATTTGCAAACAAAGTTGCAATGCATTAGCTTATTAGTTTTTTATTTACTTGACGCCCTCACAAAGGGATGGACTCGTCAAGGGGGAGTTAAGACGAGAACTATTCCCGTCACTTGCTCTCTTTACATTCTTTCTCTTTTACATGTTTTTTCTTAAAACAATGTGTTAGTTTTTTTTCGACGCTCTTTTTGTTTCGACGAAAAGGGGGAGAAGAGAGTAAAAACTACAATTCGAACTTTTACGAATTTTAGTTTTTCCTTAAAATAATTTTATGTTTTGTCATCAACAAAAAGGGGGAGATTGTTAATACAAATAAGCCGTAAAAACGTTTATTTATATTTTACGATCTTCTAATGTTTTGTCGATAACAAACGTAAAATCATTTTAACAAAAAAAATAAAAAATACGTAAATAGTTTGAGCCAATAGTTTTCTAACACACTTACGTTTTCACATAAAACACTAAAACAAGTATAATCTATACCCATTTGACTAGATGCATTGCATCTATTAGGTACATTGTATCTTATGAAATACCCATGGACCAACCCATAACCCATGACACATGACCCATAACCAAAATACCCATGGGCAAAGAGGAGCGTCCCACGGATCCCTAACATTACACTAGACGGATCCCTCAAGGGAAGGATCCGTGGGATCCGTGGAACAGTAGTTGTTTCTCCTCTATAAATAGTGAGTCATTTCTTCCTTTTGGGTTGCCACTCTCACACATACTTTCCCCAAGTATTGTAACTCTCTAACCACTGATCCTAAGGGATCTTTCTATGTAGTTTGTCTTTTGCTTTTGTGTGATTCTCTAGGTTCCTCTTAAAGGCGAGATCACCACTTCTTGAAGTCGAGCAAGCTCAAGTCCATGAGTTGCCATTCTTCGTCATCATCAAGACTACTGAGGTTCTCTTGTTGATAGTTCTTTCTTCCTCCATAGAAGTGTTGTGTCGAAGACATTAGTGAAGGATGCCGAAAGAGTCAAGACGAAAGCATTAGTGAAAGGTGCTTAAACATCCATGTCAAAAGCATTAGTGAAGAATGCTAAAGGTGTCAAGACGAAGGCATTAGTGAAAGGTGCCAAGCGTTTGTGTCAAGGGCATTGGTGAAAGATGCCTAGGAATCAAATCAAGTGGCATTAGTGAAGAATGTCAAGGTCGTATAATCGATGAGGTGCATCGTTATACAAATAGTGATAGTTTGTTTCCAAGGATGTTGATATCCTTGATGGTGTTGTAATAAGGAGTGGGTCTCCTTTGGGATTAGGTGTTGTGTAGTGTTGGGTAGTAGTTCCTACATTGTAATGGAACTCGGTATTTAGCCTAGTACCGAATAAAGGGTAGGCGACGTTGTGATAGGTGTGGTTTACCTTGGCGAAAGAACCCGGTGGTTAGCCTAGTACCGGAGAAAGAGTAGGCGACGTTGTGAAGGCTTCTCCGCCATACGGAGATGGTGTCGTGTAGTGATTACGAACTCTCGAGTAGGTGACTCGGGGAGTGGAGTAGGGCAAGGAAGGTGTCCTTGTAGCCGAACCACTATAAATACTCGTGTCGTGGTTATGTGCTTCTTACTCTTTATCTTTCATTACACTTTTATATATCTATCTATCAACGTCCAACATACACATCTAAATAAATTGACATAAGTCGATTTAAATATTTTAAAATGAAATTTTAATTGGTAAAACTATTCAACTCCCCATTTTAGTTTTCCACAACATATGATATATTATCATATGTGATTTAACACAAATATCACATGTGATATTCAAATTTATCATATGTGATTTAACACTAATATCACATGTGATATTTAAATTAGTTTTTAATCACATGTGATTTTTTTCATGCAAATTTCAGTAACGAAAAAAATGTAAAAAAAAGGTGAAAAATACGAAAAAAAATTGTTTGTCGAAAGTATATCAAAGTGCCTATCTATAGAAAGATAATTAAATGCTTGTCGTAATAGTATTATTTTTTCGCTTAACGATTAACGGTTTGAAATATATTAATATTTGAAAAAAAATGATGAAAATGTGTTTTTTAAATTGTTAGGATTAATCGAGATGCAATCCTGTAAAAAGAATGGAAAATTAAAAAGGCTAGAAAGCCACTCACAATGTGACAAGTGTCCCTCGTTCACTTCTTTCTTTTTTTCTTATTAAATTCAGTTATGGGGTATTTTTGTCATTTTAACTTGTTTTTTATATTCCACCCCAAATTTCAAACGCAAATAACTTTCAAACGACACACTTTTACGAAAAACCGATTTCACCATAATTTTTAAAATTCGATTCTCTTTAATTTGGTATAAATCTTGATAAATATTTCGAATTTTTTTTACATATCAAATAGTTCTTGATTTTCTTGATTTTTTTGGCATTTTCGGCCTTATTTTTTACCTTCATAAATGCCGAATCGTGAAAAATTTAAAACATGAAAGTTATAGATTTTTGTTCACTCTTTACCCAGAAATTTAAATCACTCAAATTCGATGTCATATGGGTAAGATATCACACGTTAAAGATGGTATTTTACTCATATTTGTTGCATACAAGGTGTTTGATGAAATGTCTAGCTTAGATTTTTAGTGTTAAAGTTGAGCTAAATGCACTAATTTTTGTCCCACAATGCATCATTAATCATTTTATTAATGTAAAATTCAAAAAGTGATGTTTTTAACTATTAAAACTGATGAACTGATGAACCATAACAAAACTGACGAACCAAACCAAACTGTTTAAAAAAAAGCATAAAACCAAAACTGATGAACCTAACCAAACTGATGAACCAAACCAAAAACTGATGAACCAAACCAAAACTGAAACTATGTTTGATAAACCAAACCAAACTGATGAACCAAACAAAAAACTGATGAACCAAACCAAAACTGAAACTATGATTGATGAACCAAACCAAAAACTGATGAACCGAATCAAACCAAAAAACTGATGAACCAAACCAAAACTGAAACTATGATTGATGAACCAAAATAAACTGATGAACAAAACAAAACAAACACCAACATGTTAAGCTAAAACTATGATTGATGAATCAAAATTAACTGATGAACTATGTTTGATTTGGTTCATCAGTTTTGGTTTCGTTCATCAGTTCATCACTTTGGTTTCGTTCATCAGTTCATCAGTTTTAATAGTTAAAAACTTTTAACTATTAAAAAACATCAATTTTTGAGTTTTACATTAATAAAATGATTAATGATGCGTTGTGGGACAAAAATTAGTTCATTTAGCTCAATTTTAACACTAAAAATCTAAGCTAGACATTTCATCAAACACCTTGTGTGCAACAAATATGACTAAAACGTCATCTTTAACGTGCGATATCTCACTCATATCATATCGGATTTGAGTGATTCAAATTCCTGGATAAAGAGTGAATCAAAATCTAAAACTTTTTTGTTTTAAGTATTTTATGATTCGGCAATTTTTAAGGTAAAAAATAGGGTCGAAAATAGCAAAAATATCAAGAAAATCATGACCCAATGAATATGTCAAAAAAAAAGTTTCGAAATAATTAAAAAGATTTATACCAAATTAAAGAGAATCGAATTTTAAAAATTATGGTGAAATCGGTTTTTTCTAAAAGTTTGTGGTTTAAGAGATATGTGCGTTTGAAATTTGAGGTGGAAAAGAAAAAATGAGTCAAAAGACCATATTACCCCTAGACGGATTTTATGTATAATTTAAAGTGGAGGACACATGTCACACTATGAATGGCTTTCTACAATTTTTAATTTTAACAACTTTGAAATAGATCCCCAACCAGGATTAATCTCATCCATTAGATCAAATAAATATGGAGGGAAGATAGATAGTGGAGACTGATCATTTGATATGTAAAAGATCTTTTGTCTTCAAATGATCTTTTCATATATATATATATATATATATATATATATATATATATATATATATATATATATATATATATATATATATATATATATATATATATATATATATATATATTTAACAAACATGGTAAATTATAACAACTTCAAAATATATAGTGGGTAAATAACAAGGTCTTGCGATTATTGGTAAAAACTATAATAGAGTAGTAGGTTAATATAATTAGGGAAATTTGTGGAAGTGTGACCCAAAGTGATATTTAATTTTAATTTAACTTAATTTTGTATCATATTATTAAAAGAGCAAATTATTTAAATGCTTCAAATTTGAAATGAATTTACTTTTTCTAGACAAAATTGACTTCTCAAAATAGAAAAATGCGACTAATTGCTCATTTTAAAATGTTGACAAGTGTCTTGTGCTTGTACTTTTTGAGACTTTTTATGTAAAAGGTGTGTAAGGTACTCTTTCAGTATCTTTTTTGGACTATTGACGGCTTGTACTTTACGCAATTTTGTATAGTTGAAAAGTAAATTTTTTTTTGCCACAGCACCCACCATCACCACCACCACCCACGATCACCCACCCACCACCACACGCCATCGCCGCTCGTAGTTACCACCACCGCCACGCCACCACCACCACCCATCGCCACCCCCGTCACGATCATCACCCGCCACGACCGGCACCCACCACCGCCGCCACAACCCCCTTGCCGCCAGGGGTGGTGGTGGCGGCAAAGGGTTGGTGGTGGCGGGTGGTGGTGGTGGTGGCGGGTGGTGGTGTCGAGTGGTGGTGGTGGCGGGTTGTGGTGGCGTATGGTGGTGGGTGGCAGTGACGGTGGGTGGCGGTGGCGGTGGTGGTGGGTAATGTGGTAAGAAAAAGTAGAAAAAAATTGTACTTTTCAACTACACAAAAGTCGACCAAAGTACAAGCCGCCAGTCGTCACAAAAAGGTACAAGCATGTGACACTAGTCAACATTTTAAGATGAGCGACTAGTCGCCCAAGTTTCCTTGATTTATTTTGAGAGTCAAAATTTTTTTGGTCTAGAAAAGATGAACTCATTTCAAATTTGGGGCATTTAAAGAATTTGCTCTTGCTAAAACTAGGACTATTTTGTTACCTTCTCCTAACATACAACATAACTCTTACACACTTTTTCATCTTTATTAGCGCATTTTATTTCCAGGTTTATGCTTTTGGTTTCGTACAAATTGTAACTCAAATTTATCAAGATATACTTATTTACAACTTGTCAAAAATGAGTGTACTTGTGTCACGAGAGAGAAAGTTTTGTCACGAAAAAGAAAACATTCATTAATTTGGTAGTATTTCGTAATACTTCGTAATTAATTAGTAAAATGTCTGATTTTTTTAAAGTTATAAAACGCAAAAAATATTACGATATTTTGGGAAATTTTTTGTAAAAAGAGCTTTAACAAAATGGACATCAAATTAAGATAAAAAAGACGTTTATAGGTATAATTTGTTTGATGAAAAACATTATAAGTTTACATATACATGAGATCGAAAAATGATAGTTGTGTAATTTGCATGAAAGAGAGTATGTTTTGCGTTTAATGTCATAATTGATAATTCGCATTTAAGGTGAAGATGATCTCGTCATTAAAAAAAAGCCGCATTATAGTAATATGCTACAAAGTTGAGTCAAGTGGGTCACTCTTTTGCAAATTCCATTATAATTACTTATTGAGAAATATTATTATACCTTCCTACTCATTTTCCTAATTATTCTCCTATCACTTAGGGGGTGTTTGGCTAGGCTTATTTATCATAAGCCGATTTGGGTTTATTTTTAATAAGCTCTGATTTTGTGGCTTATTTTAAGACTTGTCGGCTTATTTAAGTTTCTTATGATATGATAAACTTATAAAAGCCGATAAGTCTCAAAATCCGTAAATTGAGGCTTATAAAAATAAGCGAAATTTCATGAAATTTCGGCTTATTTTTATAAGCCTCAATTTTACGGCATTTTGAGACTTTGTAGGCATTTAAGTTTATTATGATATGATAAACTTATAAAAGCCGACAAGTCTCAAAATAAGCCACAAAATTAGAGCTTACAAAAAATAAGCAAATCAGCTATGATAAATAAGCTTAGCTAAACAGGCCTTAATGTCCATCATCCACGAACTTAAAATGTGACCACTTTTTTCACACACGTTAAATGATGACACCTAAGCAATATGAGAATATGTAAGAAGATTAATAGAAGAATACAATATTAATCATTAAGAAAAAGTGACTAGCATAATACGGCATCCAACAGCTCCAAGTCTATCTTTTTTTTTTTTTTGATGTGGTAGTCGATACTACTACGCTTTGGGTATTATGGCGGAAAGAGCAACAACTTGGTTTTTGCTAGATAACGTTGATCCCTCATGGATATCTAGATCTCTAGCAGACGTAAGAATGTTTCTAACTAAATTAAGTGGTGCAACTGTATAAAACTCTATTCTCTCATTTTTACCTAGTTTACCTCTAGCATTGCATCTTGCATGCTATGGTTTGATAAAAAAAAAATGTTTTGTGTACACTAATTGTTGGTTTGGTATTGCTCCCAGTTGGGTATAGATAATCAATAAATACCGGATATCATTTAGAATTATGTAATCACTTTCAAAAGAAAACTATTCGACCCAATGCCTGGATTGCGCGAATATCTTCTTGGGATAAGATCAAGTGTTTGTTATTATTTTAGGAACAAAGCAAGAACCCATTCGCTTCTAAGTATCTAGGTTTTTTGTGTATTTTTCATGAAAATATGTGTTCAAATTTATGCGAAAGTAAATTCTTAATCTATGGAATTATGAGAATTAATCAGCCAATTAATCTTCTCATAATACACCTCCATGATTGCAATAATGGTTACATGACCAATTAAACATGGTCATTAATTGTAGTTATAACTTCCCTTGAATAGATCAAATCTGTTACAAGTTAGTTTGAATTCAGTCCAACGTGTTTACTTGCTAAAGAACATGCTCCCTAAAGGAGTTTTTCAGTTCCTGCATTTGCTCACTGAAGAGATGAACAATCTGAAAAGACTACTCCCTGATGAGATCCTTCAGCATAAGCTGAACTCATCAGCTTGATGAATACCTTCAACATAAGCTGAACTCGTCAAAGATCTATATCACAATTTACCACTATCAGAGTCAGAGAGATCAACGAACTGATGGGTGTACACTCCGTACCTCCAAGTACATTACCTGGTGTGACCTATAACCCTCAATTAAACTAAAGAGTTAATTACAAAGATCGTCCTTGTGGTTTACCAGAAGTTACACGTTTCATCCTTAACTCTCAATAAGTACACTAGTCGTCCCTGTGGTTGTTCGTTTTGCGCTAACTGGTCTTTTGACCAAACGACCGTTAGTTTTGGGTGTTATCTCTGGTCACGTGATCGTCACGTGAGGGGGCGAATCTGTTCATTTTCGCTTCTAAACCATATGGACTATCCTTGTTACATTTTAAATCCTTGCTTATTTTCTCACCTTTGTTTTTCCCGCCACCATCGAAACTCCTTCACCATTAACACCCCCACCATTGAGGCCCTTCACCACGGCCAAACTAACAAGAAATTCACATGTGTTTGACTTTGAATCACCCCTTAAACTACAAGTCCATCTATTATACACCAATCCTAAACATTGTTTTCATTTTTTGGTATCTGCTAATTTATTTTTTAATTGAGAAAGGTAAACTTTATAGATATCACAAAAATAGCACAAAGTATTCAATCTAACTCACAAACAAAACCCATGAGAAGATTAAGACTTTTGAACATAAAATGCTCCGTATGTTCTTAAAATGCTTCAGACCATCCTGTAGCACCACGGACCATCCTTCTTAAAATGCTCCATATGTTTTTGGGTAAAAGGCGAATTATATTACTACTCAAATCAATACATACAATCATACAAGCATTCATGTGCCTTGACATACCAAGGAAAAAAGGTTACCAAACAAAAATACATGCTAACAAGCAATACGTCAAATAGCAAACAAAACAAGCTCATAACACATATACATTCACCTATTCACCCATGACTACTCTCCTTCCCACTTTAACCAGTCAAAGAACTGCTACAACTTCATCCTCATAGCAGTACCTTAACTGATTAATAGTGGAAGGACTCATCCCTCCATTCAAACCATCCATTCCCCCTGATGTGAAAAACCAGCATAGAAAGTTATCATAGTAATGACATCATGTTATCTTTGGCCATCACCTATGTTCCATATGTTCTTAACAACTGGTAATTATGAGAATCCATAACTATGTTCTTACTACCAAAGTAGATACAAAGTTAAATACAAGGAAAATGATTTGGAGACCTAATTATGTGTCTAAAAACATGCCTAAACATACGTGGCATGATCCTGATGGTTTGTGAAAAAGTGGGTCCCCTGACTGCAGCCATCAAGATGATGCCACGCATGTTTAGGCATATCTTTTAGGCCTCCTAATCACTACTCTAAATACAAATATTGTTTTTAGCATCCATAGATGCTAGAACCAGTCCGAAAAGTAACTATGCCAGAACCACCATTAACACTACCTCCTTCTCCTGCTGCTGGTACATCCCATATTGGCTCTTGGAGCTCTTAAACCAATTATGAAATTTATTATTTTGACCTCACTTTTAGGTATCTTACCCTTGTCAGCAACGTTTTTAGGAAGCACCCATGAGTCATCACAATGTCTGGTTCAATGTCATCATCAGTGGTGGTGTAATTTTATAAGTGTTGTTCCCTTTAACTTGGTTAGTATTAACCACAAAGTTAATCTATCCAAGCTCCATAGCTTAGTAATGTTGTTTGAAAAACAGTTTAACAAGTTAAAACGTAAAGTAAAATAGACAAGAGTTTTTCAACGTTTATATTCTTATTAAAAGTTAATAAAAGAATATATTACCCAAGAGCTTGCGGAACAACACTTGGGATTAAATGACAATGTATGGTGTACTCCTCACTAAACTTAAGCTAAGCTTAAGTAAAACTATGCTAACCAACTGAGCTAACCTCAGGGACTTAGTTGTATTTGGAGGAGTAAAAGGGCTTGTGAATGTCTAAGCATTTAGTGCACAAGCTTAACCCTTTTACTCCACTTTATGACTGTTATTTATACAAGTATGAAATACAACCGTTTACCTAAAAGACAAGATTGACATAAAGTTCAGATGACAAAATACCTTACGTATTTTGTCTCTGTTACAACAAGCTATTTCTAGTAAGGAACAAGATTGCTTTCCTAGTGTCAGTGTTGACACACTCTTGGTCTTTTATCCATTCAGGGTAAGTATAGGTAAGGACACGTTCTTATCCTTCAAACTTACCCGGATTTATCCCGCCTTTACTTCAGTCTTCAAGTCTTTAGGCTTTACGTCTTCAATCTTCATAGTTGGTGAAGAGTCTAGGGATTCAGTGAGCTATTGTCATTACTCACTGAATCCATCATCTTCTTCTTTGGCTCAGGTATCATTCACTGAGTCCCGCCTCATTGAATGGAAAACCTTCTTCTTAGGCTTATCCTGAGCTTCTTATAGATGACTCACTGAGCAACTATTCATTCAGTGACTTGTGTGTGTTTAAGGTCATTAAACACTTAGGTTGTTTTATCTTCAAATCCTTGTTTTAGGAAGTTTGGGAATTCACTGACCCAACAATAAGCTAAAATATCATAAGTGTCAGATTCAGTGTCATCTAGAATGATCACTTCAGGTGGGGTTGACTTTCCTTTGGATTTGATCTGCCAAAATAATTCAAGATCCAAACTGTAATACAAACTTCAAAAACAGTATTTACAATCATAAAAGCTTGAATACTTTTTAACTTTATTCCATTCCATTTCCTTTATTTCATGTTTAAACAAATATTCAAGATTTGTTAGCCTGCTATCCAAATCATCACAAACCTCATTCAGATTTTCACATGTGATTTTCTTATATCCCATATAGTTTTGTTTACTCTCGTATACACTCACTTGCAGTCTTGTTTAAATGAAATCAAAGAGGGACACACTAGTATATGCATAATAGTGGTGCATAGACAAACAGTCTTCTATATCATGACAATCAACAAGCATGCAAGTCAAAATAGATGAACAGGCTGGACAGGGCACCACAGAACAGGAAACAAAAGACTGAAAGTCAAAACTAACAACTGACAGGAAACTTTCCTATGGGATACACACAATTCAGAAAACCTTCCTTATGAGGATTACTAGACCTAACTACCATTTTATACTCAACTAAACTATCTCATCCAGACCCATTTAGTGAATAAGAAAAAGAAGTAAAGAAGTTCATCCCCATATTAAAAAGCCATCTGAATAAACCATTTTCCCAACTTCAAACACCAAAGTAAGCACCAAAACTCACTATCAACATATAATAGTCTGTTTATTCTAAACCTACCAATCATTACACTCAATAGTAGCCTTCCAAATCATTCAACCAATTATGCCACTCACTATCAGGATATAATACTCTGTTTATTAGTTGTAACGGATTTTACCATCCAATTTAAACAAATTTAAATGACACCTAAAGGAACTATAAAACATTAACATACCAACATTCGCATGTTGTAGCTTCCTTCCACTGCTAATAGGTCTTCCCCTCTTCCTTTTTGGTGTCGTTGTACTCAGATTAGGTATTGGACCGTATTTTCTAGTCCTTCCCCTCCCTCTTTTTTTCATTACAATAAGGTCATTCCCGCATCCATTTCCACTTCCAGAGGTAGGAATTGAAATCCCACCACTACCACTAATAGGCACTTCATTGTAAGCTTTTTTCCTCAACCATTCAAGAATCTCATTTATCATCTCCTCGCCCATGTTCTTATAAGAACCATATTTAGCCTTATCTTCATCACCAAATTTAGCAAGAACTTCCTCAAAGATTTCATTATTCAATACCACTTTCGACCAATCCTTTTTCGATGAATGATTAGCCTCAATAAATAGAGTCTTTCCCTTATCATTTTCTCCAACATTTAGTGATTGGGTTGGTTTGGGTTGGTGTGTAGTGAATGAAAATTGTGGCTGGGTTGATTTAGTTCAATTGTCTGTTTTTGGGTAATTGGGGGTTGGTTGGGGTTTTAATTTGTGTTTTAATTGTGCGTTTAGTTTGGTTGGGTTTTAACTTTGGGTATAACCTGACTTTCTGAAGTTGTAACAAGGATCGTCCATGTGGGTTAGAAGCGAAAATGGACAGATTTGCCACTCACATGACGATTACGTGACCAGAGATAACACCCAAAACTAACGCTCGTTTAGTCAAAGGACCGGTCAACGCAAAATGAAAACCATAAAGACGATTGGTGTACTTATTGAGAGTTAATGACGAAACATGCAACTTTGGGTAAACCACAAGGACACTCTTTGTAATTAACTCTAAATTAAATTTCCAACACTAATAAGTCGGTCACTTGTACCAAACGACATCACCATATTTCCTCTAGAGTAAACTACACCATTCGTCCTTGTGGTATGCGTTGACCGACAATCCGTTCATCCTTAACTGCGAAACGTTATGTATCGTTAGTCTCTCACTCTAACTGGCATGACTAACGGTCGTTATACCTCATCCACTCGAGGGTATTTCAGTCTTTTCCCACCCATAAGGACCAACGGTGTAATTTCAAAATTTTCCGAAAAAATTTATTTCATATTTTTTTTTCCAAAATTTTTTTTTCCCAAATTTTTTTCCCCAAAAATCGTCGCATATGAAAAAAAAATTCGTCACACGTGAAAAAAATTTCATCACATGTGCAAAAATTATTAGAAATTCTTTTTTCCGAATTTTTTTCACATGAATATAAATGTGAAATTTTTGTCATATGTAAAAAAAAATTTGCATGTGACAGAAAAAATTTCCAATTTTTTTTTCACATGTGACAAAATAAATTTCGAAAAAAAAAATCAAAAAACACAAAATTTTGAAAAAAAAAATTCAAAATTCTTTTTTCGAAAAAATTTTCAAAAATGTTTTTTAAAAAAAAAAATTCAAAAAAAAATCGAAAAAAAAATTATTAGAAAAAAAAATTTCAAAATTTTATTTATTTTTTTGAAAAAAAAAAATTATTAGAAAAAAAAAAGATTTTTGAAAATTTTTGGAAATTTTCAGAAAAATTAGTTTACTTAATAACTCATAATTGCATATATATATATGACAATTTTAAAGCTTTGAAAAGATATATATATATATATATATATATATATATATATATATACACACACACACATATATATATATATATATATATATATGACAATTTTAAGACTTTGAAAGTATATATATGCAATTATGAGTTTTGGTTGGATATATATGCAATTATGAGGCTTTGGAGAGATATATATGCAATTCCCCCTAACTTATATTAGCCATTAGATCAAAACCGGATGAAAACGTATAAAAATAGACAAAAACGCATAAAAATTTTGGAAATATTTTCCGTCACATATGAATTTTTTTTTTCACATATGACGGAAATTTCACATTTTTCTTCATATGCGAAAAAAATCGAAAAAAGAATTTCTAATAATTTTTTCACATGTGACGAAATTTTTTTTCACGTGTGACGAATTTTTTTTTCACATGCGACGATTTTTGGGAAAAAAAATTTTGGAAATATTTTTTTGGGAAAAAAAAAATTCGAAATAAAATTTTTCGGAAAATTTCGAAATTACACCGTTGGTCCTTATGGGTGGGAAAAGACTGAAATACCCTCGAGTGGATGAGGTATAACGATCGTTAGTCATGCCAATTGAAGTGAGGGACTAACGATACATAACGTTTCACAGTTAAGGATGAACGGTGCATTTTTTTTGTCAAAAAACGAAACTTGTCGGTAAACTCATACCACAAGGACGAATGGTGCAGTTTACTGTTTCCTCTATAATCCATCGATCTTTCAATTATCACTCACACTCTAACCTCAAAATATCATTGGTTGTACATGGATAACGTTACCTCTCATCTTTTCGTCGTGATCTGTGTACTATTTCAATAGTAAAGTAAACAGTGCAATTTATAATATCTTCTTTGTATTTGATTAAGGGTGAGCAAACGGACCGGCCGGACCGGACCGACCGAAGGACCGACCGGACCGAGACCGGACCGACCACATTCGGTCCGGTCCATGATCTCGGCTTTGCAAATTGGTCCTCGGTCGGTCGGTCGGTCCGGTCCGGACCAAAACCGGCCGAATTGAACTTGTTGGACCGGACCGACCGAAGGACCGACCCGGACCGACCCGGACCGAGCGGACCGACCCACCGTCCGGTCCCATTCGGTCTTGAACTTCGCCGAGCTTCGGTTTCGGTCCGGTCCGGTCTTGGCCGGTCCGGTCCGGTTTTCCGACCGTGCACACCCCTATATTTGATCATATCAAGTTTCATGAATAGAAACATTACATATTTTATTTCTCTAGTGGGATATGTGGTCTCTTTGGTTTACATAAAGATTAATTATTGCTAATGCTAAATGGTGTATATATTTAATAAAAATATAGCAAGTACTACAATAACGTGCCTTTCATTATCCCAAAGACTTTAATTTAGTGAGGAATTGAAACAAAGTTCGATTACTTTTTTTTTTTCATTTTGTATATAATATTTATTAAAAACATAAATAAATAAATAAATAAAATAATGTAAGATGATAGGATCTTACCCGTTTAAATATGGATTTTCAGATTTTAAAGAATCTTATAAAACTCGCACTATTTAAAGCAATAACCATATATTGTCAAGAATATAATTTGAAATTTCACAAGTCAAGGAATATTAGGACAACTTTTATTGGGTTCTTGTAAATCATTGAAAGAAACTGATTTGATATTGCTATAGTTTTGTGCCAAAACATGGTACACACTTCAATGTCTATCTATAGCCTATGCTAAATGAACGAATACAAAACACAATCTAGCATTCTAGCTTCAAAGAAAAAGTTGTCTTTTTTAAGGGATGCATATTTGAACCAACATGTCTTTTCTAAAGATGCCATATTTCACCAAAACTCCAAAAGAAATGAGGTAGTTAACAAAAACAAAATACACGAATCCTCAAATATTCATCAACTTAAATATCATTTTACAATGAAATAATTTATAAACCTTGCTACAGAGTCAGGTCTAAGTTTTTACAGTACATGACAAACTTCATATTCAAAAACACTCGACAAACATTGTATCACTAATAATTATATAGTATTTTAGGCTTTTAGCATATTTAGTGACACAGCTCTCCTATGCATATACTGTATGTTTTTTTTTTTTTTTTAAAAACAGCTCGTCAAATTCTCAATCAATATTCGTCTTAGGGTTTTCTCAGGTTGATGCATCTAAACTTCCATGCCACGCGTCGATCGCATATATGCTTCTTAAGAAAATTCATCAGAAAATGTTCTTACCACTATCAATCTTTTCTGTAATGCTTAAACTCAAGTAGTGGCACTCGTTACTTTTAAGCATGAGCTTGCAGAAAATTCGTCATAACTTCTCAATTTGCATAAAAAATAATAAATGACCAATTGTTGTCACTTTCAAATAATGTGAAACACTTCCCATCATGGGATTCAAGTATTAGGTACACTATCTTGTACCACAATACACCACCATTTTTTTTTTTTTTTTTTTTACTTTTTCTTCTTGCATCATCATCCACTTAACCAACCCTAATTAAATCATCGTTTTGGCCATATATACCATTTTCTTTTTCTGTACCACATTTCAACGTTACATTGTGGCTGCTTGAATAAAAACGGAAATATTTGGTGCGTGTCGGTATTTTCTTTTTTTTCTTAACACAAACCCAATAGGAAAAATGTTACCTGATAGTAACGAAGTTTCATAAATATTTCAATATAATCACTCAAACTTCATATTACATAAAAACTATCAAAGTTTCATTTTGGTTCTATTATTGTGCAAATATGCAAAATGACTATGTTTAATGTATGTATAAGAAATGATATAGAGACCTAAACATAGAATAAACATGTAAACATCAATAGTACACAGCGGAAGACAAAAGATCATAACAAATAAATAATTAACTGAAAGTATGCGTAACGTACCCCTTGCGAATGTCAGATCTCTTGAGCAAAACCAAAGAAGTGGTTTGAAGAGTTGTCCCTTACCGTTCTACAACTCAAACCAATTGGTGTAAGAATAATGTCTTACAACCACGTTCTTGTACACACGAATTAACCAACGAATCAAGCGATTGCTAGATCTAACACAAGTCCTCGTTTAAGAAAAACGAAACCAAACTCCCTTACAAGGGGTGTTCGGCCGAAATAGGGACTAGAGAGAGGAGATGAGAGATCTAGGGTTAATTCAATACACAAAGTGTGAGAAACCCTAGAACCTAACCTTGTTTATATAGTATATGGGAAACTTTGGGAACAAGTTATGGATTAGGGCTTGGGAAAGCCCCCTTGGCCGGCCATGAGCAAAGCCCAAGGGAAAACCCATAACTTTTTCAAGTCTTTCCATTTCTAGTCCTTTCTCTTTTCATTTAACGGTCGTTAGTCATTTTTCCGTTAAATACTTAACGATCGTTAACCGGACTTAATGTGCAATAATTAATCGTAAACATAAACATTAATTATTAACTTTAATTCTCATTCGCTAATGTGTGCAATCCCGTGGTCACGAGTTCGAATCCGGACATTCACATGTTTGTAAATATATACATTTCCAACAGCTCCCACGTGGATATGTTTACAAAATGTGAAATGACATTGGTTAGCGTCTAGCAACACGCCAATGCCCCCGGTACAACTCGTGTATGGTTTTCGGAGAAAAACCAAGTTTGATGATTCATTATCATATTCATCCTTTTGTTTCTAATACCATGTTAATAAGAATATGGATCTCACTCATTTCTTAATTAACTATTCTGTTTCTCGCTTTATGTGATTGAATAAGATTACCAATTCTTCTGAACATATTCCAGAAGACCTTGGGCATGGCCATGCAAACATCTTAACAACCCTAGGGGCCCAGTAGTATAATACTTCAAAATAAATTTGAAGGAAACAAATCCCATTTTGACTACAAGCAGGATTCATAAATTTCGCAACACTTCGAAAACAATCCTTATAACTACCAGATTACGTATAGCGTTACATTGCTTCACAAAAATGCACTACATCCATGACATATCTCTTGTATCTCAAGTTAGAGGATAAATATTCGTGATATACGTAATGACAAAGATCCATAAAGTATTATCATGCGGGTGGGATAAGTCCTATACTCAATACATTGAATATCATCTGAAATTAGTCATGCTACGCATCAATATACTTTCAAGTATATTCTAACTAATACTCAGATTTGTCTTAATTCAATATCATTCCCATGTTATTGATTGACAACGGACTATTTAGAATAACTTAAGTTATTCAAGGATTTAAACATGCAAATATAGGATAACATCATAATAAATGAATAATAAACATAACAAAATACTTTATTTCATTTCAATAACAATGTTTACAATATCCTTTATCTAAAATACTTAGTCACAGATGGGCATGAAACTACTAGCTAAACGAAGTCCAAACTTATCAGACAAATGATTAAGTTTTTCACCAGGTAAGGCCTTCGTTAACGGATCTGCTAGGTTATCATATGTGTGAACTTTGAGCAACTCAATTTCATCTATCTCGACTTGCTCTCGAACATAGTGATATTGTCTAGGATAGTGTATGGTGCCCTTCATGACTCCAGGTTCATGGGCAAAAGTAATTGCAGCTGAATTGTCACAATATACTTTAATAGGATTTTCAATCGACGGCATAACACCAAGCCCCGAAACAAACTTCCTTATCCAAACAGCTTCCATGGCAGCCTCAGACGCTATGTACTCTCTTTTCTGTAGCAGACATCGAAGTGTTGTCTGTTTCTTACTCTTCAATCCACGACACCTCCATTGATGACAAGAATGTAACCCGTTTGAGACTTCGTATCATCTTTGTCACACTTCCAGGATGCATCACAGTAACTTTGTAGACAGGCGATTCTGCTTCGGATTTCCCCCATACAATATGAACATATCTCTTGTAGCCCTAAGGTACTTGAGAATATGTTTAACAGCATTCCAGTGAATTTCACCCGGATTCTGTTGATACCGACTGGTCAAGTTTTGAGCAAACGCCACATCAGGCCTTGTGCATCGTACCGCATACATGATAGATCCTACAGCCGAAGCATAAGGAACTTTCTTCATACGCGCCACCTCTGCAGGTGTTGAAGCACGACCTTGGCTACTCAAACCATGATTTACTTGCATTGGCAAAAATCCCTTCTTGGAATTTTGCATATTGAATCTCTTCAATATTTTGTCAATGTAAGCACTTTGGCTTAAACCAATTAGCCGCCTTGATCTATCCCTGTAGATCTTGATTCTGAGTATATATGCTGCTTCCCCTAAGTCCTTCATCGAAAAACATTTACCAAGATAGGCTTTCACCTCATTCAGACTTGGTATATGATTTCCCATGATTAATATGTCATCGACATACAGAACAAGGAAAGTAACACGACTCCCACTAGCTTTGTGATATACACATGGCTCATCAAGATTCTGAGTAAATCCAAAACTTTTGATTTCTCCATCGAATCTTTTATTCCATTGCCTTGATGCTTGCTTCAGTCCATAAATGGACCTCTTAAGCTTGCATACACGGTTAGGAAATAATGGATTCACAAACCCTTCCGGCTGTGCCATATAGATGTCTTCATCTAGACGGCCATTCAGAAAAGCGGTTTTGACATCCATTTGCCAAATCTCATAGTCATAGTGTGCAGCTATAGCTATGAGAATCCTAATAGCTCTTATGTCCGCTACAGGAGAGAATGTCTCCTCGTAGTCAATGCCATAGGTTTGAGTAAAACCTTTAGCCACCAGACGAGCCTTGTAGGTGTGTACATTGCCATCCATGTTAGTTTTCTTCTTGAAGATCCACTTACTTCCAACGATTTTCGCATTGAGAGGAAGGTCAACTTCAATCCAAACTTCATTATCTTTCATGGATTGCATTTCCCCATTCATAGCAATCTGCCATTTATCCTTTCAGGATCAGCCATGGCAGCCTTATAGTTGGCAGGTTCATTAAGATCCCCAACCATATTTTCCTCCACCTCTACGTTAAGACATAGACGGTCAGGTGCACGTATCGTCCTTTCAGACCTACGAATGGGAACAACTTCAGGAGGAGCACCTAAGCTTTCAGGTTCTTCTTGAAGTTGGCTAGTATTTTAGAAGGTGTTGTATCTTCTTGATCATATTCCGGATCATATACTCTCCCACTGAGTTCTTGAGATATGAGATTCCTTTCAAGGAAATCTCCATACCTAGCCACAATGACTTTGTTCTCAGTTGGGTAGTAAAAGTAGTAACCCATAGTTTCCTTAGGGTATCCTACAAAGATACACTTAACAGTCTGGCTTGGAGCTTATCAGGTGTGTCACGTTTAACAAACGCTTCACATCCCTAGACCTTTAAGTAAGAAAAGTTGGGAGCTTTTCCAGTCCATATTTCATATGGAGTTTTAACAACCTTCTTCGTTGGAACCATATTCAAAATGCGAATTGCAGTTTCAAGGGCATAATCCCAAAAAGTAAAAGGAAGAGTCGTAAGTTCAAACATTGATCGTACCATGTCAAGTAAGGTACGATTTCTCCTTTCAGATACACCATTTTGTTGTGGAGTATAAGGAGATGTGAGTGCTTTGGATAATTCCACACTAAGCTAAGTAATCTTTGAACTCTTGACTTATATACTCACCACCTCTATCGGATCGAAGAGCTTTAATCTTCTTACCGAGTTGTAATTCTACTTCACTTTTGAAAACCTTAAATGTTTCAAAGACTTCATGTTTATGTTTAAGTAAATAAACATAACCATAACGACTGAAATCATCCGTAAAGGTTAAGAAGTAGGAAGCACCACGTTTTGACACATGTCTAAGTGGACCACACACATCAGTGTGTATCAATCCAAGTAGATCAGAAGCCCTTTCCACTTGTGGTGAAAAAGGTTTCCTTGTCATCTTCCCAGCTATGCAAGACTCGCATTTGTCAAATGATTCATCATTGACCGTTTGTAAAAGCCCATCGTGTTGCAGCTTTTCCATGCGTTTCTTGCCTATATGGGCAAGGTGACAATGCCAAAGATAAGAAGAGTCACAGTTCAACTTGCTCTTCTTATTGCTAATGCTATACAACGAATTATTTTCATTGGATATACAACCATCCATATCAATTTCAAACACACCAAGAATAGGAATTGCATTAAAGTAAAAAACATTATTTAAACAAACTGAAATTCCATAACTTGTAAAAGTGTGCACAAAACCAATATCTTTTAACAAAGAAACTGAAATAACACCCCTAACAATGGAGGGTGCATAATGACAATTATTTAGTTCTAAAATTAAGCCCGAAGGCAACACTAAATCAAAAGTCCCTATGGCTTCGACAACTGCACGCTTTCCATTGCCAACGTACAAGTATCTTTCTCCACAGGTCAGCTTCCTTGCTCCTCTAAGTCCCTGCGATGTATTACAGATGTGAGTACCACATCCTGTATCATATATCCAGGAATTTTGCTTATGAGGAAAAGAAAATAATTCAAACATAAAAATACGTGATGAGCTAGGCACCATCTTATTTTTATTCGAAGACACTCATTCAGATAAACTGGGCAGTTCCGCTTCCAGGTGACCGGTGAGTTGCAGTGGTGGAAAGTTAAATCCTTCTTAGGATTCTCCTTTTTCTTTCCAGGGTTCTTCTTAGGAGCTGGTGGGATGACAAATTGCTTCCCCTTTCCTTTTCCTTTCCCTTTCTTATCTGCTTGCGGCTTTGGCTTATTCACCCTACCACCTGTATTGCGAGTATCGAGGTGTAGGAGCCTTTTTTGGCAATCTCTTCTCGTAGTCTACAAGCATTGCATGTAACTCATTCATCGTCTTCCCGTGCAATGCATGTTAAAATTTCGGACAAAATCACCAAATCGATCCGATTAGGGAGTGATTGATGAGGCCGACACATACATCATTCGAGTAACCACAGCTGAGCTTCTCCAATTGATCCAAGTGATGTTTCATCTCGAGGACGTGGTCGGAGACAGATTTGCCAACCTCCTGCTTGCAGCTATGAACCTTTTCAATAAGTTCATATAGTTCAGCTGCAGGTGGCTTCTCAAACATACGTTTGAGTTCATCTAGCATGCTCATAGGCGGATAGTGCTCAAATTGTTTTTGCAATTGAGCAAACATCCTCGAAAGCATTAGACACGCCACATCATTGTGCTTCTCATATTCAACACGATATGCCTCTTGTTCAAGAGCAGTTGCCGTGTTGGGAGGAGCATCAGGCAGAGTTGTAGTCAAAATTTCAACCCTTTTGGCAACACGAAGGATGATCCTAAGTGAACGATGCCAATCATTGAAATTAGGGCCAGTCAGCTTGTCCCTTCCAATCATATCTTTGAAAGCAGACGTCATTAAGCTCATAGTGTTTTCAGGTTGATGAGCCATCTACAGAAAAAGTTCAAAAACCATAATTAGTATTTTGATAATTTTCCTTTTCAATAGACAATTAAATACCCAAGGTTCATATTCATATAACCAATTAATTATTATTGAAAACTAGGATCCAAATTGTCATAATTTCATTACGTCAGTTGATCTGCTAGTAATGAACCTTATACAAAATGGTAGAGCTTTTGCTCAATTGCCAATTTCAATTGCAATTCCTAGATTTATGGGATTTACATATAGCCAATATCAATCGCCATGTAAACATGTTTTATCCCATCTTATACCTTGAGTTGCCAGTTCTCACTGCCTAACTCAATTAAGTTGTCCAACTTAAGAAACTGCAAAATCGTCCATGCCCGTTCTCACGACACGTGGACATTTTACCCTTCGATTACGATCTAAATCACGTTCTCACGCAAATAAAAAGTAATCTTAGGTGTTTCCATTTCGTTGGATGGCATATAACTTAAATTTAAAGGGTAATGATTTTTTATGTCAAATCAAATATGTACAAAGATGTCATGCATTCATCTTTGTAGCATAGTTTTTATTAAAACATATATATATCTTGTTTTAATGTATAAGCTTTTCGTCATCAAACTTTAATTGAGGTATTGGATTCACCAATCAAGGAATTTAGAGTTAATTATCATCCATTATACCGTACTTTTGCATAAGTGTAAACACTTAGTGTTTCGGGTAATTACCACCGAAGTGGCGCATGGAATTAAAACTAATTCGCCCTTAAGATGAGCTTGTACATTTAATGGCTTACTAAGTAGCTCCATTCGAACTTACAGAGGGCAGAGGACCAGGTAAGCGCAAAAGCATAACCTTAGACATCCTTTCAGTGTGACTGTGCACACTTCTTTATTAACCCCTTTATAGTTCATTCTCATGGGTGAGCCGTTCAAGATCATTTGTACCAAAGTCACCAATCAATTAAACGATTATGATTACTATGTTTAAAAATACATGTTTCACCATTGTTTAGTTTATGTCAGTTTATTTTTCTTGTAAAAATACCCTTGTTACACATAACAAACAAGCAAGTATTTATAAAAATAAACAAATAAACAATGAATGCATAACAAAAAAACAAGTCATGCATATCAAATAGCCACATGCAAACGTTTTTGATAAATCCTATTAATAACAATTCTAGATCTGTCAATATGCATATATTTAATTAAGACTTTCACCCGTTTTCATCTATGTACAAGGTGAACCACATGCATCGATTCATCGATTGCGTAAGTCAAAATTAAATACATACCACATAGCATATAATTGATTAAATTAATAATGATTGAGGTCTTCCCCAATTTAAGATCTATCATAATTTAATGTATATCACTTAAACAAGAAAGACATACAATAAAAGCAGATCCATGATAAAACATGCATGTAATTATCATGGACATAAAATTACACTTAACAATTAATGCAATTAAACAGAGTTACGCAATACACATAAAGTTGCATGCATCCTAGGGTTTCTAATCCAATTAAAACTTTAGTTTACAAAACCCTAGGGCACCAAAATAAACGCCTCCCCTAAAAAAATTAGGGTTTAGGTTTTGCAAACCCTAGATCTACGCATACAAATAATAACAAAACTTGTTTATTTTAATTATGTGTTTCAGTAATTAATTACTTGTTATACAAGGCTCTGATACCACTGTTGAGTTTATAATATATAAAACATACAATAAACATGTAAACATCAAGAGTACACAGCGGAAGACTAAAGATCATAACAAATAAATAATTAACTGAAAGTATGCGTAACGTACCTCTTGCGAATGTCAGATCTCTTGAGCAAAACCAAAGAAGTGGTTTGAAGAGTTGTCCCTTACCGTTCTACAACTCAAACCAATTGGTGTAAGAATAGTGTCTTACAACTACGTTCTTGTACACACGAATTAACCAACGAATCAAGCGATTGCTAGATCTAACACAAGTCCTTGTTTAAGAAAAACGAAACCAAACTCCCTTACAAGGGGTGTTCGGCCGAAATAGGGACTAGAGAGAGGAGAGGAAAAATCTAGGGTTAATTCAATGCACAAAGTATGTGAAACCCTAGAACCTTACCTTGTTTATATAGTAGATGGGAAACTTTGGGAACAAGTTATGGATTAGGGCTTGGGAAAGCCCCCTTGGCCGGCCATGAGCAAAGCCCAAGGGAAAACCCATAACTTTTTCAAGTCTTTCCATTTCTAGTCCTTTCTCTTTTCATTTAACGGTCGTTAGTCATTTTTTCGTTAAATACTTAACGATCGTTAACCGGGCTTAATGTGCAATAATTAATCGTAAACATAAACATTAATTATTAACTTTAATTCTCATTCGCTAATATGTGCAATCCCGTGGTCACGAGTTCGAATCCAGACATTCACATGTTTATAAATATATACATTTCCAACAATTCAAGTATTAGGTACACTATCTTGTACCACAATACACCACCATTTTTTTTTTTTTTTTACTTTTTCTTCTTGCATCATCATCCACTTACCAACCCTAATTAAATCATCGTTTTGGCCATAGATACCATTTTCTTTTTCTGTACCACATTTGAACGTTACATTGTGGCTGCTTGAATAAAAACGGAAATATTTGGTGCGTGTCGGTATTTTCTTTTTTTTCTTAACACAAACCCAATAGGAAAAATGTTACCTGATAGTAACGAAGTTTCATAAATGTTTCAATATAATCACTCAAACTTCATATTACATAAAAACTATCAAAGTTTCATTTTGGTTCTATTATTGTGCAAATATGCAAAATGACTATGTTTAATGTATGTATAAGAAATGATATAGAGACCTAAACATATACCTAATTTTAGATTTAAATTCAAGTGACATCATCCTGATGGTTGCAGACATGGACCCACTTACTTTACAACCCATCAAGATGATGACACTTTGATTTAGGTCAAAGTTTAGGTCCTCTATCATTTCTCTTTTAATGTATTTATACATGCATTGTTAAATTGTACCGTATTAATAAATACCAACCCATGAATATAATGACTCTTAACCAACTTTGTGTACAACCAATTTAGACAACTCTGAAAAGTAAATAAGTCACGAAATAATAACCAAGTTTGAAAAGAGTTCTATCTAGGTCACGAAAACATAAAAATTATACAACAATGACACGCTATTGAAACTTTGAGCTGTTTTTATAATCAAAATAAAGTTATATTAACTAAATTGGAACAAATCTCAAACTTTGTTATTATTTCATGATTTTCACCCAACCTAATATTGCCAAAGCTATTACAGAAATTTTTTTTCCATATACTCTAGTTTTTGGCTACATTAAAGGGTGTTTATTTAAGCTTATATATAGGCTTATAAGCTTATTTGAATGACACTTTTTATAAACAAAGTGTATCACAAAAAGCAAAAATATGGTTATGTCTAGTTACCTAGAAATTTTCTCACTTTTTCATTATAGGTTTTTTTGAGAATGAAATTGATTTTTCTTCTTTAGAAAATATTTAAGAACTTGGAAAACCCGTTTAGATAGTGTTATCTTTTTCATTTTCTAGTGACAGAGCAATGTACAAAAGGGTAAATTAGACTTTTGAGATTTTAAGTTAAAAATTTGAGAAATGAGATTTTCATTATTTTAGAAATTTTCTCAAATTGTAACTAAATAAGTTTTTTTATTTTTTTATTTATTTTTATTTTTATTTTTTTTGTATGAAACGTTTCCGGGAAAAATAAAGTATTTTTTACCAACTAAACACTCCCTATGTATTCACACTTATTTTGTGTCATTATAGATAAACTTTTAATTATTGGACTTCTACCTACATTTTTTCATATGTGAGAGAAGTACATAAAAATTATAGTAACTCTTCTTTATACTTATGGAGTTATGGTGACATTTTTCTTAGTAACACTTCTTTTACTTTTGATGACACATTTTCTTATCACTAGATGACAACTTTTTGTAATGAGAAAATATCATCGTTTAATTTATTTTTGTAAAAAGTGCCTTCTTCGTTTAGTTGGCTTTTAGTCAAAATAAATAAAGTTTATTCATTTCATGTGACAATGGACATAATACAAAGAAATCTCAATTTCAGATCAAAAAACGTGACTTTGCATGTTTTCTCGTTAGCTTGTTAAAATTTAGAATACAAAGTAGAATTTTCTTATAGACCCTAGTTTGAGGATTTCGAAATTAAGATGAAATAACACATTTTATGTACTTCAATGCCTTTGATTAAATACAATTCCGCGCGACAAACCTAAATATGTATGATCCTAGCTAGGTTTGTGCATGGTCAGAAGTTGGCAAAAAAAACGTTATACCTGTAGTTATAGCGATGGGTACGTACCATCATATCTTGTTTTAGTTATTAAAAATTGTCTTGGAGCTTAAAACTAAGAATCTTTGTTGCTTTAATAGTTAAGATCGATCATATCATAATTAAATACTAACATCAAGAACTTCTTTTTCATAATGAGCAAAAGTAATCTATATAGAATTTAGAAATAACTTAGAACCAGTCATTTTTTTCTCCTTATCCATCTTTTAGAACCACAAATTTCCTCTTGTTAACATTAAAGCAGCCAATTATTTATTGGCTAATCAAAACCACAAGTCTCCTATATATATGGAATTTTAGACGAACTTAACCCGTAAATGGTGGCGTAATGTTCGTGACCTATACCGTTTAATTTTGCTACAACACCTCTAAATAATGTTAAACTATCATCTTTTAAATTAGTCTCTTTATTGGTTTCTATGGAAAACGTAAAGGGGTGAATACATTTATGTTTAAAAACTTAAATTTCTCATATAAAATAACTGATCAAGTGTGATGCGTGTGATGCAATATGATAAGTGATAATAATAATTCTACAATTGTAATGATAGTAGAAAGCATAAAAGAAAAAATATCACCACAACACAAATATAAACACAATGCAAATAAAACACAAAGCAATAAGTGAAAGAAAGATCCAACATGACATAATGATTTATAGTGGTTCGGTTAGGAAGATCCTCTTTGCCCTACTCCACTCCTCAAGTTCTCTACTCAAGAGTTACTTCACTAAGTCAACAAGCTCCCTTGTCGGCCAAAAAAAACCTTACAACGTCACTAACAATGTTTACACATACTAAGCTAGATATCAAAATCTTCTTCAGGTGCAACCAAACCCGTTATGTTTTATGGTCCAACGTAACAAACCTTTTACCCTTGTGTTTTAAGGCATAAACACACAAAACCTATTACCCTTGTGTTTTAGGCCTAAACAAATAAACCATCTAACCTCTTGCTTGTGTATAGCAGGTGATACAAGATGTTATATAATGATGATACATGATAGAGTATAATAATGATCCAAAACATAAGTGTCTAATGGACATGAATGCCTAATCTAAATATCAAGAACTCTAAGCTTGATATGTATAAACTTTTTTTGATAAGAAGCCTTCAATGAATGAAGATGACAAGAGCTCTAATCTTGTTATGGTGGATCATCATATGCAAGTGTGCTTGTGGTAGACGGGGATGGAAAGAACTCTAAGCTTTTAACAGCCTCTTATCTGATTGATCAGACATTTTGGTCGTTCAGACCGTTTTGTTTTTTCTCGTTCAGATTGAGAGGAAGTAAGATCTTAATGGTCTAGACTTCAAATGCCTCTTGCTTTAGGAGCATATATGAGTATGAGGGTAAAGGCGATTCAGATTCAGAACCTCATAAAAAACAAACACCACCTAAGCTTGTTATGATTGATCATTACGTGATAATTTGCTTTCAACAAATGAGAGTTATAGGCATTATGATCAAAGGTTAAAGAGGGTTTTGAAAACTAGAGAATGTGTTAAGTGACATTGCAAAAGCTTGAAAAATATTTGCAAGAAGTAAAGTAAAATGTATGCAAAAGGGTTGCTTAAATAGGCAAAGTGTATGCGGAATTCGTAACATTTGGATCCCATCATAAGGACGGGTTTATTAAAGATCTGTAGTTCCATAAAGATCCGTCGGATCTCATATAGCCATTCTAAGTATGTTTTGAATGGTTACTCATTTTTCGTTTAGAATCCTTTCTAATGATGCATGGGAAAATTGATGGGCTAAAGTGGTAGATGATTACCTTAATTGTTAAGCACATAAACTCTCAAAATGGCTAATTGTGTTTTTCACGCAATAACAATTTTGATACTTACCTTTTTGGTCTTGATTATTGCGAAAATGGCTAATCGACATTTCCATGCAAGATCACATTTAAATTGTTTCCCAAAAGGGACGATTCTACCTAGTTGGTCAAATGTGGGATTAAAACATTTTGTTTTAATGAAAGTAATTTGTTCGAACAAAGGTAAGTAAAACTTTTGTAAAAGTGTATAAAAATAAGTAAAATAAGTAAACTCAAATCTGAATCACTTGCTTAAGTGAATGTTGCTAAAAATAGATTATGAAGGTTTAATAGAATAACACATTTGGATGTTTTCTTCTTTAGTTTTGGATTATCTTTACTATATATAAAAAGTGCATCCCTTTTCTTGAATCTTTAATTCTTATAAATTTTGAAAACTTAAAATTTAATGCAACTTATACATGAAAGTATTATATATCTTTACTGCATAACAATACTAGACCAAAATTATCTTTACACATAACAAACACTAGACGAAATTATGACAAATATTAATAATTTAACTCAATTTTATCTACTATCTATACTATACTACTTATAAGGCATATATAAATTTTTCTTATAATAATATATTACCCTTTGACAACATCTACCATTAAATTAATATTAGTCTTAAATTTGAGTAATGTGTAAATCAAAGAGCGGTATTTTGGGAAGCTCATTTTTCAATGTTTTGATTAAAAATTGTGTGATGGCTTGGCTACAAATGCACGCTTACTTCTTTCTCCTGAAACAACATCTACCATTAAATTAATATTATAAATATTGTTTCATCCTCAAACTTTTATCAGTTTCCGTTAATAAACCATAAACTATTTTCTCACAATAACAACAAAATGAACTCGTAAATGTTGCATCTAGAGTCACACCAGAACCACAAAGTACGCAAGTTTAATTATTTGCTGCTATACACTATTGCTTTTTGCTGGTATCCGTCTAGTTACCAAAATGGCTAATTCATTTTTCATGCAGTATCAAGTTTGAATTTATTCCCAAAAGGGAGCATCTGTATAGCTGATCAAATGTGGTATTAAAATATTTTGTTTAAATGAAGGTAATTTGTTTAAATGAAAGTAAATAAAACTTTTGTGAAAATTTATAAAAATATGTAAGATTATATTAAATAATGCAAAAGATTTTACAAAATGATGAAAGTATTTTGATGCGATGAATATGAAATAATTGCAACTTTGATTATTAGCCTAGTTTGTAGAATCATGTCTATACCTTGTATGAAATGTAAAATGAGTTTAGAAAAATAATTATTGAGATTGTAAATACTTAATGAATCCAAAATATATTTTAGACATTCTGAATGGTTTGTTAAATGGTTTGATCACAGTGCAACATAAAAAAACATATTTGAACCTGTGTTGAAGCATGAGAAGTCTCGAGACGTCGAGAAGTGTTGATGAATATTTGCTTTAACGATTTATGGTTACGAGTAACTTGCACATTTTACGTTATGTATTACAAGTTACATGTTTGTAATTATGAAAATATAAGAGACTGTTTTGTTTAAATATCCTCATATTTTCACTAACATTTTCACAAGCAAGAAAGGTGGAATTTGTTGTTAACAACACCTCTTAAGATTATTAAGCGAAAAAGTGGAGTTTGTGGTTGACCACATTATTGTTAGTTGTTTTTAGCTATAAAATTATTCAAATTACTATTGATTTCCATCTTAAATCACAATCAGGAACGGACCTACAAGGGTGTCGGGTTTGACATAGACTGCACTCGATTTTAAGTCACGAAATGCAACAACATTTTAAAACTGACGCTTTATGGTATGTGCAACCCCCTATAAGTCTATTGCTATTTTCATTTCATACGGTGTAACTTTAGTTATGCCAATAATTTTGTGCGACACCCTTTTGAAAATTATGAGTCCGTCCCTAACCACAATAGCTTACTTTGACTTAAGTTCGTATAAGAAATTAAACTAGATGATATACGCTTACTGGTAGTGATCAGTAGGAGTATTAATTGAGTTCGGTTGGTCGGGTTCGGGTCAAACGGGTCGGGTCCAAATTGGATCGAGGCTAGAAATAACATTCCCGAACCTGACCCTAATAGAGGCCGGGTTAGTCGGGTTCGGGTCAAATATGTTCGGGTCAAAATGGGTCGGGTCAAGTTGGGTTCGGGTTTGTACCATTTGCATATTACATATTTTGATTTCTTAAACTTAGTAGTTAAACTCACATAATTTTTTTGTTGCATAAGTTGCATATGAACCATAAGTCATTTTAAATTTATCCAAAATTACCCATTTCATGATTTGACCCTTTTCACAAACTAAGCTTTAAATCTAAGCTTGATTTTAACTTTCTCACCCCAAATTGTTACCATAGCTTTAAACCATGTTTCAAACTAAGTTTAATACCCAACTTGAACAATATGACTAGTTCGTGAAATGCTTTTGACTCAAAATGTACCTTTGTCAAACACTCATGATTTCACTTCAAACTTACATCATTTATAAACTCAGTAACCATAACTTAATAATACACATCATTTTAATTCAAGTTCAAGTGAATATAACTTCAAAATATACATAGTCTTATAAAAGGACTTAATCAAACAACATCTGTCTAAGACGAATCATGGAACGTTAATAGGCAATATGCAACATCAATAGGCAAGGTATGCATATGATATGATGCAATATAAGTTCATGCATATATGCAACATCAGTAGGAAAATACTAAAACATGATGCAATATATGTTCATGCAAATACTAAAACATGATCGTTAATTGTTCATACACGTTTGCTTTACATTTTTAAAGATGTTGAACCTGAATTTATGTATTGATATGTTGTTATTGTTGGGTTTTACTAATCATAACAATTATAGAAAAACACATAAACATCATCAAAGCATGCAGCGGAAGTAATATGAATAATACTTGTAAATTAATTAACCGAATTAAAAGTATATGCGTACCTTTTGCGAATCAATGCAATTAGGGTTTATGAAAAACCCCCAATTAAGATCATCAACAAAGAAACCCTAAACCCTAATAAATTAGGGTTTATGAATGTCGACCAAAACCCTTGTCGATCCACCAAGATATGCAAACACAAGTGTATTTGCTCTTCGTGCTTGTACACACGTATTAGTAGTGAATCAATGAGAAAAGCTAGGTTCTTGATCACAATAGATTAACCAAACACCTTTGTTATGCTCAAGGTCACTCGCAAATCCCTTACATGGGGTTTTGCTTCGTCGACCTAAGAAAAAGGGGGAAGAAAGAAGAAGTTTGGCCTTCTATTGAAATCTAGTGTACCAAAGGATGAATACATGGGGATGTATTTATTGCCTTATGGTAGATGTCAAGTTTACTATGGTTTCCGATGTGGGATTCCATATTTTCGGCCAAAAACAAGCCCAAACGAGGGTTCCTAAAACCTTCTCTTGGCTTGTTAACTTTTCTTCATATCCCGTTGACATTTAACGATCGATAATCAAAACTCCGTTAAATCCCAACTCTCGTTAATTGTGATCAAATAATTAAATTCAACATTTTATATATTAATTATTTATACATTGATTCTCATACGTAATGTGTGCAATCCCGAAGTCTCGAGTTCGAATCCGGTCATACATATATTAATAATTATCCATAACCCTTTCAGCTCCCACTTGGATATTACTTAATATAGTAATGACATTGGTTAGTCTAGCTTTAACACACCAATGCCCCCAGATCAAATCGAGTATGGTCTCCTGGAAAAAACCATTTAATGATTCATCATTTTTACTTATCCTTTTGTTACTAATACTACATTAACTATGAATATGGATTAAGTCATTTCATAAGTTAATATTCTGTTTCTCGTTGTATTTGATTTAACAAGATTACCAAATCATCTGAACGTATTCCAGATAGATCTTGGGTAAGGCCTTACAAACATCTTGTCAACCCTACGAGGGGCCCAAATATAGTATTATGCTTTGAAACAAATTCAAATGAACAAATTCAAAGGAACAAATTCTCTTGACTACAAACATAACTCATGAACTTTGTAACACTTCTGAAAATAGCCCTTATAACTACCAGTTACGGATAGCGTTAGACTATCTTACACAAATGCACTACATTCATATCAGTTATCTGGTATCTCAAGTCTGAGGATAAACACTTCATGATATACTTAATGACAAAGATCCATAAAGTATCATCATGTAAAGTTGGGATCTGTCCTATATTCAATTCATTGAATATCATGTGAATTTGGCATGCCCCACGCATCAATATACTTAAAGTATATTCTACCAAAACTCATATTTGTCTCAATTCAATGACATTCCCACATCATTGATCGACAACGGACTTTTAGAATAACATAAGTTATTCACGGATTAAACATGCAAATATAGGATATAATATTAAGAAAATGAAAAATAAACATAACTAATATTTTATTTCATTTAAATAATATTTGTTCAAAACATCCATTATCCAAATACTAAATAGATCAATGCATGATAATACTTGTTAATGAATTATGCCTCAAGTAATAACAGTCATACTTGTTGACAAGGCATAATTTCAACTAACTTTGATCTATTGGAATTTTGAGAATACTTATTTCAAAAATTCAACTAGTGAAGTTCTTGTATGTGTGCATTCAAAATATCTTGATATTGCCACATAATATTTCATAAAGTGTGTGACATCCTCAACCACTAATTTATGACAATCAAACATTCAAACATTTTAAAGTTTAAAGTATTCTTATTCTTTATTGTATAATGCAACTATGCTCTTAGTTGAGCACAACTAGTTCGCATGGCCATCAACAAGGATGAAATCCTCCCATGACTAGTATTGAGTGTCATCTCAATTAAACAAGCATCATTGTATACAAACAACAATATGCTCTTTAAAAATTTCGTAAACTTCAATATCTACAGTGTAATGTTTGATGCCTTCAAACTTTCAAGTTTGTCAGCTATGACAATTTCACAACAATTGTTGTATTGCTCATCCATAGAATTTTGAGAGCAAATCCAGGCTGAGGAATGTAATTCTAGATTCAAACATATTCCATTAGAATATTCATTACACCAGTTATCTAATAACTTCATTAGGTATCAATGTTGTCAAATCATCTTGCATTCAAGCATGATACAACAATAACATGATGTACATGAAAAATCCATATGTCAAACAAAGATTTAATTCATGTTCTACATATCCATTTCCAAATGATATATCATGTTCTATTAGACTCATTTATTCATCCGCACATGTTTATTAATAATAAACATATATTCCAAGGTTGTATGTCTTATTGTCAAAATCTTTCATGTGAAGTTCCATTCCAATATTAAACTAACATTTATCTTAGATGGAATGTTACTACCACAACATATAAGATTTAAAGAAAATAAACATAATACTCCCACTAGCTTTCAGGAATACTTAGAAATTATCTTATTTTAATTTAAAACCAAAACTTGGATTTAATAGTTAAACATAAGAATCATCTCCTAGATGCATGCATATATCCATTCATGGATTCTTGCAGTTTGTACATTTTCAAAGATTATGTGAATTCATAAAACTCCTTTCGATTGCTTATCGTCCTTGCAAAAGCAATCACATAAGAAATAGTTTTAATATTCCATTGTCATTTTTCATATCAATGAAAATAAGTATGACAATCATAATCATTATATATTTAATGTGTCTAGGAAAGAATATTCAATCACAGTTAATTGCTTAAGTGTGATTAATAATCTTGTCACAAGTCATGCATTAAACATATGTACAATTTTGTCCATATGATTTCTTCACAAAGATTTAAACCACTAAGGTTTTCCTTCCTTTGAAGAAACTCATCTTTATTAAGATAAACCAAGTTTTCAAAGTTGATTATCTTTTTGGACAGCATCTTAACATTCATAGTATGAACAATTTTACCACAATTCAATATTAGGTAATATATCATTATGATTAACAGGTTTACCATGATCCTGTAATTCATATTTCTCATCATATCAAATATCTGAGATATCCTTACGGATCTATGAATGAGAATTCCACCATCTTGAGGTCTATCAGATTTGACCTCATCATGATATTCACTAGTATGTTTTAGAAGATTATGTGTTTTGTAATTGTAATTTAATCTCTTCAAGATCTAAACAAAACTCCCACTTGCTTTTGTAATTTAAAGACTATCTATAAATACTTTAGCAATTAGAACAACACCAAATTGTTTTCTTTTGGGATATTACAAATCACATTAATAGTTCATAAATCTTGTTCGTTAATAACCTACTCCATAAGTAGTTTTAACAAATCAAAACTTCAATATAAGACTCAATGTGATTCATCACATTCCATACTAAAATGGTGTCTTATTAATCTTCTAAGTTTGAGTTTTATTAAGTATATCCAATCAATACTCAATTTTTAACCTTGATAACTTTTGGAAGGAAAGAAGATATTGTTATCTTGAATCAAACAATATAACAAATGTTTGATTCTTCTAACTAAACATTCCATATACATACAGTATTTCATTAGAATTAATATTGTAAGACGATCTAACAATATATAAGATAAACATATTCCTTTTGGCTTACCTATTTACCAATTAAATCATCTTAATGGTAAAATAAAATTCAAAGCCAATTGCATGTTTTATAACATAAGTATTCTTTGACCAAGTCAAAAGACATAACAGTTATAATATTTTACTTTATATTATAAGTCTTTAAAAGACTTCATGTTTGTGACTTTACAAAGAAACACATAAACATTTATAATTTAAAGTTATTATGAACACCACGCCATGGTTTCAATTAATTAATTTTCAAGTTAATAAACTATTTATGTCATTTCAAGAATACACAAATATTTAAAGTAGCATTATATTACTTTATTTATTTATGTCATTCCAAGAAGTGTCCAACTTAAAAAACAGCAAAAGCATCCACGCCCGATCCCACGACAAGTGGAGATTTACCTTGAGATTACAATCTGGCCAAGATCCCACTTAACCTAAAATGTAACTTCAAGTGTTTCTATAATTTGAATGACATAAGACATAAAAGTAGTCTATGTTATAATCTTGACATATGTTCTAAACAAGACAATCTTATTAGAACTTTAATCTCTTATCTCAAGATCAAGAGAATCCATTAATCATATTTGTATGTGTTGTTCCTTTGCACACAATAAATACTTCTCCTACTTGTGCATAGAACAACATCATATAGTAGATAAACACCATGACATTCATTTGTTTATATGAGCAATATGATAGTGTCATAGATATATAAGCATTACAAGTAGATGTAGGAGCACTTAATTATCAAGGAAACGTTCATGACTATCCTTGAGAATATGAATGTCTACAATTTTAAACGTAATGTATTATTTCAAGAAAACCTAGAAATAATCTGAGTTATTTCCAAGATAATAAATCTTGTAACTCCCACTGAATTAGACAACGTTACATTAATGTCTTATTCAGTAATACACCATACTCCCGCTGGATTTGACAACATTGTAAGTGTTTCATTAACCAGTGAAAACAGCGTGCTATTACGTTGTTACCCCTTTGTAGGACCATTCGTAACAATTACTTAGGTAATAAAAGAGTGTATTCTACTTTGTAGATGATGAATCATCCATCATGCTATTAACTTGAAAAATTGAGCATGCAATTTCTTCCTTAATAGGTCTACTATCCCCACAATGATGTGTAGCACCTTTAATTGGTCAAATCAAAACAACTAGATAAAATATACTAGTTTGTCTTTTACCAATTTTACGGTAATTAGTCTAGATTCTAATGTAATAACTCATATAATGTCAAACATGTTTTCTAGTTGACCAAAATGTCATATAAGAATTCAATCACCAACAGAGGGTAATGAAATCTCTTAAGGAAAACATGGTGTGCAATTTTCTTAACTATTAAAATTGCTATGAGTCATATTAGAATTTAGACAATTCTAATGTTCCTAACATACCTTTCTCAATCATGAAAAGGAATAGGATTGAGTCTCACTCTTCTTCCATGGAAAAGAGTCTATGTTTGTCTTTTAGTAAATTTTTCTTGATCAAACATTTGTTTGAAAACAGAACTAGATCAATTTACCAAAGCCCAAACCACGTTTACGGTTTAATGTTGCATTAATACAATCAAAAGAATTAACAAAATTCAATTTTAGTATTTTCGATAATTAAATCTTTCAAGAAAATAAAATACCCTTAGGTCAATATTCATATTAACCATAGAATTTTCCTTGAATCTAGGACCCTCATTATCATAGTTTCGCCACATCAGTTGATCTGCTAGTGATGAAAGTATAGAATAGGTAATTGTCGAAGAACAATAATTGACAAACAAGTTTTCAATTCCTAGTAAATATGGGATTTACAATTTTGCCAAAACAATTAATGCAAAATGTAAGCATGTTTTATCCCATCTTATGCCTTAAGTTATAGGTCTCACTAACTAACTTAATTAAGTTGTCTAATTTAGAAACCGCAAATTATTTAAGCTGAGGTCTCACACAACATAAAGATTCACCTTGTTATTGTAATCTAGCTCAAGGTCTCACATAACTAAATTACAATTTCAAGTGTTTCATATCATTAGATGGGATAAACTTAAATTTTATAGGGTACAATTTTTTATGTGTAATCAAAACTTATGTATGAAGAAGCATGCATACATCTTCATAACAAAAAATTTCAAAACCTTACTCATAGTTTTAAATTGCTAAGATTAAATTCTACAAAGTTTTAATCGATGCTTTGAGAAACTTACAACTTTGCACTAAGATGCTTCGTACATAGAATAGTTATACTAGGTAGCTCCAATCGAACGCAGAAGGAGGCAGAGGACCAGTAAGAGAAGCATAACCTTAGACATCCTTTCAGTGTGATGTGCGCATTCTTTAAACCCCTTTCTAGTTTGTTCTAGTGGGTGAGCCGTTCTAACCATTTAGTACAGTCATCATCGATTAAAAGTTCAAGATTTAATACTTAGAAAACAAATCAAAATTTTCCATTATTTAGTCCATTTAATTTTCTATTCTCAAAAAACCCTTTTTGCTTACTAACGTGTCATACAATATAAACAAAAGGCATTTTAATAAAAATTAAACAAACTCAAATAATATACATATAACTAACAATTAACATATTTAAAAACAATTAGCCACATGCATAATTTGTTCGATAAAACCTATAATCAATTCTAGATTTAATAATGCATATGTTTAACCTAGACTTCCACGTGTTTTCACCAAGTACAATGTGAGCCACATACATCGATGAATCGATTGCGTAAGTCTTAGCTAAAACACATACCACATAGCACATAATTGATTCATTAGATATTGAGGTTTTCCCCAATTCAATATTTATCAAAACGAAATACATGTGAATAAACTTAACAATTAACGATAAATATATACTTAACAATTTAATCATATAATCAATACTCCATGGCAAAACATGCATGTTCCACCATGGATTTCGCATAACAATTATCACCCAAGATACGCATAAAACATGGCACATAACAATTATTCATTAAAACCACATAAAATATACATGCAATCCTAGGGTTTTTACAAGTTTTACAAAAAAATAAAACCTAATTAAAAAATAAAAGGGTATTCGACCCAATATTAAAAAATTAGGGTTCCAATTTTCAAAACCCTAGAAACCATAAAAGCATGTAATAATCATAAAGATTCAATTTTTATGTGTTTCGGTAATTAATTACAACATATTAACGGCTCGTGATGCCACTGTTGGGTTTTACTAATCATAACAATTATAGAAAAACACATAAACATCATCAAAGCATGCAGCGGAAGTAATAGGAATAATACTTGTAAATTAATTAACCGAATTAAAAGTATATGCGTACCTTTTGCGAATCAATGCAATTAGGGTTTATGAAAAACCCCCAATTAAGATCATCAACCAAGAAACCCTAAACCCTAATAAATTAGGGTTTATGAATGTCGACCAAAACCCTTGTCGATCCACCAAGATATGCAAACACAAGTGTATTTGCTCTTCGTTCTTGTACACACGTATTAGTAGCGAATCAATGAGAAAAGCTAGGTTCTTGATCACAATAGATTAACCAAACACCTTTGTTATGCTCAAGGTCACTCGCAAATCCCTTACATGGGGTTTTGCTTCGTCGACCTAAGAACAAGAGGGAAGAAAGAAGAAGTTTGGCCTTCTATTGAAATCTAGTGTACCAAAGGATGAATACATGGGGATGTATTTATAGCCTTATGGTAGATGTCAAGTTTACTATGGTTTCCGATGTGGGATTCCATATTTTCGGCCAAAAACAAGCCCAAACGAGGGTTCCTAAAACCTTCTCTTGGCTTGTTAACTTTTCTTCATATCCCGTTGACATTTAACGATCGATAATCAAAACTCCGTTAAATCCCAACTCTCGTTAATTGTGATCAAATAATTAAATACAACATTTTATATATTAATTATTTATACATTGATTCTCATACGTAATGTGTGCAATCCCGAAGTCTCGAGTTCGAATCCGGTCATACATATATTAATAATTATCCATAAACCTTTCAGTTATGATGGAGGACGGTTAGAAAGATGGTGTTATACGTTTTTATTAAACCCTAATTATTTAAGGGTTTATTATACTTTAATCGTCAATCGGTGTTCTTGTCGTTACAATGGTTTTGTTTTCTAGTTTTTGAGGTTGTCTATATGGTATAAGTACGAAGCAAGGATTCCTTTGTTCGGGAGGGAAAAGGGGTGGTCGTAAGATTGATAAATCAAAGGATAATAGGGCGTTGAGTTCGAGTGTGGGGAAGACGAAATGAGTAGATGGTAATAGTTTGGGTTTGTTCTTAAGCTTGTATGAGGCGATTGGTAACACATATCCTACTTTGTTAGTTGCTAAGAAACATGATATGGAGAGTCAACTACTTCAAGGTAAGCTTGTGTTAGTGGAGGAAGATGGGATTCAATTGAAATCGGAAAGGAAAATTCAGTCGTGTGTTTCAGAGCTTCTTTTGGACACGTATGATGTTGAATCAACGGCTGAACCTGGTGTTAATGTGATGGATAACACTCGTTCTAAACAAGTTTGCAATGTTGTACATGTTGAGGCTGAACGTGTGGAAAATTGGCATTTATATAAGATGTCCTTATCACCCCCTAAGGGAGGTCACCCCATGATTTTCAATTTGAATCCTAGCATTCTATTTTGTCTTCTGTTCTGAGCTCGTAGACTTCAATTCTTCACTTCCGCAATCTTTGTGCTTTAGAAGTGATACTTCAAAGTCCAAATGCTTTGTACTTTTTGTGGAGGTCTTTGTACTGATCCACATCTTTGATGATCTTCGAGCTTTCTTTGAGATCATCAGTCACAGTAAATCTTTGGATCACCCTTTATTGTGTTGCCATCATGTGATGTTGTGACTTTTGGACCGACATGCTCACACTTTCTGGATCATGACATCTTTTCATCAGAGTAGCGGAAGCATCTTTGTTGTATGTCTTTGATGTTCATGATTTTCTTCAATTAAGTATGAATGCTGTGAGCATGCGGTTATGAATTGACTCCTCAATATCGATCAGCAGCAACTGTCCAATGTTCCTGCAAACAATAGTTAGCACTAAAACACACGAAAGTGTCTTTGTTCACTTTCGTTGAATATAGTTTCAAGAACCACGGTTCCCCCTTGATCAGTATAAATAATGCCTGTGATCAGGTAGAATTTCGAAGAAACTCCTTGACAGGGTTTTGCAGCTGTTTTAGCCGTTCTCAAACCGGAACGTCTCAAAGAAGACAACACGGAGTGAGTGAACCAGCGAATTGAGATTCACTGATTGATGAAAAATTGATTTGAAAACAATCGCGTATTGCTTAGAAGAAAGAGTTTTGTAATACGAAGAAGGTTTTATGAGAAAGATCAATTTTTCAATCAGAAATACTTTTTGTATTTGAAAATGAATACACATTCGACGTGCTAGAGAAAAGAAGAGATTTGCACATCGAACTGTTTTTCCAGAAGTATTCGTCAATTCATTTCCTGGACCACGGTTGATTCAAGATTGAATCGGCCCATCGTTTCTATCCAGTTGTCACAAGCTTAATCTTTTAGAAAGATCTCACATGTCACCCACCAAGTGCTTGTTTGATGTTGGCTCTAGAAGGATTTCCATCTTCATTGTGAATATTTTACATATCACTCGGGTTTTCTGGCAATACCACAAGGATAATGCGTATGACTCTTAATATATTCTTACTTTCCACATTGTGTGAAACAGCAAGTCTTCATTAATTTTGTGTACTAATGAGATATTGTGGATGATCTCTTGGCTCTAGACTCAATAGTGCACTTTGGTTTCCTATTCCGAAGACTAGGGAGAGGGTCTCCTTCTTCAATATCAACCATCTCTAAGAGAAAGTCGATAGATTATGTAGGTTCCCCTTGAGAATGAAACAAGTCCTTTTAAGAGGAACTTGAGTGGCTTGGGAAGTTTGGTGCAATGCGTCACTAAGTCCATGACGTCTTGTCTTCAATACTGGTGTTACCTTAGTAACCACCAGTAGCATATGAATTGAACCCGGTTTCTGCCCTAAGGTTGAATTAATGGAGGGCTATTTCTTTTCACCCTTTTCACATTCAATTCTTTTTCATTCTTCAATCCCTTCAGTGCTTACCGAGACTTCATTACAAGAACCTTGTTGGGTTTATTCCAGTTCTGGCTCTTTCAGTCGCACTCTTCCCATTTCTCATTTTTCTCCTTTTTTCATCATACCTAAAGACTCTACACTATCTAGTGAATTGTCCCTGGGTAGATCCCTCCGGTTCTGGCGGGATCGTGCGAACTAATACCTAACCTTACCATCCTTATAACTCCAATGCATAAAGTAAAAAGGTCGGTCTTGTGGTATAGTTCTTTCCTTCTTGAAACCAATTGAAAAATCATTTGGAAAATCAATCAAAGTACTTGTGATATAAAATCAAAGCATTTTGTACCTTAATTGTTTTTGACCATTTAGAAATGCTCCCCCTCAACATGTGCTTTATGATTTTGAAATTGTTTAGCACATGGAGTCAAGAGGATTTTGAAATATTTTCTTGATCACAATTTCTATGGAAAAAGCCATTTGATTTTTTTTGGTAAATTCTCCCCCTCAATATGTGCGATGGTTATTTGAAATCATTTAGCACATAGAGGAAAGAGTTTTTTGAAGTACTTTCACGATCACACTTGCTATTGAGAAACCATTAGAAAATCAATCAAGGTACTTATGTTAAAACATAGAAGCCTTTGTACCTTGATAGTTTATTTTCTTTTGAAATGCTCCCCCTCAATATGAGCTTCGAGATTCGAAAGCGTTTAGCACATATGGGAGAGCAGCCTGCACTTTTGAATTAAACGATCACCTTTTATCAGATTTCATATTAAATCACAAATTCTCCCCCGATCAAAAATATCAAACCATTTGAGATTTTGGATCCCAAGTGATTTAATAAGGTTTAGAAAACATGGGAGAATATGTGGCCTGGTTTAAATACTCATCATGTTTTTGGATAAATGCTCCTCCTCAATCATGTGCATCATATATTTAAATCGTTTGGCACATGGAGGCATGAGTGCCTTTAAAGGACTAAAACCAATTCCATTTAAACAGATTTGAGATTTAAATCACGATCTCTCCCCCGATCAAAAATTTCAAACATTTTGAGATTTGTGATCCCAATTGATTTAAATCATTTAGAAAATTTTGGGGAAAGATGTGGCTTGATTTAATATATAAATTAACTGATAAGGATCAATTTTAGACATTAAAGATTGTTAGTGTTAGGTATGATAATTTTAAGAGATCTTTAAGTAAAATAAAAAAATTCACAATAAAAAAAAAACATTTTGAAAGATCTTTGAATTTTAAAGAAAATCATACCATGACATAACATTAAATCTTTAGATCACCACTTTATTTCGTACAAATGGACTTTTATGAAGAAATATCGTTTGAAAATATTTTATTTGAAATCACTCTCCCCCTCAATCCATGACCGTAGTCGTTGATTGGGTGACTTAAGTTTTGATAAAATGAAGTCCGGTTGATTTCCAAAATTTAGTCCAATTATTTTCAAAAAAATATTTTTCTACCATACGAACATGGTATCATCACAATTAATCCTGCACAAAGATACGTTAGGTGGTGTAGAAACTGCTTATGTTGTTGCTGTTTATAGTGAAAGAAAATCATCTGGTGATGCAGTGGGACCTCTGACGTTGCATCTATCATGCCAACTCTCCATAGAGATCCAATTAAGCTCTGTTTCTTCTTTTGTCGACCCAAGATATAGTTACCCTTTCCTTTCGGCATCCAATCATCTTCATTAGTGGGATCCGGATCCGGAACATTCTTATCAACCATGATATCTACATACGTTAGTGGACATACATACATATATATGGTGGTCGACAACACCCAAACAACAATCGACTAATAAAAGTCAACTCAACATATCAATCAGATCATACAAAGGCATGGGAATAATGTGTTCACCAAACTCTAATCATCTAATCCTAACAATCATATCCTATGCTCCTAGTCCTTCAACTTAGGCAAACATCTTTTGATGTTAAGTATGTAGGATAATTAGATAAGCCCGTTTAGATGATATAAATTTGAAACATTCTCCCCCTCAATTAATGACTCATTTTATGAAAAGTTTAAAACCGCTGAAGTCATTGATTGAGTTTCCAAAATTTATGAAAACTCTGATTCTGATTGATTTTTCAAGCAACTCATTTTCCACCATTTTGAAACAACAAATATTTTTCTGAAGAATTTTAGACGGAAAAACATTTGTGTAGGAACAACAGTATTTTTGTCGACGTGCTTTCCTCAAATTCGTTTTGGATAAGTGCACGAAATTTATGAAAATCGTTTAAGCGTAGCACTTTCCCTTTTGAATAGCGGGTTGCAATCTGAAATAATAGAAAACCTTAATTTAAGCACGGGTTAAAGTCTGAAATAACTGCAAGCCATAGTTTTAGACATGTTTTGAAAATAATATTTACACCTTCTGCTTGAACTTCATCTAAAGTTCCGTGCCATTATTGAATGACATTTCTAAGACCGTAGATGTTATCGATACCAGAAGACATGTCTTGAGAAAACAATATTTTTGGTATTTTTCAAATTTTCTGATTTTTATGGATTTTTGTTGGTTTTATATTTTTCTATTTTCTTTTTGTTGGTTTTATATTTTTGTATTTTGCTTTTTAATAAATATTTACAAAGAAGATAATTTAGTTTAAGAGGATGATGAAATGAGTACCGAGATAAGGATATCGTTCAGTACGTTGTAGAAGAAAAGAAATCATCTTTAAACTTTCACCACAAAAGCATTCGAGGCTTCTTAGAAAAACGTCTGAACATGAGCCTTCTAAATGTGAATCTTTGGTAGCTTCCCCCCAAACCGACAATCTTCGAATTAAGACCATTTCCCCTAGAAGATGAAGTGAAGCAAACAGTCTAATTGTATGAAGCTCAAGAACCCGAAGAAGACGATAACAAAGAAGTAACAAGTTAACACGATCATCTCCGGTTTTCAAACCCGAATAAATGATTAAGCCCGATCACATGATCCTTGTGAGTCCCAGATGTACACATTACTCTTCGAAGTTGAGCAGTTGTCTATTTGGGAGAACAATATATCAACATATTCATTTCACCAAATGCATTCCAGTTATCTTACATATAACCAATCAGCCCATAATGTACACATGTACCCAAACAAAGTAGAGACAATGACATCTAAGTAACGTTGAGTCACTGAATCTCTCTCGGATGTCAACTTCGAATAACCAATTAGCTCGATCAAGTTAACATGTTGTGCATCCTTGATGTACACATATCTCTCCCCTGATGGTTGCGATCTCATCAGAATCATCATTACATTTTGTACATGAAGCAATAACCGGAAGCACTACCATAAATCATATAGAACATGTCGATAAGCAATATCATCTCACGCCCAAATATTCTTCCATATTTCTTCCCACCTAGTCGAAGCACACATACCAACAGTATCCAGAGACCACTTCCCCAAATGGTTGAATAATACATTCTTCCTCCATGTAGTTGAATAATATATCCTTCCCCCAAATGGTTGGAATAATACATCCTTCCCCCAAATAGTTAGACTAACACACCAAAGGCTACGAGTTAAACACTGAGTTTCTTTGTGTTATGACAATTGTCTTTCCCGGGATTACTTCAATAGAGAAGAAGTATTAAGTTCATCACATGTACCTCGTTGTGTTTAGATGTATGTCCTTCCCCTTTTGGTTTTGATACCTCAGAATCAGCAACACATTATACATACCAAATATTCTTGAAATAAAGAAGAACAAAAATTAGCTCAAATGAATCCTGTGAGAATCAACTGCTACAGAAACTCTCTCTGTCTATCTTTATCAACCCATATGCAGACAATTGAAGTGACCACTAATGAAGAAAACCCGATATACCAAACTTGAAACTGAAGTCGAATTCCCCAAATTTGTATCTTAAGCTTGCACTTAATGATGGAAGAACGGTGTCGAGATTCTATGCTTCAAGCAAATCTCTAAGTACTCACTACTCAAACAAAGTATGAGACATTAACACCTCTTGAGATTATCCACACCGTCGGTCTTTAACCATCCACCCCGACTGCTGGTAACTAGATAAACCGAGTCTTCAACTCAAATTCTGAAGCCCGAGCAAGTTATCAAATAAGAACACGCCTTTGTGAAAGTCAACTTCAATCTCAAATAAGGAATAAATGATTAACTCCGAAGTAATCAACTTGTGTCAAATGCCCAACACGTGAATAAACATACAATCGGATGTACATTGACCCACTGAATGAACCGGAACAAAAGATTCCTCAACATCAATGCATTCTTCCTAAAGGTATACATGTAGAGACCGATCTGGAAGATTCACCAATAATGTCTTCGAACGGATGAGGTAGTCATTTTACTTAATGTTCATGTGGTTGATTTATAGCGTGCACATTGAGAGGAACAATAATCCGTGAAGATTTGGCAAAGGAATACCAAAGAGCGGATAGGCATTAATGAACAATAATTCGTGAAGATTTGGCAAAGGAATACCAAAGAGCGGATCATTATTCAATAGTGCAACTGAAATATTATGATAGTCATTATCAACGCCTTGAGGAATAACTGGAGATTGGGTTTCTCGAGTAGTCTGAGTTGTACTTCTTAGATGGAGAACCAGTTGAGTCAGCAGGAACCGGAGCAGGAGCTTCAGGAACTGGATGATCAACATTCGTTGAAGGTTGGAAGTATTCATCAAACATAGGTTGAAACACTAAATCCCAAACAATAACTCCCAGTTATCCTTAGTAAGTGGAACATTAGGCGTATGACCATTATACAAACATCCATCAACATGTAGATCCACTTCTCCCCCTCAAAAATTGCATCCGATGTGGCCAATGCCATTTTTGGTTTGAGCAAGTGAATAGGATTACAATCACCGGTAAGTAGATCCATTTGATAACTGTCATTTTATTCACACTTCTCCCCCTCAAAAATTGCATCCGAAGATGCCATTTTTGATTTGAACAAGTGAATAAGAATATACTCCAATGAATGTAGATTCACTTGATGACTGAATTAGCATGGGAAAAACATGAAGGTCGTTGATGGATAATGTAGATGAAAATGGTCATTCTTGAGAGAATTTCTCTTAAACTGAAGATAAAACGCACTGAATTGTACGCCTTTCTTTTCTTTGAGGAACGGGGCCTGAAGTGTTATCTGCAGACGCCATAATGATGAAGTACGAGACCTGAACTAATGTGAACAGACGTCATTACGCATGTACATCAACTTTGACTAGCCTGACCTCCTGAATCAAGATATATGCGTCCTTTATTCATCCAGGCTTTGAGTCTTCCCATGTAGTGAATGATCGATGTACCTGCAACTGAGTAAGGACTACCTGCACTAAAACTACAATCTTGATTGCATATATTTTGGTTAGTGACATTAGTATCCAAACCCTTTGGGGTTTCACGGTCAACCTTGAGTTTGCCATCGGTAAACCGCTTTCCGGTAGGTATCCACTTAAGTCCAGTATTCTTAAAAATTCTACCAGATGGTATCCACTTATGGCAAGGTCTAGGATTGTTAAGCTTCTTATGCATAGTGGAAGACTTATCGTTATTCCTAGTTTCCAAAGATTTAGCAGTTGGTAACCATCTAGGCGAAGTTTTCGGTTTGTTTTGCTTCATATGCACTGTAGATGACTTAGTGTAAATCCTAGACTTAACAGGTTGAACCTTTGCATGAGCATTTACTTGCATTTACTTTCTTCAGGGATTTTGTAAGACAATTATCATGATTTGCATTAAAGATACATTTCAGACAATTCGAGCAGACAGCTTTTTTAGATTCAGAAATAGATCTAGATTTCTTAGAGTGATCTGCTATGGGAATAGCTTTTATCGAAACGCAACTACTCTTAGATCCAAGTCAATCCCAAGTCTTTAGTTTAGTGTTCCTAGGTAATGGTTTACTACTACTAGCAGTGCCTTGAAATCTCGAAGAATTCATCACCCTAGGTCTTGCACCTAAAATTCCGTCTTTTCGAATATGTGCCTTCTTTCTAGCCATTTCTAGATAAGAGTTCTTATATAAATCATTCATAACATTTTTCCTAGGAAAGTAAGGTGAAGTGTCTGGTTTTGTCAAAACTTGTTTCGCATCAACTTGGGAGGCAAACCGCGTTTTTGAAAATTTTGGTCGTTCAGATCTAAACGCATTCGGTTGTCTAATAACTGGTTTCCCCAAGATTGATGGTTTTGCAAACTTAGTGTTCACACTATTCCCTATTGTTTTTCTGAGCTCATTCTTTAAGGCAACTATTGTGAAACTCTTATCCTGAATTTGAGCTTTGAGTTCATCAATTTTGGCTATCAAAGAGTTTGTTCATTCCAAAGACTTAGTTCTAGCTTCTTTGACTGAGTCACTCAGTTCTATGTGATGCTTTCTCAAAGTCTCATTTTCCTTTAGTAATTTGGCCACACAAATTGCTAATTCATCATTTCTTGTTTTAATATCATCAATAGCATTAATATCAGAATTACTTGTAACCAAATTACTTTTCACATGCATATCAGAAATATGTTTCTTCAAATTGTAGATTGTCGAGTTTTTGTCCTGAAGCTGAGCTTTTAAATCATTAATTTCAAAAAATTTACGAAATTCAGGGAATTCTGGATTTTTGCAAGGTTTCACAGTTTGAAAACTTTCTTCTTTTCTTTGGATTGCAATTTCAAGTGAAATGCAATGTTTTTCAAGTTCTGAGAATTTATTTGAAAGTTCATCAAAAGTTATCTTATCAACCATATCATTAGTTTTGAAAGACTTTATGTCAGAATCAGCTTCAGTTACAGAACATTTATCAAGAACATGATCCGTGATGTGATTAGATTGCACAAGAGTATTTTCAGATGCATCATTTTGGACAGTTAAGGGTACCTCATCACATGACACCTGTTCATTTATCGGTCTGATATCTGCATCCTCATCATGTGTAACAAGAGTCACTGAACTACTGGCTGTGTCAAGCTTATCTGTCTCTGAGCCTCTGTATTCAGTGTCAACTTATCCATCATCTAATGCTTTACCGGTCTCAACACTACACTCTCTTGATTGTACCCGACATTCATTCACCTTTCTGATTACCGCATCCACTTCTTGTGTGACAGGAGTTACTGAGCAGCTGGTTACTTCATTCTTTGCTGTCTCTGATATTCTGCATTCAGTAACACCCGATCTTTCAACTGATACATTACCCGACTCATCACAACTATCTCTCAATTGCACCCGACACTCATCCACTTTTTCATCTTTCTATGTAACTTCCCCAATATACTTCTCCACGTTATCCATGAGTTGGATAAATGTCTCTATGAACATGTTAAATTCCATTCCAGTGTGAAGTTTGAACGACATTTCAGTCATATCATAGTCATAATCTGAAGTGTATTCCCTATTGACGAATGACTGAAATTGTCTGTTGATCACCTGAAGTACTGCTCTAGAACTAGCTTCTTGAACCTTTTCTCTGTCAAGTTGTTGTTCCAATTGTTCTAAGTTTAAGAGTAATGTACCGGTGAACGTTGATAATTCTTGACGGAAAAGTGCAGCAAATGTTCGTTCCATTCTCTTAGTTAGAAGTAACGTGATGTGTGAATGAAGTTGTCGAGAAGGTTCAATGCAACTTTCCTTTTCCTTTTCAAGAGCATTCTGTAACCTTGACTGGTGCATTTCTCTCTCTTTAGATTCTGAATACGGAGATCTCACATCCTCATTGATTGATTCCATCATCTTTAACCGTTCAGTATAGCTAATATTCTCATGGTTGTCTACAGCATCATACAGTTTGAGTACTTCCGAAATCACTGAATCAGGAGTGTAAGACATGATGTTGTTGTGTACACGGGATTTTACAAGTCTGTGATTTAAACCGAGAAATAGAATCTTTCGCGAGATTTTACAAAAATCAAGACCAAACCGTAAGAGAGTAAGAAGTAGAATGTAGTAAAGGAACTAGAAGATGATACAGAAGTGAAGACAAATTGATGTTATGGCTAAGTTTGTGATATTCTCTAATTCTTTATATATACCCCTTATTCCGCGGATCGAAAATTAGGGTTTGAAAACTAGGGTTTTGTATGTTAGGTTTTGAGACAAATTGCAAGAATAGACAAACCGCACTAGGTCAAACCGCATCGACCAAATCTCATCAGTCAAATCTCATTAGTTAAATCTCATCAGTCAAACCTCATCAGTCAAATCTGATCAGTCAAATCTCACCAGTCAAACCTCATCAGTCAAACATCATCAGTCAAAGCTCATCAGTCAAATCTCATCAGTCAAATCTCATCAGTCAAACCTCATCAGTCAAACCTCATCGGTCAAACCACTTTGACCAAACCTCTTCGACCAAACCTCTTCGATCAAACCTCTTCGATCAAACCTCTTCGCTCAAACCTCTTCGATCAAACCTCTTTGATCAAACCTCTTCGATCAAACCTCTTCGATCAAATCTCTTCGACCAAACCTCTTCGATTAAACCTCTTTGATCAAACCTCTTCGATCAAACCTCTTCGATCAAACCTCTTCTGGAACATTGAAACTGGACAGTTTTTATATCAAACCTCAAACAAGAAACACTCAAACCTCTTCCAAGAAAATCACTTTATACTCAAACCTCAACCAAGAAACACTCAAACCTCTTCCAAGAAACTCACTTTATACACAAACCTCAACCAAGAAACACTCAAACCTCTTCCAAGAAAACTTCAAAAAACTAAACTTTTCAATAAAAAACACCACAACCAAGAAGAATCTAGCCTTCCAAACCAAAAACTAGACTAATATGATGATCCTAAACACAAAAGTACAAACCTTTAACACTTTTAACCATAAAAAATTCAAACTTTGCGTACTTTTAGGGTATAGAATTCGAACCAACAAAACACACAAATAACCAATCTTTATGATCTAACCATGGCTCTTGATACCAATTGTTATATATTGGTTATTGTAACACACTAACAATCAAATATATGGTTCGAATCATGCAAGATCTTAGAGAGAGAAAGTAGGAGATGAGATCCTTTCTAGAGAGAGAAAGTGAGAGAAAAACAAAGAGTAAGTTAGATTAAGAATATGAAAGGTCCAACCCTCTACCTTGGCAGGTAGAGGGCATTTATAGTTTTACATAATACGCCCTCTGTCGGGCTGTGGATCAAGCATACAGTGGTTAAAGACCCGTCCGTCCTCCACGATGTTGCTCTAAACTAACTAACTAACTAATAAACTACTAAATAACGTAATGTCTACGATGATAACGCTCAAAATGAACATGTTTTTAGTAGCGTTATTGTTGGTTTTGTGTATGATAATCGGCTATAATTACTCATAACTGTTGAAAAAGTGCAAAAGATGCGTATTGTGTATGTGAATGTAGCCAGGTATCTCAAAAGATGAAGAAATGAAGATTTCATGCACATTTGGAGAATTCCCGAGGAAGGAAATCGAGTAAGGAAGCTCTTGGACTCAATGATTAGGAAGCGCAATGATTTCTAAGTATCCACAGCAAGTAAAGAGCAAGTTTCGTCTTAGAAATCATCAGCGAAAACAAAGAAAAATGCATAAATCAAGAAAAGTCAACAAAAGTCAAAGCTAGAGGTACAAGAGGCGCCCAACCGTTCGGTTGGAGCCCGCAACCGATCCGGTTGGGTGAGTGAGCAAGACGCAACCGATCTAGTTGCCAAGACTGGAGTTACAACTTTTGTTATTTAATGTTGCCTTAACTTCCCATAATCATTGAAGGCCGATCATTTCATGTTATTTACTTGTAGAGAACGTTTTTAGACAGATAGTTATGGTTCTCTAGCTATATAATGAACCTAGACTTAGTAGTCTAGGTGTGACACAATCCAAAGTGTAATAGTTTACACCAAAGCTATTACCAACTCATATTATTCATCCCAAAAGTTTGGTTACCGCTGTAAAACGTCCAGGAGGTTGGAGAGATGAATTCACATCCATTGTTTGATCATTCGGAGTTATACGGTTAAGCTAGACGATTGGAGGCATGTGGTTGCTATAATCAACAAATTCTAATTCCTGTAATCCAAAAGTTTAGGTATTCTATGGAACTTGTTATGAATTTATATTCTCTTGAGTTATTTGAATTACTTTGTTATTACTTGTGTTTTGTTATAATTGTCATGGAGTAGTTCTTGAATATACTTGTGTGTAAGGATGTAGGAAATTATACTAGTGTTCTTATATGTGATGCATGTATATGATCTTGTTTAAATGAGTTTGTTGGAAAACTACTAGTCTTGTTTGATTTGTCGGTAAAACATGTTTTAAGAAAAAGGACCGAAAGGATTTCTCTTGTGTTTTATTCCAAAAAGTTAAGTGACAAACTAGTATGGGGATATGGTGATTGACAACCACCATGTTTACTTATTGAAACAATACTAGAAACATTTTCATCACGAAAGGTCGAAAGATTCGTAGGAAAGAGTTTAATAAGAAAATTTTACAAACAATTGGATTTTCTAAAGGATAATCATTAGGATAAGGACCGTAAGGATTACCTATATGTTATTGTTCTTAAAATGATTTTACAAAACATAAACCATGGGTTGGAAATCATTTGCTTATGATTTGTGCATCACATCAAGAGTTTACACCAAGCCTTCATGAACATTTACTATGATTGCCTATAGACTACACACAAGTATATATTTCTTAATATTGATTTTCACTAAAACCATAATTTTTGGAGAGAGCCTTGACAAAGCTTTCTTGTTACTAATCTTTTTAAACAAATTCTAAAGCAAAATCTCTTGGGACGATCTCGACTTACCCACCTTTGCTATCGCGAACGAGTATACTTGCTCGTATGTGTTTATAGTAATAGCCGGATAATTCGTGTATATAAATTTTTAAAACTTGCACACGGAAAGCACATCAAATTTTTTGGCGCCGCTGCCGGGGATTTGGTTTTGCATTCTTTTGTTGTTTGCTTGTTTGTTCGTTTGCTTGAAATATTGATTCCTTGCTTGATCATGATTCCTTGTTTGTTTGCTTGCATGATAATTCCGGCATCGTCAACATCAAGTTTTTGGCGCCGCTGCCGGGGATTTTAAGTATTTTTTACTTTGTTTCGATTCTGTAAAATTGGTAATATTAAAATTAGATTTCATATTGATAAGTAAAAAAAAATGGTTTTAGTGACTAACCGAATCGGTTGCGCGAGCAACCGAAACGGTTGGTGCTCTCGGAAAAGTTTAACTTTTAATTTTTTATAGTTTTTAGTTTATCTATTGTTTTGTGTTATAGTTTATAGTTTATTTCTTGTCATTTCTGATTTTTATAGATTGTCTTATAGATTGTTTCTTCTTGTTTTAGTAATTTTTAGATTTTGGATATTAAGTCATTTTTAGTTTTATTTACTTTTTAATTAATCTTGTCTTTATTGCAGTAATTAACTTAGTTAATTTTAAGTTTTTATGAGTTTAGTAGTTTTAATAATTAGTTAAGTTCATTTAGTTAATATAGTTTTTAATTAGCATAATTAATATTGTTAATTAATAAGGATAATGAGTAGACACATTTAATTAGAGTTTAAGCATAATTAATGGTAATTAATTAATTTATAATTAATAGGTTTAATTAATTAATTTCAGTAAAAAAATAAAAAAAAATAAAAAAAAAATTGGAAAATCGTCCCAACCGTTCGGTTGCAAACCGCAACTGGATCGGTTGGAAGTTTTTGGTCTGGAAGCTTACCACCAACCGAATCGGTTGGAGGGCCAACCGAAACGGTGGGAGCTCTCGGTAAAAAAATTTATAGTTTTTCTATTTTGAGTTTTAGCTTGTGTTTTTAGTCTTAATAAGTGTCTTTACTTGTTTAGAATATATTTCTGTAGTTTGTTTTGATTTTTACTAACTCTAACGCTAATGATTTGGATGTTTGTCTTTGGTTTTATTTTGTTTTGTTAGATAGTTGTTATGGATAGTTTAAGCGGGATTTCTGAGTACCTACGTAACTTGGATGAGATGTTTAAGGACACCGGAAACTCGTTGGAGAAGATTGGGAATATTTTGGAAGAAAGTAAGAAGGAGTTGGCTATGGATCCGGAATGTGTGGAAGAAGTGGGAGAGAACAAGGTTCAAGTCCCTAAGAAGAGTAGAGTTGTGGTATTCACGTAAGCACCACTAACGGAGTATGATTCACTACTTATGAGGTTTGGTACACCTTGTAGTGTCGAAGGGGTGAGTGCGTGGGACGCTCAACTAAACATGGCCTATGGTGAAAATTATATTGTGGACAAAGTTCTTGATCAAATTGGCCATGTTCGTTTGGATTATGCGGCCTATGGGAGAAAAATGGTTAAGAATCTTCGGGTTAACATTCATGGTCATATTTTCAAAGCAGATTTTGTTGTCTTGGAAGAAGGAAACGCTGATGATCCCGACGTATGCTTTGGGCGAGATTTTCTTGTGACAACAGAATGTCAAGTAGATTTTGCTTTAGGGGAGATGAGGATCAACATTACCGACTTGGAAGAGGAGAAGGGAGTAAATGAAATGCTTGTGGAGTTATGTGCTAACATGGAGAAGGAGAATGTGGAAATCGTGAAGATGGGGAAGACTAATAGAAAGAAAACCTCATCCAATAAATTAACTCCTACCACATCCACCAACAAAAACCATGATTACACACCTTCACCACCCAATACACCAAACACCTTCAAACCTTTAACCCAAGACCAAAAAGAAGCCATCTTATAAAACCTTGAGCAAAAATTTCTCGAACTCAATGAGAAAAAGCCGGTAATTGAGGTACTACAAGATTATGTTCTATACCGCAAGAAACTAGACGCGGTTATGTTAGCAAGAGCAAGGTTGGAGGATAAAGATCTATCGGAAGAGGATAGAGATAGGATCTTTTTAAGGGTATGCCACGTAAGGAGAGTGACCCGGGTAACTTCGTTTTGCCTATTAAAGTTAACGGGACCACTCCAGTGTATGCTTTGGCGGATACGGGTTCAAGCGTCAATGTTATGCCCTATCCATTATTCAAAACGTTGGGCCTAAGTAAACCACAACCAAATCACTCCAAACTAACCATGGCGGACAATTCCCAAGCAAAGGCGATGGGGGAGGTGAAAAACGTAAGGGTGCAAATTGGCTATCAACCTTACTTGGCCGATTTTCTAGTCCTAGACATACCAGTTGATAAAAGTCTACCTCTTCTACTTGGAAGACCGTTCCTACGCACATGTGGTGCAATCATAGATATGGGGAGGGGTACGATGACAATCGATGATGGGATCTTAAAACAAACCTATTATCCCAAGCCGAGGGGAAAAGTGTTGGAATTCATGGAGGATTTAGAATTGTTTAATGGGGAGGATGACTTGACTTGTTTTGAAATTGGACGTGATGTCCATGGAAACCCGATGTATGGACTACTAGCTCCACCATACTTTGATATTGAGGATGAGATGGAACGTGCACTCGCGGTGGAAGCATTCTACAATCCATTCAAAAACATCCTTGTTTACAAGAAACTCACAGATTTCTTAGGTTCTCTACCGGTTCAACTCAAAAATTTGGAATGGGGACCCGGGGTCAAGTGTTTACAAAAGAGAGGATGGAGACGGGGAATGGCACGTCAAATTTGATATACTATGCCCGGATGGGAGAAGATTTGTAAGGAAATTCAAAACTTATGAAACACACCGTGAATTGACCGGGAAATTTCAAAGTGAGGACATCTTAAGGCATGAGTATTTTGAGGAGTAATAAGGAGAAGCACAATACGATAATAACAAGCAATTGCTTGCTTGATTTTCATCTCTTGATGAAATTTTTAATTTTATGCATTTAGGATTTTTGTTTTTCATTTGATTTTTATTTCTCTTATTATTTTGATTTGAAGTTATTTAATCAATGCATTTTGAGTTTTAGTTTAAGTTATGATTATAAGTATGATGATTTAGTTTTTGAGATTAGATGTTGTTGAAATTTGAAAATGGTTGGATGAATGTTGTGTGCATCTTTAATCGGATTTTTGAGTAAACGATTGTTGCTTGGAAGGTCAAATGCCCAAGTAAAGTGAAAAAGGCAAAATTCTGTAAAAATGCAAACCGAAACGGTTGTGTCCATGATTGAAACGGTTGCATGCAAGTATATATACCAAAAATTCAATTTTTCCAGAAAAACACACACACACACACACACTAATCCTCCATCTGGGTTTCGCAAAATTCGACCATTAGAAGTTGTTTGAAGATTGTAAAAGTTGTAGAATATTATCATGGCACCTAAGCAAGTAAGCATCTGCAATCAATTAACTTAATTAAGGTTTAATTAGAGTATTTGATTCGAATTGCAAATTAGGTCACTAATTTGGGGGTTTTTGATAGAATTCGAATTAAGTTGTAATCTTTTAGGATTAATTGGGTAATTGATATAGGAATGCATTGCAAAAAGACTTGTAGTGATTGATTCAACGTGGAATGAGTATTAGATGGTTGAATTTTCGGATTTAATTAGGTTGTGCCATTGAATCAAATTAAGTTGCAATTGATGATTCCTAGTTGGTAGATGATGCGTTTTTAAATGAATTTTAGATGCCACATTGTTGATTAGAACAAGTAATTAAGAATTGAAGTTGAGATTAGCAAGATGAACATGTGATGATTGGAAGTCTTGAAAGCGAATTAAGAGAAATTTAAGGATGTGGGAATCATTGATGATGTTAGAATGCAGTTTAGGAGTGAATTGGAATTAGAAGAATCTAGTGGGAAATGGATTGGAAGGCCAAATCCTTCTGCAGGATCTGTAACCGATCCGGTTGCGTATCGCAACCAAACGGTTGGAGCTAGGTCACAAGTGGAACCGATCCGGTTGCCACTCAACCAATCCAGTTCCACGTTCTGTTGTGGGAATTTTCCGATTTTTGGACTAGACCCTATAGGCTTCTATAAACCTTATCGTTTGTTCTAACACTCTTATATTGACTTATATTTATGATTTCTACAAAGAAATGTTGTAGGTTGTTCAAGTTCGACACAGGTTCCACTAAACCCGATTGTTACCAAGTATTGCCAAAGGAACGCAAGGAAGAAGGTTATTGATGCAGGTTTTACTGACCAGGTCTTAATATTTATAATGTCTCGTTATACCTATGGTCTACCCTAGTGCACTAACGGGCAGTGTACCCGGTCGTGTGTAGTGTAGTAATCGGTAAAGCCGAGGTCGTCCCAAGAGCTATGTGTGATGGATTATAACTAAGTCTAGGTGTCATAGAATAATAATAGTTTTGATAGGGATTTAATTAATTAAACTACTAATGCAGAATAAAACAGAATAAAAGCAAATAAATGATAAAGGGAAATCAATAGAGGAGAGTGGTGCTAACCTAGTTAATCCTCCTAGCTAGTTATGCATACGTCTACTTACTTCCAATTACTTCTGGTGGGGTCAAAGTCGAGAGGACAACATTTGGTCAATTCTAACTTATCACAAATATGCCACCACAGAGAAGTCGGATGTCCCTCATAAGTCATGTTGTTCACGGTCCCTAAGCCAAGTCATTAAGTACCGCTACATGCTAGATTTATAATAGTGAATGCGCGGCCGTTAGGAACTTAGACACGCAACCCTAATTCTTAAGTTCATCCAAACGATAGGTGATCAGTTGGTCAAATCGCACAAGTAGAAAGGGTCGTCATTGGTCATATCTTACCCTTCCGTCTCATCCACTCACCTAGGGTCAAATGGTAATATCTCCTAGGCAATTGGCCTCTACCGCCATTCAAAACTACCGAACCAAGGGTGGCTACCAATAAACTATTCATGTATACACTTAGAAATAATTGTATGGAAGTAAAGCAAACGCAAACAAAACAATTAAGGAATCATAACTAGGCCAGCACCAAGAGGTGCTTAGCCGCTCATATTAATAATGCAAACCAATTCAATATTCAAAGGTACGAAATACATGAATTGAAAGTAAAAGAAATATAAAACGCTAATGCTTATCGTAGGGGAGTGATTTCTCCCTTGGAGACAGCTCCGTATGCTCCTCTAGACCTGCCTTGAGCTTTTTCCCACATTCTCTGAGTGTTGTGTGTGGAATGGAATGAATAGAAATGCTGGAATTTGTGGGTATTTATAGGCAGATCCGGTTCGGCGTAACTAATATAAGAGTTACGCCGTAACCTTCTATTTCCTCGTATTTTGCACTAGATCTGCTGGTTACGGCGTAACCTAATGAGTGGTTACTCCGTAGTCTTCAATAAACTCGGTTACGTTGTAGTTGATGCATGAGTACGGCGTAAGTATCAGCGGAGTGGAACCTCATTTGACCTAATATAGTTACGTCGTAACCTTTGGGAAGAGTTACGCCGTAACCTTCTGATAAGTTGGTTTTCTGAGTCACGTAATAGTTACGGCGTAATGTGAGAGGCGAGTTATGCCGTAACTTCTTCAAAGTAGCATACTGTGATAAATCTTTAGATATTTCTCCAGTTTCGCGTCTCTTTAGCTCCAATGCTCGTAATTTACCTGAAAGTGGAAAACAATGGAAAATAAGCGTAAATCCATATAAATGATATAAATTACAAGCATTATCGGGGGAAATTGACACTTAATATTCAGGACTATTTGATGTTATCAGTTACGTATAGCTTGAAGGCTGAAGGGAATGCAAACTTGAAGTTCAAAGATCTCACCACTGAGAAGAAACATGCTTTCAGGGAACGATTATCAAAGTTGCAAAATAGGACAGTTTTGGTTCCAAGGTTGATTGATTGGGATTTGTTTGCCGAATATGAGTGTGAAAATGAGTTGCGTCATATGATGCGGATGTCTTATGTCTATCCGGTTGATGGGGATTCGTTTGATGATTTGTCATGGGAAAGAGCATTTAGCATAAATGAAGAGGTTTATCGTGAATGGTGTATGGAGTTCTTTTCGACCATGTACTTTGAAAGAGAGGTCAATGTTTGGAACATCATGGAAGAAGTTTGTGTTTGGTTTAGGCTTTGTGGGCAGGATCACGCCTACACTTTGCCGGATTTTGTTGTTGCTCTTGGCTTGTATGAACCGAATGAAATTAAGCATCGATTGTTTGAAGCTCATTTTTCGAGGCTTAGGAGGTTTGAAAAATATTACCCTATTATCCCCGCTTACTGGAATCGCGTGGGAGATCCTTCTTGTACTAGAAGGAATGCTGCAACCATTAGGAATCCGTTGATGAGAGTGCTACACAAGTTGCTAGTAACTGGGCCGTTTCATAGAGTTGGAAGCAGGGACAAATGACATAAGCCGGACTTGTGGGTTATGATGTTGTTGGAAGAAACTAAGGATGGAAATGCGGCTTGGCTCATAGCCGAGTATTTGTCTAGGAGAGCCCCAGGAATCAAAGGTAATAGCAACATTTGTGGAGGCCATTTTGTGACGAGGTTGGCAAGGAATCTTGGGTATTATAATAGCAACGAGTTGGCTAAGTGTGGAGAGCCAAAGATTAGTGAGATTTGGAATGCAATTGGTTTTTGTAATGCTTTGAATAGGAGGACGAAAACGTTGGGAGCATGGATTGAACCACAACAACAACAACAACCACCACAGCAGCAAGGAAATGTGCCAATGGGCAATGTATCGATGGGAAACGTGCAAACGGGTACGTCTAGTAGTTTTGACTCAGGTTGGGGCGAGTGGAACCAACATTTGAATGAAATTGAGTGTAGGAATGTTTGGAGAGACTCGATGATGTTGAGGAACAATTATATCAATGATTATTCGATGCCGATTTTTCAACACTTGGTTCAAGAAGCCAATTACGAGTTGCCACCCTACAACCCACCCAATGTTCCACCATATCCTATCCCCTACACCTCTTATCCTGGACCCTATCCATATCCATATCCTAGCTATGCACCATTTCCTGACCCAGTGCCTGCATATGGTAGATTACCCGAGGTTGGAGGATCTAGCTATGATATTGGAGGATCTTCATCGGGAGTTGCAAAGGAGAGGAAGAAGAGGAAGGTTTACACAATCTTTGATGAGGAGGAGAACTATGAGACCGAAAGTGATGATGATGATGATGATGATGAAGGTGATGAGATGAGTGAGGATGACGAATGATCGTGGATCATTCTTGATTTATGGTTTCAAAAACAATGGTTATTGTGTGTCGAACAAAATTATCTCTATTTCTATCTCTTAACTATTTCTTTAGGATGATTATCATACTTTGTTTATTTTCATTTTTAAGTAGCGTTTGGATTGTTTGTTTGTTTTGTTTTGTGTATTGTGCGTATTTTGCAGTTTTGTTTGCAGGATGGATGTGACAGAAGCTTATTGTTGGTCAATATTTGGAGTTGGATAACTCACATGCTTGCTTATGACCCAATATGCATATTGCATATTCTATCCCGTGGTATCTTTTTGACAATTTCTTTTTCCCATTTTCTGTACTTTGAAGTTAATTTTATTACATTGAGGACAATGCAAAACTTAAGTATGGGGGAGGGAAGAAAATAGGAAATAGGAAAACTTTACCTAAAAACTAAAAATAAGACTAAAAACTAAAAATTGTCCTCAATGTAATAAAAACAACTTGGGTATTTCAATGGTAAAATAAGGTTTTTGAAATTTTTTGATTGAACCAAATTACGGAAGTAATTCATTTTGGATTCGATAGCATTTTTTAGCACGCATTATAGCCTTTTTCCACTTAATTGTGAGGTTTCTTTTTGTATAAAACACATTTTTTGTTTTATATTTTCTATGAGTGTGCCGGTGATTATGTCGATTCTAGAACATGTACTTGTTATGCATTACGGTTAAAATCACTCTCGAGTGATTAAAATATGTTCAAATGATAAGAGGCATCGTAGGATTTAACCCAAATGGCCTTCCATTTTACATCTAATGTTTTTTGCTAACCACATCGGTTAGTTAACCACCTTATATGGACCCATTTGTTAGTGCTCATTTTTAGCACTAGATACCCTTAATTACACCCATTCGAGCCAATCTTTTCATTCTTGTTTAAATCCAGAAAAATTCAAAAATATTTTACACCTTAAACCTTAGCCAACCCATGTCATGTCTATTGGTTTGTTGCTAGTTGTTTGGAATGTTGGATTGTTTTTTATGATTATGAAGAAGCTACACTTTGTCTATTGTATGTACCATTCTCCAACAAAGATGAAGGAGACGTCTTTCTCGTTTGTATTTTTTGTGGTGTATGCTTACACTAAGTGTGAGGGAACTTGTTATGAAAAAAAAATGGTTATAGCCAATATTCTATATGAAGAATATTGATTAGCCAATGAGCTAAATTGAGTTATATATGTTTGGAGATCGATATATGAAGAAGAGGAAAATATAATCATTTTCGGGATTGTGGTTTGTTGATGGCTAGCAACATGGAGGTTTAGACTTGACTTTATTTTTCTTTTAACACCAATTTCATAAACCATCCCATGCCTTATCCATACCATTTATAAACCCGAAGCCTTAACGTTATAACCCGAATAAAGGCCCTCTTTGATGAATTTATTTTCTTTGTTTTGATACTTGTACAAGCTTATGGTAAAAAGCATTAATCATGACTAGGCATTAAGTGATTTACACATACCCACCAATATATGAGTGTTGAGTGAATTCTTAAAATCATTCTTGAGGTGTTTAGTTGTGTTATCTTAAGTATTTGGTTCATTTTAAAGTTTCCACATAATAAAAGCAAATTAATAATTATTTCTTTTAAGTATGGGGGAATTTGATAACGCTCAAAATGAACATGTTTTAGTAGCGTTATTGTTGGTTTTGTGTATGATAATCGGCTATAATTACTCATAACTATTGCAAAAGTGCAAAAGATGCGTATTGTGTATGAGAATATAGCCAGGTATCGCAAAAGATGAAGAAATGAAGATTTCATGCACATTTGGAGAATTCCCGAGGAAGGAAATCAAGTAAGGAGGCTCTTGGACTCAATGATTAGGAAGCGCAATGATTTCTAAGTATCCACAGCAAGTAAAGAGCAAGTTTCGTCTTGGAAATCATCAGCGAAAACAAAGAAAAAGGCGTAAATCAAGAAAAGTCAACAAAAGTCAAAGCTGGAGGTACAAGAAGCGCCCAACCGTTCGGTTGGAGCCCGAAACCGATCTGGTTGGGCGAGTGAGCAAGACGTAATCGATCCGGTTGCGTTGCAACCGATCCGGTTGCCAAGACTGGAGTTACAACTTTTGTTATTTAATGTTGCATTAACTCCCCATAATCATTGGAGGCCGATCATTTCTTGTTATTTACTTGTAGAGAACGTTTTTAGACAGATAGTTATGGTTCTCTAGCTATATAATGAACCTAGACTTAGTAGTCTAGGTGTGACACAATCCAAAGTGTAATAGTTTACACCAAAGCTATTACCAACTCATATTATTCATCCCAAAAGTTTGGTTACAGCTGTAAAACGTCCACGAGGTTGGAGAGACGAATTCTCATCCATTGTTTGATCATTCGGAGTTATACGGTTAAGCTAGACGATTGGAGGCGTGTGGTTGCTATAATCCACAAATTCTAATTCTTGTAATCCAAAAGTTTAGGTATTCTATGGAACTTGTTATGAATTTCTATTCTCTTGAGTTATTTGAATTACTTTGTTACTAGTTATAATACCCGCGCAAGCGCGGGTTTTTATATATTGTGCTCTTTTAAAAATCGATTACTAATTTATTTATTTTATATAGATTTGTAAATTGTTGATATATAAACTTTATAATTAATTTAATAGTTATAATACTCGTGCAAGCACGGGGTTTTGACAAAAAAAAAATATTCTGTATTAATACTGAATATTGTGTCTTTAAAGGTAATTGCATATACTTATATAGTTATAAGTTTTGGTGCACGCACGAAGTTTACACATAAATCAAATTTATTTTAACATTTTAGTTCAGTATATACACATATAAGAATCTGCCCATGAAAATTGTGATATAAGTACAACTAATACTTATGCACGAGTTTTTTTTATTATGTATTAATATCCATTAGAATTTGGTAAAATATTTGTAAAAATTTATGTTAGGTAACTTAAGATTTAATTTTATTTAGCTAACAAAGATGTTGGCGTTGTTATTTAAATTTTACAACTGATATTATATTGTACACATGATGCAAGTTTAATAGCACATAATGAGCGTTAATAAAGTTAAAGTATACTCCTTAAAGTTTTTTAAAAATATTTTTCTAGATATATTTATATAAATAAATAAGAATTACATGAGTCATTGTTATAAGTAGAATCGTGTATATTTATTTTTATATTAAAGTAACCCGTGCTTATAATTTGATAATTATATTCCCATTTTCAGTAATTTAGCCGTATTTAAAATGTAAACTCGTATCCACATAGGTTAAACTTTTAAAAATGAAATAAATAAGTCCTTATTGAATGTATATAGTAAAAAAATTGATACTTATAATCTTATGCAAATTTATATGTTGTTATTTTAAAACAACATATACATTGTATTTTTTAAGATATAAAGTATAAAGGGTATAAAGTATAAGGGGGTATTTGTTTATAATCCAAAGTTATTAAAAAACATGGAGGCTTATAATATTATACTTAACTCTATATAATTTTTAAAAATTCAACCACTAAAGTTTTATTGATTACCTCATCTTTTTTTAAGTTTTTGTTTTCACAAATTTGACACCTATATTTTTATGTGTTTTTTTTATCAACCAAATTTTTCCACCAAATTTATTAAAGTTTGACAAAAAACAATTTAATTTTGACTTTTATTAACCAATCACATCACACGATTTTGCGTACGTGGCTAAATCGAGCCCTCCTATTGGCCCAATTATTTTTTCAATAAGAATGAATTGACAAAATCACTCTGAAATGACGTAATTCCTTTATTATATAAAAGATTACTTGTGTTTTGTTATAATTGTCATGGAATAGTTCTTGAATATACTTGTGTGTAAGGATGTAGGAAATCATACTAGTGTTCTTATATGTGATGTATGTATATGATCTTGTTTAAATGAGTTTGTTGGAAAACTACTAGTCTTGTTTGATTTGTCGGTAAAACATGTTTTAAGAAAAAAGACCGAAAGGATTTCTCTTGTGTTTTATTCCAAAAAGTTAAGTGACAAACTAGTATGGGGATATGGTGATTGACAACCACCATGTTTACTTATTGAAATAAGACTAGAAACATTTTCATCACGAAAGGTCGAAAGATTCGTAGGAACGAGTTTAATAAGAACATTTTACGAACAATTGGATTTTCTAAAGGATAATCATTAGGATAAGGACCGAAGCGAAAGGATTACCTATATGTTATTGTTCTTAAAATGATTTTACAAAACATAAACCATGGGTTGGAAATCATTTTCTTATGATTTGTGCATCACATCAAGAGTTTACACCAAGCCTTCATGAATATTTACTATGATTGCATATAGACTACACACAAGTATATGTTTCTTAATATTGATTTTCACTAAAACCATAATTTTTGGAGAGAGCCTTGACAAAGCTTTCTTGTTACCAATCTTTTAAAACAAATTCAAAAGCAAAATCTCTTGGGACGATCTCGACTTACCCACCTTTGCTATCGCGAACGAGTATATTTGCTCGTATGTGTTTATAGTAATAGCCGGATAATTCGGGTTTATAAATTGTTAAAACTTGCACAAAGAAAGCACATCATACGAGCTAACATATGCTAGACTATAATTGGGGTGACCGACACTTCACTATGGATTTTCTAAATCCTAACACGTAATGCTCGAAGTGGTCTCCAAATGAGTGCTTATTAAAAGAATAACTGAAATCTGTCTCGGTTTGGGTAAAATTGCATGATATTCTGGTTACCGCTTTTACTGAAGATGGGTTGAGCGTCTGTCACACCCCCAAATTACCTGTTTTGCAGCGGAATGGAATTCCTGGGGATTGACTGTCATAGCATCACAATCACAGTTATATTGAACGACCTAAAGTGTCGTTTGGAAAATACATCGTTTGATTTAATAAAATAATCAGAGTTTACAAAGTAGGTCCCAAATGAAAACCAAATTGTGCGGAAATAAGTTTGTTACAATTCAAACGATGTTTTAAAGTACGTAAAACCCAAGTGAGACGCGTCGTCACCACGACTCCATGAGGTGTCCAAATGCATGCCATGAAGTGTATGCCTTAGATACCTGAGATAAAACATGCTAAAAGTGTCAACACAAAGGTTGAGTGAGTTCATAGAGTTTGTTTTGAAATGTAAATCCTTTCAAAATCGTTTATGCAGCAAAGGCATTGTAAATCCACTCAGTTCCAAGTCCCGCCCATACAAAACTTGCAACCTGTGTGTTCACAACCCACTGCCAGAATGTATATAGTTTATGTTCAAGCACACATCGTCAGATGAATTCACATAATAGTGCATGACTCAATGTATCGAATCGTTTATGCAAATAAAGGCATTGTAAATTCACTCAGTTCCAAGTCCCGCCCATACAAAACTTGCAACCTGTGTGTTCACAACCCACTGCCGGAATGTATATAGTTTATGTTCCAAACATATGATGTCAAATGAATTCACACTAGTACCTAACTCGACGTAGAACAATAGCACATAATCAATAGCACTTAACTCGACTTAGAACAATAGTACATAATCAATAGCACTTAACTCAATTTATCAGTAGTCAACTGATTTAGAACGTTATACGACGTAGTACCGTAGCACGCAAACAAGAACAATTTATATAGTATAACCTTTGATTTAGAAACAATGGTACTCATGATAAATTTAAAGTACTTATGAACGCAAATGAAAACAGTTTGAGCATGTATCTCCCCCAAAACAGTTATGAAAACAAGTAAAAGTAGGGGCTACGAAACTCACTTGGTGGAATGATGCGAAGACAAAAGTGAGTACACCGAGATGAAGTGTGATACGCAAATCTTGACCTATTATGAATGTTATGATATGTCATGAGTTGCAGTGTAATGTTATGCATGCATTTCGTATGTTATTTATACCATTTGCGGGTTTTGAAAATATTACTCGTCGTCGAAAAATACTGTTTGACGCGTCTTGACCCATCAAAAATCACTTTACAAGTATTTACGTCAAAATGTCATCCTATAATGGTTTTATAATGATTTTTAGTGAAATTATCACTTTTCGTCGCAAAACAATGTCGTCGGAATATTTCATGAAAGTCATAAAAATAGCTTCCAAAACTAGTCGGAATAGTGTACGTCGAACGTTAGAGAACGAACTCGACGGTTTTGGAAAGTTTGTATCGATATCTAAAAGTTTTAGTTCAGGAGTTTTCGTCCAAAAGGTCTCGAACATAAAGATAATAGGGGTTAAAGATGGCGATTTTAGTTACCGTAACACTTATCTCGTAAAAATAATATAGTTTTTCTAAAAATAATAGTTACGGCAAGTTTATGAAAACGTGCATATCTTTGTCGTTTCAAATCCGTTTTCTACGTTTTATATGTCCTTAGCTTCGTATTGAAGTAAAATAATATATTTTTGAGAAGTCGAAATAATTTGTGAAGCTTAAGGCTCGTTTTGACCCAAAACACTAAAAACATGTTGCTGAAATTTCTGAAAATAATATATTTCGTCGTCAAACTTGTAAAATCCATAACTTCTTCGTTATAAGTCCGTTTTTATCCGTTCAAGCGGCCACGGATTCGTTTTAAAGTATATTTTCTAAAATCAAGGCCAAAGTTTCGTACCATCTGCTGATTTTTCCAGAAATTCGATTTAAGGACAGAACGTAAAATATAGTTATCGAAAATAGTTTTTCTCGGACAAAACCTATTCTAATCCCTTCAAATCAACTCCAAAACTAATCTAATCCTACCATACACCTTCTTAGGGTGTCATGGGTTCCTAATCACCATCAAGACCAAAGATTAACTTGGGAATAATTATAGGATGACTAATAAGTATATAAACCTAAAATCAAGAAATAAATGGTATAAACTACAATACATGCATATGAGCTCCAAAAATGATAAGAAACATATAAAAATGATAAGGAAACATAAGGATGATAAAAACATGCTTACTAGTGATAATGAAGAGGTGTAGGTAACAAAGGTTTTACTTAGATATCCTTGGTTTTTATTTCAAAACCATGAAAAGGATATGTTCTAGGTTGTAAAACACACTTGAAGTTGCAAAATTTCTTGATCCCTTGGAGACTTGATGATGGCCGGTTTTGAGACTCAAGAAAGAAGAGAAATATCTTTGTTTTACACCTTTGAGTATGTGAAATGTATGTGAAGTAAACTTGAGTGCAAGACTTTAGTATACCTTGAATTATTGAACAAAACATAAACCATACCAAATTTATTACAAGCCCTCCCCTTGGCCGGATTTTGGGGAGGGTTTGTCTTCATTATATATTTTTAATCTTGTACTTGTAGAAATTATTTGTAAGACTTGTAAATAAAAAGGTAAGTAAATAACTCTTGTAAGGTAAATGGTAATCTTTAGGTACAAGTAAGTTTTTGTTAGATCAAAATACAATGTAATGAGTTGATAAAATTGTAAAATACTTTCCTTGTGAAAATCGGGTGATAAAATAATTATCGTAAGATTTTTAAGAAAAAGACGTAATAATTAAACTTTAGCGATTAAAATACCAAATAAATGTGAAACACTAGGAAAACTAAAAATATAGTTTTTATAAACTAAATGTGAGTTTAAAAATACCTCGGGATCATTTTTGAAAATAACGGGTTAAATAATCAAAATAAAAACTCACGCGATAAAAATTATTAAATATAAAAATCACGCGTTGAAGGGTGAAATGAAATGTCGTGCATGAACTAATGAAATGCACATGATGTCAATGAAATGTAGACTACTCATAGTCCATATGAAATGTACGTGATGTCATGATCATGAATTCGCCGCTAAACCTCCAAGGTTACGCGAATTTGAACCAAGTAAACCAAGTTTACTATAAATGTTGTAATAATGAGACATGAATCGTGTCAAGAAATGACCTGAAAGTACGGATTGTCACATTCGCCCATCCAAAAAGGAATTCAGTCCCTGAATTCAGTTCGTGTTGGTCTCTCGGGTTTAGGGTTTGATGTGGCAAACTTTCCCATTCTCGAGCAAAATTTCCAAAAGACTTTTAGGTAACCGATTTTTGCTTAATCCAACAACTCATCAAACAAGAACTGTCATACGATTAGGCTAAATCGGTTTAGGTAACAACTTGTTTCTAGCTCGATCTTTGCAACTCATCAAACAAGAACTGCCACGCGGATCAAACTGGAAACAAGTGGTTTGAAGAAAATCTTTTGAAAATTTGGCTCGATTCCGGAATTGCTTACTCATATGAGACTACTACTCCCTTCATTGCATGATTCTTCCTGAATTAGACATAGGTGATCGGGCTATGTATAATTTAGGAGTAACTATGCAATGCTTGGACTAATCGGCTCATATGATGTTTGGTGTTGAGTCAACTGATGTTAAAATTGTGCAAGGGAATGACAGGGCATTCTCCATGTCAAAGTGATGTGAGTATGATGGGATGGGTATTTGAAGGCATCAATGTGACAATCGATCTGAAATGAAAGTGAATAACTCGAAAAATGTACGTATAAATCGCATGCAAAGTGAACATGCACTTATGATGAAATGATGAGATGCTATGATGATGTGGTTATAGTCTAGGGTCAATGATGCAACCTAGTTCTCTATAACCGAAGCTCTGATGCCAATCGGTCACACCCCAAATTACATTGCTTTTCTTGGCGGAATGGAATTCCAGAGGATTGACTGTCATAGCATCACAATCACAGTTATATTGAACGACCTAAAGTGTCGTTTGGAAAATACATCGTTTGATTTAATAAAATAATCGGAGTTTACAAAGTATAGGTCCCAAATGAAAATCAAATTGTGCGGAAATAAGTTTGTTACAATTCAAACGATGTTTTAAAGTACGAAAACCAAGTGAGGCGTCGTCACCACGACTCCATGAGGTGTCCAAATGCATGCCATGAAGTGTATGCCTTAGATACCTGAGATAAAACATGCTAAAAGTGTCAACACAAAGGTTGAGTGAGTTCATAGAGTTTGTTTTGAAATGTAAATCCTTTCAAAATCGTTTATGCAAAGAAAGGCATTGTAAATCCACTCGTTCAAGTCCCGCCCATAAAAAACTTGCAACCTGTGTGTTCACAACCCACTGCCAGAATGTATATAGTTTATGTTCAAGCACACATCGTCAGATGAATTCACATAATAGTGCATGACTCAATGTATCGAAATCGTTTATGCAGCAAAGGCATTGTGAATCCACTCAGTTCCAAGTCCCGCCCATACAAAACTTGCAACCTGTGTGTTCACAACCCACTGCCGGAATGTATATAGTTTATGTTCCAAACATATGATGTCAAATGAATTCACACTAGTACCTAACTCGACGTAGAACAATAGCACATAATCAATAGCACTTAACTCGACTTAGAACAATAGCACATAATCAATAGCACTTAACTCAATTTATCAGTAGTCAACTGATTTAGAACGTTATCCGACGTAGTACCGTAGCACGCAAACAAGAACAATTTATATAGTATAACCTTTGATTTAGAAACAATGGTACTCATGATAAATTTAAAGTACTTATGAGCATAAATGAAAACAGTTTGGGCATGTATCTCCCCCAAAACAGTTATGAAAACAAGTAAAAGTAGGGGCTACGAAACTCACTTGGTGGAATGATGCGAAGACAAAAGTGAGTACACCGAGATGAAGTGTGATACGCAAATCTTGACCTATTATGAATGTTATGATATGTCATGAGTTGCAGTGTAATGTTATGCATGCATTTCGTATGTTATTTATACCATTTGCGGGTTTTGAAAATATTACTCGTCGTTGAAAAATACTCGTTTGACGTCTTGACCCATCAAAAATCACTTTACAAGTATTTACGTCAAAATGTCATCCTATAATGGTTTTATAATGATTTTTAGTGAAATTATCACTTTTCACGCAAAACAATGTCGCCGGAATATTTCATGAAAGTCATAAAATAGCTTCGAAAAACTAGTCAAAATAGTGTCGTCGATCGTTAGAGAACGAACTCGGCGGTTTTGGAAAGTTTGTATCGATATCTAAAAGTTTCAGTTCAGGAGTTTTCGTCCAAAAGGTCTCGAACATAAAGATAATAGGGGTTAAAGATGGCGATTTTAGTTACCGTAACACTTATCTCGTAAAAATAATATAGTTTTTCTAAAAATCATAGTTACGGCAAGTTTATGAAAACGTGCATATCTTTGTCGTTTCAAATCCGTTTTCTACGTTTTATATGTCCTTAGCTTCGTATTGAAGTAAAATAATATATTTTTGAGAAGTCGAAATAATTTGTGAAGCTTAAGGCTCGTTTTTGACCCAAAAACACTAAAAACATGTTGCTGAAATTTCTGAAAATAATATATTTCGTCGTCAAACTTGTAAAATCCATAACTTCTTCGTTATAAGTCCGTTTTTATCCGTTCAAGCGGCCACGGATTCGTTTTAAAGTATATTTTCTAAAAATCAAGGCCAAAGTTTCGTACCATCTGCTGATTTTTCCAGAAATTCGATTTAAGGACAGAACGTAAAATATAGTTATCGAAAATAGTTTTTCTCGGACAAAACCTATTCTAATCCCTTCAAATCAACTCCAAAACTAATCTAATCCTACCATACACCTTCTTAGGGTGTCATGGGTTCCTAATCACCATCAAGACCAAAGATTAACTTGGGAATAATTATAGGATGACTAATAAGTATATAAAACCTTAAAATCAAGAAATAAATGGTATAAACTACAATACATGCATATGAGCTCCAAAAATGATAAGAAACATATAAAAATGATAAGGAAACATAAGGATGATAAAAACATGCTTACTAGTGATAATGAAGAGGTGTAGGTAACAAAGGTTTTACTTAGATATCCTTGGTTTTTATTTCAAAACCATGAAAAGGATATGTTCTAGGTTGTAAAACACACTTGAAGTTGCAAAATTTCTTGATCCCTTGGAGACTTGATGATGGCCGGTTTTGAGACTCAAGAAAGAAGAGAAATATCTTTGTTTTACACCTTTGAGTATGTGAAATGTATGTGAAGTAAACTTGAGTGCAAGACTTTAGTATACCTTGAATTATTGAACAAAACATAAACCATACCAAATTTATTACAAGCCCTCCCTTGGCGGATTTTTGGGGAGGGTTTGTCTTCCATTATATATTTTTTTTTAATCTTGTACTTGTAGAAATTATTTGTAAGACTTGTAAATAAAAAGGTAAGTAAATAACTCTTGTAAGGTAAATGGTAATCTTTAGGTACAAGTAAGTTTTTGTTAGATCAAAATACAATGTAATGAGTTGATAAAAATTGTAAAAATACTTTCCTTGTGAAAATCGGGTGATAAAATAATTATCGTAAGATTTTTAAGAAAAAGACGTAATAATTAAACTTTAGCGATTAAAATACCAAATAAATGTGAAACACTAGGAAAACTAAAAATATAGTTTTTATAAACTAAATGTGAGTTTAAAAATACCTCGGGATCATTTTTGAAAATAACGGGTTAAATAATCAAAATAAAAACTCACGCGATAAAAATTATTAAATATAAAAATCACGCGTTGAAGGGTGAAATGAAATGTCGTGCATGAACTAATGAAATGCACATGATGTCAATGAAATGTAGACTACTCATAGTCCATATGAAATGTACGTGATGTCATGATCATGAATTCGCCGCTAAACCTCCAAGGTTACGCGAATTTGAACCAAGTAAACCAAGTTTACTATAAATGTTGTAATAATGAGACATGAATCGTGTCAAGAAATGACCTGAAAGTACGGATTGTCACAGCGTCATTGCCACTAGATTAGGTACTCTGATCATACTTGATGCTTATATGAGCATTATGCATATGGACTCTTAGGGTTGTTTGGATTTTCTTGCGTGCATTGATTGATATAAGGGTCGATCGTCCTCTCAAAGATTCTATGGCAATTGCTATTCCTTTTATGAAGGTTTCTGGTTCTTATTTGCATACAATTAAAGTTGAATGCGAGTGGAAACCGCCAAGGTGTTGTAGTTGCTTGGTGTTTGGTCACAATGACAATATATGCGCTAAACGTGTGTCTTCTGACTCTAGGCGACTTTAGATGTTGATTTAAGGAGGAAAAGTGGACCAAGTCATATGAAGAATGTTGTTGGCCAAAATGATAGGTTCCAAGTGGTACAAAACCGCAATACTAAAGGTAAGCAACATTCTAAATCTACGGGTTTTAAAACTAAGGCATTTGGTATCGTCCGGTTTAGATGTTTCTAAACCAAATGGAGCTGGAACATCAAATAAGAATGGTAGTGAAAGGAAAAATGGGGCCATGACTTTGAAGATAGACACAACTAATATGGCCTCGATTTCTAATAATAATGGACCCGAGAACTTGGATGATATAAACCGGTTACTCTTAAGAATTCCTTTGAAGCATTGAAGGACAATGACAAGATTTTCGAGACTGCGGATACTTCAATTGTTGGAAATACTATTAATACTGTGAAGGATGTGGAGAAGGCCATGGAAGAAAGTGATAATGAAGTTGATTAGGTTTTCGATGAGACTACTCATTTCTGGCTAGTGCAGGTGCAAATGATGCAAGTCTATATGAAGACGAAGATTATGACATCTATGATACTTATGATCTTGAAGAACAATTGGTGTTTTGTGATGCGATGGATATTAAGCTTCGAGGTTGAATTAAAAGATAGTTTATGTTTGGTGTCTTGGTCAACTGTAAGTTAGTCTGTAGTAGTTTTCTTCTTTTATAGGAGTAGTTTATCTTGTTATCTATATTTTACCGTCTATGTAACGGGCTGAGATTTGAGATTCACTCACATCCAATGTATTTAACTATTTTTGGAAGTAGTACATTTATCGGGTGAAAACCCTTTACCCAAAAAAACATGATGCAATATATGTTCATGCATATATGCAACGTTAATAGGCAAATACTAACTTGGGCCTTTTAATTAAATAAAGATTGAGAAAAGTTATAACATACAGTTGGGTTGACCCGAATATGAAAAGGCAAAGTATTTTGAACCAAATATCCGAACCAAATTTGTATTCGAGTTAATCGGGTTGACACGATTAACACGAGTAATCTTACCCGATTATTTTTATTCGGGTTCGGATCCGGGTCAGGTCGAGATTTATCACACCCTTAGTTGTCAGCGATGGTAGTGAAAAAGAAAAAAATAGAAAACTTTTTGTGTCAAATTATCATCAAGTGAAAAGAAAAATCAAATTGCAGAACAGAAAACGCTCAAGCACATAAGTTCTCTTTTGTTGTGGACAATTCGCACAACTCTGTCATGTGATTAAATTTGGAGTGTTTCAAGATTAGCGTTCAACTTTTTATTCTGGGATGGAGAAAATATAATATATCAGATGCAACATAAATGACGTAATATAAAAAGGGCTATAAAAGAAACCATCTTTGAGGACTTTGACCAAGAACCAATTAGAAATCATAACGTCAAGAAGTCGCCTACTCAATTTGATAAAATGTGATAAGGTTAATTTCGTTTTAAAAAGCATAATGTCTTTTAAGATAAAAATATAAAATAAAAAGAGTTTAACATACGATGCACGTAACTTAATTAAGTATGTTTATTTTATGATGATGAGTCTCTAAGTGATTGGATTAATTTACTAATTGCATATTAGAAGACTTTTAAGAATCAAGTTTATATCCACTAATTTCTCTTTACTGTCTTTTAAATATTTATTCTTCTAGATAGTGACAATGATGATTTAATCTTCAGGTTATTTCAGGCCACAAATTAACCTCCAACCAAAAAATTGTGAAAGTGCGTAATATGTGAACAAATCTTAAGCAAAATGCCGTGTGGAATTTAGTGTCATTGTCACCTAGAAAGTTTGATGATTTCGAAGAATATGCAAAGCGACATTTCACGTGTCAAACTTTAATAGAGGTTGAGTTATTCCGTGCTTCATCTTCTCTATATTTAGTGTGGAAACGAGCCGAGCTGAGCCCGAGCTCAGCTCGTTTAAGTTTAAGTTTTAAAAGGCTCAGCACCGAGCTTTCGTTCTCGAGCAACTTCTAGCTTCGAGGCTCAGTAGTATGTTATATAGGCTCGGGCTCGGCTCGTTTATGCAATTTGGCCATAAAAAGTTAAATTTTGGCTCGAGCTCGAGCTCGGCTCGTAATAATATCCTTATTGAGCTCGTTAATAAGCTCGAGCTCGGCTCGTATATATGTTTAATGCTTAAAATATGATAATTTTTTTTAGGCTCGTTTAGGCTCGCGAGCCCAAACGAGCTTTATATGTAAAGCTCGAGCTCGAGCTCGATTAATAAACGAGCCGCAACTTAGGCTCGAACTCGGGCTCGAGCTCGTTTAGGCTCGGCTCTTTCGAGCTTTTTACCGATATGATCCCGAGCTTTTCACGAACGGCTTGGCTCATTTCCACCCCTAGGTGGAGTCATTGTATTTTAATCTTGAGTAGATGAAGCACAAAATAACTCAAAATGTTCCTTTATGGACATGTAGTCGTTTATTATAGTTTAAGAGTAAAATTAAAGCATATGATAAATGATTTAAATGAGTAAACTTACGTCTAAATTTGTGTGTAAATTGTTGGCGTATGTACCTGAAGTACCGAGCCGAAGGGCCCGACACAACCCTCCGGCGTAATGGTTAAATGGCGTCACCAGCCATAAAAGGAAGGGAATCTTAAGTCAGGATCCCTAACCTGATACAAGCAGAGGCCAAACAGGGTAAGTCAACCTCCTTGCAGCAAAAAGGTCACTCTCATCACACGTGACCCTCGAGGTAAGGACAAGACTTCTCATATAAAAGGAGAAAATTAATGCATCTAGGTCAACTCACTTTACCCTACTTTTACACATAGTAATTCTGACATATCATATTCTCATTCTCACGCCGGAGCTTGGTATAAGGATAAAACCCTAGGCGAGGCTAACGCGTGTTTTCCTTGTGTTACTGATCCGAGGGGTCTCAATCCGAAGAGTTGGACGAAGAGTCAGCCGAATGATATCTGCTTGTTTAGGTGAAGACATATTTTTACCTCAACAAATTGGCGCCATCCGTGGGACCGTTATTCAAACTACTAAGACTAGTAAATGGCGGGTCCCTCAACCGAAACACCATCCGGAGACAACCCTCCCAATCTAGAAGAACAAATACTAAGCCACATCACATCACTAAAAGCCCTGATAAAAGAACACAACACCAAAGGAAACACCCTTTACAGCCTATACGGATCGACTTTGGGAAGGAAATAGAGGAACCGACCAAGGAGGTGGAAAAAGAAAAAGATCCGAAAGGGAAAAGGGTCAAAGAAGAAGATCTGCAGAAACCCTACAAGGACGCCCCCAGATGTCCATTCACCCGACGGATCATAGAATTCGCATGACCGAAGCACGAACTACCTAAGAATATCAGACTCTACGATGGATCTACAGATCCGGACGATCACATCACTCGTTTCTCGGGGGCAGCCAATCATGGTGGATGACAGATGCCTGTATGGTGCTGGATGTTTCGGCAAACTTTGGACGGGTCAGCAAGAGGCTGGTTTAATCGCTTGCCCAACGGAAGCATAAACAGCTGGGAGGAACTCCGGGAGGGTTTCCTCGAAAGATTCGCACTCAGAAGGAAGTGTCTCAAGGATCCAATGGAAATCACAAAAATCGTACGGAAAGCCAATGAAACGCTACTAGAGTTCAAGGAAAGATGGATGATGAGGCTAGTTACATCCCGGGAGTGCCGGAGATCATGCAAATATCGTCTTTCATAAATGGAAGTAAGTCTTGCGGAGTTGGTGAAGCGTTTTTCGGATAAGATCCCAAAAACCGTGACTGAGATGATGAATAGGGTGGATGACTCCGTACGCTCCGAAGAGGCCTATAACACCACGGAACTCCCCAGAGGAGAACTAAACCGAAAATCATATGTTGCTGCACAACACCAGGACCGATCTCCCCGGGTCTCGTACTACTCAGACAAATGGAGAGGAGACCGAAGGACAGAACATCGACCCCGCGGTCAATATGCCCCTTATTACCCGGCAAGGTCAGATAATCACCGAGGTGAATATAGGAGAAACAATTACATGAGTGATACCCGCCCAATAGACCTAAGTCTCCTCACAAAACCGCCGAAAGAAATATTAGCAACAGAGCTCTAGTTGAAGTTACCACCTCCCCCACCTCTGAGGGGAGCGCCAAGAAGGGAAAACCTAGACAAGTTATGCGATTACCATGGCGAGAAAGGCCACCTCACTAACGATTGCTACCACCTCAAGGAACAATTGAAGGTAGCCTTGGAAATGGGCAAATTAGATCATCTCTTGAAAGACGTTAGACAAAGAGGAAGGAATCCCCCAAGAGACAATCAGCCCGGCATAGGAAGAGTAATCAACATGGTGTATGGCGGAGGAAAAGACAAAAAACGAAAGGCCACTAACCAAGAAGAAGATTGGATGAACGTTCCCATAGCCTTCCCTCCAGTGTTACCCGGGACGTATCCAAAGAACCATTAATAATCGAGGTAGATGTCGAAGGATATACAGTTAGGAGGATTTACGTCGATCAAGGAGCAGCAGTAGAGGTGATGTACGAGCACTGCTTTCAAAATTTGTGCCCATCGATCAAAGCAAAGCTGAGAGACACAAACACTCCACTGGCGAAGCAATCAAACCTCTTGGAAAAATCGATCTGAATGTTTGTTTTGGAAATGATGGTTTATTTCGCTGAAAGATGATGACATTCGTGGTGATAAGATCCCCCTCTCTCTACAACATCATACTAGGACGGTCTGGCATCAGAGAGCTGCGGGCGATCCCCTCTACCATTCACTCTATGATAAAGTTCCCGACACCGAGGGGAATTGCAACCCTTGTCACCAGATCAATCATAATCTCTGAATGTAGGAGGTTAGAAAAGCAATTCCTATATGAAGGTTCAAAGAGTAGAAACCGGAGCACACCGTGGAAGAAGAGGAACCCATCGGAAAGACGGAGGAGGTAATGATAAACCCAAAATTTCCTCAGCAGTTGGTCACCATCGGATGCAACTTTTCCATGGAATGTAGGAGGCAGCTGATCGAATTGTTGAAAAATAACAAGGATGTTTACGCATGGCAACTGGCCGACATGACAGGAGTCCCTCGGCGAATCATAGAACACAAGTTAAACGTCAATGTACACAATAGGCCGATCGCTCAGAAGAAAAGAACTTTCTCAGCAGAAAAAAACCAAGCAATCAACGCCGAAGTAGAAGAATGGCTAAAAGCAGGGATAATCCGGTCGGTAAAATACCCCACATGGATTTCCAACCCAGTGCTGGTAAAGAAGTCGGATGGAACATGGAGAATGTGCATGGATTTCAAAAGCATCAATGCTTCCTGTCCAAAAGATTACTACCCCCTCCCTGAGATTGACTGGAAGATAGAGTCCGTGATGGGATATAAGTACAAATGTTTTCTCGATGCATATAAAGGATATCATCAAGTACAAATGGCAAAAGAAGACGAAGAGAAAACGGCTTTCTACACGGAACACGGAACCTTTTGTTATACCAAAATGCCCTTCGGTCTGAGAAACGTCGGGGCAACGTAGCAAAGGTTGGTCGACTCCACATTCAAAAGACAAATTGGCAGGAATTTGGAAGTATACGTAGACGACATGGTAATCAAGAGCAGAAGTGAAATGGAGTTATTGGCGGACATGGCGGAAACGTTTGATAATCTCCGGGGGATCAACATGAAACTTAACCCCAAAAAGTGTTCATTTGGAGTTGAAGAGGGAAAGTTTCTCGGATACGTGGTGACGTCCGAAGGGATAAGGGCAAATCCTAAGAAGACAAAGGAGATAGCTGACATGCAATCACCCAAAACACTCAAGGAGATGGAGAGCCTCAGTGGGAAATTGGCCGCCATGAACATGTTCCTTTCACGATCTGCAGAAAAATCCTTACCATTTTTCAATACATTAAAGAACATAACAAAAGAAAACCAAAGCGAATACCGGTGGAGCGAGCAAGCCGAAGAGGCATTTCAGAAGATGAAGAGTATAATTATGGAGTTACCCAACCTAACCGCCCCGGTAGCAGAAGAGGATCTGTTCGTATATTTAGCGGCGGCCGAGGAAGCCATAAGTGCCGTATTAATGGTGGAAAGGAAGGGAAAGCAAATGCCAGTGCACTATGTTAGCAGAACATTTCATGAGGCCGAACGGAATTATGCTCCTTTAGAGAAATTGGCTCTAGCTCTTTTGCACTGTTCCAGAAGACTCAGAAGGTACTTCGAAGCCCATCCAGTCAAGGTAATCACAGACCAACCCATTCAGGACGTGTTGAAGAAACCTGAATCCTCAGTAAAGCAGATGAAGTATGCAGTGGAATTGGGAGCATACAAAATTACCTACGTCCCAAGACACGCCGTCAAGGGCCAGGTCTTGGCAGATTTCATAAATGAAATACCAGTTGGCAGAGAGGATGGAAACCGAGGAAAAAATAGGGAAATATGTGATATCTCCACGGTCGAGGAGGAGTGGACTTTATTCACTGACGGGGCGTCCAATAAAAAAGGCGCCGGAGCACGTCTAGTGTTAATCATCCCAGATCAGACAGAATATACTTATGCTCTTAGGCTAAACTTCCCCAGCACCAACAACGAGGCGAAATACGATGCATTACTAGGCGGTCTAAGAATCGCAAAAGATATGAAAATCCAAGTTTTGAACGCTAAATTAGATTCAAATCTGGTATCAAGCCAAATCAAAGGAGAGTTCACCACTTACAAGGAGAGCATGGCGAAATACCTGGCAAAAGCAAAGGAATACATTGGATGTTTCAAACGGTTCCGAATACAGAATATTCCCAGAGCACAAAACCAGAAGGCCGATGTACTAAGCAAACTAGCGTCGGTTGCTTTCGATCATTTAACCAAGGAAATACTCGTGGAGGTACTGGAAACGCCTTCAACAAAAGAAGAAATCATCGGAGCAATAGTGGAGGAGGAAGAGGAGAACTGGATGTCTCCAATCATCCGGTGCATCACCGAAGGAAAATGGCCGGACGATGAGAACGAAGCAAGAACCCTTCGGATGAAAATCAATCACTATACAATGGAAGATGGGGTATTGTTCAAGAAATCATACTTGGGCCCAATGTTAAGATGCGTGGGCCCACTACAGGCCAATTACGTGGTAAGGGAGGTGCATGAAAGAGCATGTGGAATGCATTCAGGCCCAAGATCCGTGGTGGCGAAGTTGATAAGGCAAGGATATTACTGGCCGACAATGCATAGGGATACCAGAGAGGTCATTCAGAAATGTGAATCCTGTCAGATACACGCTCCGGTACCTAAGTTACCAAAAACCCTTATGACCTCCATCATGTCACCCTGGCCCTTCTTTCAGTGGGGAATGGACGTGCTAGGCCCTCTTCCAGAAGCACCTGGAAAAGTAAAGTATGTCATTGTGGCCATCGACTACTTTACAAAATGGATGGAGGCCAAGCCGTTAGCAAAAACTATAGGAAAGGAAGTCATAAAGTTCGTGTGGGAAAATATTGTATGTCGTTTCGGCCTGCCACACATAATTGTAAATGCATAACGGCGAATTTCATCCATGACCCCTTCAAGTCTTTGGTGTGAAAAGCTAAACATAAAACAGATAAACACCGCGGTGGCACACCCCCAAGCCAATGGTCTAGTAGAAAGGGAAAACAAAAGCTTGATGCATGGTTTCAAGACAAGACTGGGAAAAAGCAGGGCCGGATGGGTAGACGAACTGCCAAATGTATTATGAGCTCACCGAACATCTCTCAAGACAAGCAACGGCGAAACCCCGTTCAGCCTAACATACGGGAGCGAAGCGGTAATACCGGCGGAGATAGGGATGCCAACCTTCCGGACAATGATGGTGAAGGAGGAAGGGAGTGAAGAGGAAATCCGTCTAAACCTAGACCTGCTACAAGAAAGGAGGGATTCAGCAGCAGTCGAAGAAGCTAGATACAAGAAGAAAGTGGAACAATACTACAACCGGAGAGTAGGAAAAGTTCAAAGTTGGAGAATTTGTTTACCGGAAGAACGAAGCAAGCAGACAGGAGAATCAAGGGAAATTGGGGCCAAACTGGGAAGGCCCATATCGCGTCATCGAGGCATATGAAGACGGTTCATACAAGCTACATACAACTGAAGAGAAAGAAGTGCCCCGCACCTGGAACGCAGTGAATTTGAGGAAATGTTTCCTGTAATTTAAGAAAAGCTTTGTAATCCTAAGCCCAAGGGGCAACTAATTACAACTTTTAATATTTATTAATGAAAAGTATAGCTCCCCGGACGACGGAGGATCAATTTTCCCTATTTACTATTTATTGAACATATTTATCAAATGACCCCGGCAGGCTCGCGACCTCCGGGGAAAGATGGTCAATGTTCAAAGATGGCTCATACCCAAAAAGGGTTGCCATGAGAAAAAACCAAATGGTTCATACCCAAAAAGGATTGCTGAGATATAAAACTAAATGGTTCATACCCAAAAAGGGTTTCCAAGGTGTAAAACCAAACGGTTCATATCCATAAAGGGTTGCCGAGACATTAAAAATAAACGGTTCATACCCAAAAAGGGTTACCGAGGCATGAAAATTAAATGAGTCATGCCCCGCAAAGGACAGCTGAAAAGAAAAGCCGGACAATCAACGCCAAAGAATATAAAGAAGATAACAACAAGTCAATATTGCATACAAGGAACATAAACAAGCAAGGTAAAATATAATATTCAAATTCCAACACACCAAAAGAGATTCTGTTAACCACCAAAGTATCACAGGCATAAAAAAACAAAATTGCCTCAGCACTACACCATTACAAATCCCCCGGTACATGTTCACAATTAGTACAAGTTATAACACTAGAAGAAATCAAACTTCTTGTTGGGAATTATACGTTTGAGTTGATAAGACAAAAAGAATAAAACAAGAGGGACTTAATACGACAAGAAGGAAACCTACAAAAAGATGGAAGGACTTTCTTGCAAAAGAAGTTTTATTTATTAGTCCTTAGTAGAGATTTGTAAACCCTAATCCTCTAGTATATAAAGAGGACATGGGGTGTAGGTTTTAATACAAGTCTTCCAAGATGTAGTCGACTAAAAGGTGTGTGTGTGTCCTAGGCGTATAGTCTTGTAAATGCCTAGCTTATTAGTTTAGTTAGTAGTTTAGTTATCTAGACGTGTTCCTATAAACGTCTAAGATTAGTTAGTATTAGTGAATGAAAACCTTGTTCAATAACAAAGAATTGATTAGTTTATTCCGTTGTGCATGTTATTAGTCTTTGTTATTGATCCCTAGCTGAGCTCATAAACGATCTTATCACTTCTGTTGTAGGAGGAATTTTATTCCCCCCGTCATCCCTTTTCTCCCCGGCATCTTTCTCGACGACTCCAACCGCAGGGCGTGCTGGAGCAGGATCCGGCATGAGAGCCATGACTTCTTTGACAGTGAGCGATGGCAAGAATTCAATTTTATCCACGTAGGGATACTTCTTCACAAAAGCTCGTCATACTGTGACCAAATACTTAGCGAGCTTCCGTGTCCAAATCCTCGGTCTCATCCAAAATCTTCTTAACACTTTTCTCTGTACGACCAATACGCACCCCATCCAACCACCCGGCCATCCCGCACAAGCTGAAGGGGACAACCAACGAAGCTTTATACTCATGACTGCCAAGAATACGAGTCACGGCAGTGGGGATGAAGTCTCTGACGAGATTAGACCGGACTATCTCCAAGTTCCCCGCGGTCACAGCCAACTCTGCGGCTCCTTGCGGAGGACCTCATTCTCTTCTTCCACATTTTTTATAGCTCCCCTAGCCTCCATCAACTCCTTTTCTAACCAGAGATCTTCTCACCTTGAGCCAAGGACAGTTTCAACCATTCGGCTTTTTCAGCCTCCAAGGTACGCACATGGTTTTTCAAACCCTCCTCCCGGGCAGAATATTCAGCAAGCTCATCTTTCGCGACCTTCAACTCCCCCAGCGTCTTACTCAAGAAATCAAAATTCTCCCTAGCAGCTGCCTCACACCCCTTATGCTCCTCAACCAAATCTTTATGTTCAATGCCAAGATTTTCGAAATGAACAAGCATGTCCGTAAAAGCAAGACTCCCTCTAGCCAGAATAGCCCAAGACCTCTGCACCGCTTCGGTGTCCGTCATACTTTTCAAATAGGTCTCTTTGGCAGGGGGGAGATGAACAAGGAGATTCATGTACTTGTCATAACCCTTGACTCTTTCATCCTTCTTAATAGACCACCCCGGCACATATGTAGCACTGGATGAAGCTTTCCCTTCTTCATCACCACCCTTATCTTCATGATGCTGAGGAGGAGAAGAAACCCCTACAAGAATACAAATAAAGACAAGCAATAAGCATACATCACCCTTATCTTCATGACGAAAAGGAAGAAAAGACGACCTACTGTTTTCCTAGGGAGCAGGCTGCTCAACAATACGGGACACCTCATGATCCCCATCATGGTCCTCAGGACACTCCTCAGCATTCCTAGCAGCATTGGAAACATCCAGATTGTTGCTGTAATGACCCTCCGGATTTTCTTTCTCGACGGTATTGGGGTCATTCGGCTGAGAACCCTCAGGGGGTATAGCATTCAACGGTGTGGGATTGGTGGTTGACTCCACATTGACAACGGGTGGCGGACTTTTGTTTCTCCTTTTTTGAGGTTGCCCAGAGCCACCCTCTCCGTGACTTTAAACCCCCGGCCTCAGCAGCTTTCCTTTTCTTTTCCTTGGCCTCCAAAACCTTTGGGTCGGCCACCTCGACCCTCTTCATCGCATCAGATTTGGGTGGAACCGGAGTGCCAGCTTCACTAGGGAGGGTAACATGCATAAGGTGAGCATGCTCCTGCTCATAACGATCCCCCTGGGTCATAGCCGCCCCCTTACGATACCTCGGCTTGATCAGATAGTCAGACATGGTTAAAGCTGCAACACAAACAAGAAACTATAAGACCATAAGAAACACAAATTCCTAACTAAATAGATAGAACACATGCTAAATACCATTCCCCTCGGCATCCTTAAAAGCCGCCCGAAAACCCGGATATTTCCAGTTTGCTGATAACCCAACGGCGTACAAAAAACCCGGCGGAATCTTTATCATATCAATTACATTGGCGGAACAAATTGACATCCGGCATTTAAAACTCCCCGGTAGGAAAGGGGTCGGAAACATCCGAATCTGGATGCCTCCACAGCATAGCAAAAGGGACAGCCCGACGGTCAATCAAAAAGAACATACGCTTCCAACCTTTCAACCCAGACAAAATCTCCTTAAAGCAAACCCGGCGGTTTTTACCTTCCCGTTTGGCAAAAGTGAACCAATGTCCTTGTTTATGTAATTTATAGAAAGCATGAAAAAGGGAGGTGGTAGGAATGATATGAAGGCTACGGCTATATAATTCAAAAAAGGTAACCCTATGTAAACCTATCGGCACTAACTGTGAAATATGAACCTTGTAATAATGAAGAACGTCTAAAAGAAAAGTAGAAAACGGGACGCTAATCCCCCCTTCCATAAAATATTCTAAATATAAACCTATAGCATCATCTCTCAAATGTCCCATCGTAAAACCGGGCGGTGGGAGCCTCAGATGGAGATCAAGGGGAATCCCAAAATTATCCACGCCCATTGTAACCCCGCCGTCATATTCGAGGTGTATTTATCAAGATCAAATTTAGGTTGACGGACGCCATTACCTGAAGCGGTCAGTCATGACCGGAGGACGAGCCGGACGGTTCTGACATTATAACCGGAAGGGAATTGAAATAGCCTAAGTTTAAAGTATAAGGAAAACTAGAAAGTACCTGGGCGTGAGATCGAAGAACACAAAACCGTTCGCTAAAACGCAGAAAACGTGTGGAGTGCGAAACTTTACTTGGTAAAAATGAAAGTAGCGGCTATTTATAGGGAAAAAAGGATAGGTGAAACGTCCCGTCGTGTCAGACGGAGACGTGGCGTATCAAATCACCACACAAGACGCGTCAGCATCCACGTGGCAACATCCTAGACCACAGTAAGAAAATCAATGCCTCGTCACACAGGAGCATTTATTAATTTTGGCACCATAAAAAAAAAAGAAGGGAAGGAAAGCGACACAAAACCCCGGCAAAGACCATCAAGAGACACTCCAAATATCATGTAATGCATACATCAACATGATACTGGGGACATGTTGTATGTACCGACTGAGTCGAAGGGTCTCTAAACCATTCGCAAACGCACGAAATAACTTAGACCAAACAGGCTCCAAGACAACATAGGCCGAAGGGCCTAACACAACCCTCCGGCGATTAAATGGCGTCACCAACCATAAAGGGAATGGAATCTTAAGTCGGATCCCCTCGACTGATACAAGCGAGAGGCAAATAGGTAAGTCAACCTCCCGCCCGAAAAGGTTACTCTCATCACACGTGACCCTCAGGTAAGGACAAGACTTCTCATCTATAAAAGGAGAGAAATTACTGCATCTAGGTCAACTCTCTCTACCCTACATTTACATATAGTAATTAACCACATTTACATATAGTAATTAACCACATTTACATATAGTAATCATACAATAAACAATACTCCATGGCAAAACATGCATGTTCCACCATGGATTCCGCATAACAATTATCACCCAAGATACGCATATTACATGGCACATAACAATTATTCATTAATTAACCACATAAAATAAGCATGCAATCCTAGGGTTTCTACAAGTTTTACAAAATTAAAACCTAATTATATAAATATTAGGGTAATCGACCCATATATAAAAATTAGGGTTTCGAATTCAAAACCCTAGAAACCATCAAAAGCATGCAAATAACCATAAAGATTCAATTTTATGTGTTTCGTAATTAATTACATCATATTAACGGCTGTGATGCCACTTTGTTGGAATTTTATACTTATAACAATTATACATAAAACAATTAACATCATCAAAGCAAGCAGCGAAAGACAATAGGAATAATATATGTAATAAATTAACCAAACAAGAAAGTGCATACCTTTTAGCAATTCAAGTAATCAAACGATGATGTGATCAAGTAACAAAACCCAAAACCCTAAACTAGGGTTTCACAAAATCGTCCCACCCAAAAATCGACCACCAAGGAATACAAGCTCAAGTGTGCTTGCTCTTCGTTCTTGTACACACGCACTAATAGCGATTTGATGTGGAAAAGCTAGTTCCTTGAATCACAAATAAACCAAACACTAGTTTCTTTCACTTGGAAAAATCGATCCCTTTGTGGAGGGAGGTTAACGATCGGCCAAGAGAAAGAGGGAGGAGAGGAGAAGAGAAATTAGGTTATCAAAGTGATCCAAGGTTAGTCAATAATGAATACATTGATTTGTATTTATAGTTAACATATCTTGGAGTACAAGTTTGAGTGGGATTGGGTTTGAAAACCCTCCACCGATCGGCCTATTCAATCCCAAGGGGATTCTAGAACTTTCCTGACATCTAATTTCATTCTTAGTCCTTATAGTTAATATTTAACGACCGTTAACCAAACCTCGTTAATCATTTAACTATCGTTATGTTTTATTTAGTGATTAATAATTAATAATAATAACGTTTTATTTATATTAATTATGTACATCAATTCTCATACGTAATGTGCAATCCCGAAGTCTCGAGTTCAATGACATACTATTATTTTAATATCCATTAAAACCTTTCAGCTCCCACTTGGATATTACTAAATATAGTAATGACATTGGTTAGTCTAGCTTTCACACGCCATAGCGCAGATCAAATCGAGTATAGTCTCCTGGAAAAAACCATTTAATGATTCATCATTTTACTTATCCTTTTGTTACTAATACTACATTAACTATGAATATGGATCAAGTCATTTCATAAGTTAATATTCTGCTTTCGTTGTATATGATTGAACAAGATTACCAAATCATCTGAACGTATTCCGGATAGATCTTGGGTATGGCCATACAAACATCTTGTCAACCCTACGAGGGGCCCAAATATAGTATTATGCTTTGAAACAAATTCAAAGGAACAAATTCTCTTGACTACAAACATAACTCATGAATTTTGCAACACTTCCAAAAATAGCCCTTATAACTACCGCCACGGATAGCGTTAGACTATCTTACACAAATGCACTACATTCATATCGCTTATCTCGGTATCTCAAGTCTGAAGATAAACACTTCATGATATACTTAATGATAAAATCCAAAAGTATCATCATGTAAAGTTGGGATGAGTCCAATATTCAATTCATTGAATATCATGTGAATCTGTATGTCCACGCATCAATATAATATAAAAGTATATTCTACCAAAACTCAGATTTGTCTTAATTCAATGACATTCCCATATCATTGATCGACAACGGACTATTTAGAATAACATAAGTTATTCACGGATTAAACATGCAAATATAGGATATAATATTAAGAAAATGAAAAATAAACATAACAACTATTTTATTTCATTAAAGTAATATTTGTTCATAACATCCTTTATCCAAATACTAATCACAGATCTGCATGAAACTACTAGCTAAACGAAGACCTATCCCATCGGCATGGTCAAGTAAGTTTTTCTTTTGGCAAAGGTTTCAGTAAAGGGATCACTAGATTATCATCTGTTTGAACTTTGAGTAGATTGATTTCACCTATGTCGACTTGTTCTCGAACATAGTGATATCGACGAGGAAAATGTCCGGCGCCCTTCATGACTCCAGGCTCATTGGCAAATGTTATTGCAGCAGAGTTGTCACAATACACATTTAAAGGTAATTCGATTGAGGGCATTACTCCGAGTCCCAAATTGAATTTCCTAATCCAAACAGCTTCCATCGCAGCTTCAAGGCAACTATGTACTCAGCTTCGTAATAGACATACATAACCGTTGTTTGTTTCTTGCTCTTCCAAATCAACTGCTCCTCCATTAATGACAAAGACATAACCAGTTTGAGACTTCGTATCATCTTTATCGTTTGGAAAGACGCATCGCAAAAACCTGTAACATCAAGTTCTGCATCCGATTTCTCCATACACTAGAAACATTTCTTTAGTAGCCCTTAGATACTTAAGAATGTTCTTAACACTTGCCGTGTTTCACACGGGTTCGGTGATACCGACCGTAATGTTCTGCAAACGCCACATCGGGCCTTGTACATCTTAAGATACATGATAGATCCTACACCAAGCATAAGGAACTTTTCTCATGTATTCCACCTCGAAGCGTTGAAGCGCATAGTTTATTACTTAAGCCATGTTCAACTTGCATTGGCAAATATCCCTTCTTGGAATTTTGCATACTAAATCTCTTCAATATTTTATCAATGTAAGCACTTTGGCTTAGTCCAATTAACCGCCTTGATCTATCTCGGTAGATCTTGATTCCCAGAATAAATGCCGCTTCCCCTAAGTCCTTCATAGAAAAGCACTCTCCAAGATAAGACTTTACATCTTGCATACTTGGAATGTCTTTTCCCATGATCAATATGTCATCGACATATAAGACAAGGAAAATAACATTACTCCCACTAGCTTTGTGATACACACATGGCTCATCAAGATTTTGAGTGAAACCAAATTTCTTGATTTCTTCATCAAACTTCTTGTTCCATTGCCTTGATGCTTGCTTCAATCCATAAATGGATCTTTGAAGTTTGCATACACGCTTCGGAAACTTTGGATTCACAAACCCTTCAGGTTACGCCATATAGATGTCCTCATCTAGGCTTTAAGAAGGCGCTTTGACATCCATTTGTTATATCTCATAGTCATAGTACGCAGCTATGGCTATAAGAATCCTAATAGCTCTAATGTCCGCTACAGGAGAAAATGTCTCCTCGTAGTCTACCCCATAGGTTTGAGTATAACCTTGAGCTACAAGACGAGCTTTATAGGTGTGTGCATTTCCATCCATGTCAGTCTTTATCTTAAAGAGCCACTTACTTCCAACTACCTTAGCATTTGGAGGTAAGTCAACCTCTATCCAGACTTCATTATCTTTCATGGATTGCATTTCCCAATTCATTGCAACTCGCCATTTTTCCTTTTCAGGACTCATCATGGCAGCTTTATAGTTAGCAGTTTCACCAAGATCCCCTAACATATATTCCTCAGCTTCTACGTTGAGACATAGACGCCAGTGCACGCGTAGTCCTTGCGGATCTACTAATGGGAACCACTTCAATCTCGGTGGAACGCCCGGACTTTTTAGGTTCTACTTGAGGTTGGCTAGTGTTTCGAGAAGGTGTTGTATCTTCTATATCATCTTCCGTGATCATAAACTCTCCCACTAAATTCATGAGATATGAGATCCCTTTCAAGGAATTCTCCATACCTAGCAACAATTACTTTGTTTTCGGGTGGAAAGTAAAAGTAGTAACCCATAGTTTCCTTTGGGTATCCTACGAAGATACACTTAACAGATCTAGGTTGCGGCTTATCGCAGAGAGTCACGTTTAACAAACGCCTCACAACCCCATACCTTTAAGTAAGACAAGTTGGGAGGTTTCCCATACCACACTTCATAAGGAGTCTTATCAACCTTCTTAGTTGGAACCATATTCAATATGCGAATGTTAGCTTTCTAAAGCATAATCCCAAAAGGATAAGGGAAGAGTTGTAAGATTAAACATAGATCGCACCATATCTAGCAATGTACGATTCCTTCTCTCAGATACACCATTTTGTTGTGGAGTATATGGAGATGTGAGTTGCTGGACAATACCACACTCATCTAGATAATCTTTAAACTCTTGGCTTAAATATTCACCACCTCTATCGGATCGAAGAGCTTTAATCTTCTTTCCTAGTTGCAGTTCTACTTCACTTTTAAAAACCTTAAATGTTTCAAAGACTTCATGTTTATGTTTAAGTAAATAAACATAACCATAACGATTGAAATCATCAGTAAAGGTTAAGAAGTAGCTAGCACCCTTTCTTGACACATGTCTTAGTGGTCCACATAATCGGTAGATGTATCACACCAAGAAGATCAGAAGCCCTTTCTAAACTATTTGTATAAGGTTTCTTGGTCATCTTCCCAGATATGCAAGATTCGCATTTATCAAATGATTCATCATTGATGTTTTGCAAAAGCCCATCGTGTGCAGTACTGTTGCATGCGTTTTTTGCCTATATGAGCAAGTCTACAATGCCAAAGAAATGAAGAATCCAAATCACCTTTGATTCTTTTATTATTGATGCTAAAGACGTAATTAATTTCATCAACAACATTATCATGCAAATCAATTTCAAACACACCATTTACTGGAATAACATTAAAGTAAAAACATCATTTAAAGAAATCGAAATTCCATAATCAGTAAATGTATGAACGAAACCAATATCTTTTAACAAGGAAACGAAGCGACACCCCTAACAATGGAAGGTGCGTAATGACAATCGCTTAATGACAGTACTAAACCCGAAGGTAAAACTAAATCAAACGTGCCTATAGCTTCAACGATTGCATGTGCTCCATTACCCACGTGCAGGTATTGCTGTCCATAGGCAAGCTTCCTTGCTCCTTTAAGTCCTGCAGTTGTATTACATATGTGAATACCACATCCAAGATCATATACCGTGAATTTATTTTATGAGGAAAAGCAAATAATTCTATCATCAAAAGAGTACACGAAGTACCGCCACGCTGCCGATATTTTTATACCTCTTATTGCGTAACTCATCAAGGTACAATGGACAATTCCTCTTCCAGTGTCCAACCTCGTGCAGGTGATGACAAGCCATATCCTTCTTCGGATTTTCACGCTTCTTGGGAGGGTACTTCTGGGTTCTTGCTTTGATAAGTCATAACTTGTTTTCCTTTATCAGCTTTACCCTTACCTTTCCCTTTCTTGATCGCTAGCGGCTTATTAGGCTTAGAAATTCTACCCTTCTGGATGGTCAAAACCGCAGGTGTAGAAGCCTTCTTGGGCAAACCTTTTTCGTAATCAATGAGCATTGCATGTACCTCATCGATTGTCTTCCCCGTGCAAGGCATATTATAATTGCGCACGAAACCATCAAACTCCTTATTAAGGGATCTGTTGATAAGGCCAATTTGTATGTCATTAGGGTAGACATAGTTAAAACGCCCCAACGGGTCCATGTAACTCATCATTTCCAAACACGCTTACGGTTTCCCTGCTCCTTGCTTGCAACTATGAAGAGCATCTATCAAATCATACTGCTCTTCACATACGGCTTTTTCAAACAACCTTTGCAATTCTTCAAGCATGAGATTAGGGAAGTAATTCTCAAACAGCTTTTGCAAGCTTGAGTTCATACTCCGAGCATAATGCAAAGCGACCTCATTATACTTGTCATACTCAGATTGCCATGCGTGCTTGCAAGTAGCATCACTGGTGTTCAGAGGACAAGGCGTAGTCAAATAATTGAGTCTTTTGGCAACCCTCAAGAAAATTCTTAGTTGCCGATACCAATCATTGAAATTCGCGCTACAGTCAATTTCTCTCGATCAAACATAGATTTGAACGACGAGGCTAGTGCATTAGATTCAGCTTGAGCCATTTCTACAGAAATAAAAGTTCAAAAGTTAGTACTTTCGATAAGTAATCATTCAAGAAAATAAAATACCCTTTGGTCAATATAAATATTAACCATAGAATTTTCCTTGAATTTTGGATCCTCATTATCATAGTTCCACCACATCAGTTGATCTGCTAGTGGTGAAAGTATAGAATAGGTAATCGTTGAAAAACGATAATTGACAAACAAGTTTTCAATTCCAAAAGTTATGGGATTTACAATTTTGCCAAAACAATTAATGCAAAACGTAAGCATGTTTCATCCCATCTCATGCCTTAAGCCTTAGGTCTCACTAACAACTTAATTAAGTTATCCAATTTAGAAACTGCAAATCATAAAGCTGAGGTCTCACACAACTAAATAATTCACCTCGTTATTGTAATCTAGATCAAGGTCTCACATAACTAAATTACAACTTCAAGTGTTTCATATCATTAGATGGCATAAACTTAAATTTTAAAGGGTACAATTTTGACGTGTAATCAAAACTTATGTATAAAGAAGCATGCATACAACTTTATAACATAATATTTTTCGAAAAAACTTACATTAGATTTTTAATTGCTAAGATTGAATTCTACAAAGTTTTAATCGATGCGTTGAGAAACTTACAACTTTGCACTAAGATGCTTCGTACATTGAATGGTTATACTAGGTAGCTCCAATCGAACTCACAGAGGCGAGGACCGTAAGCGCATAGCATAACCTTAGACATCCTTTCGGTGAGATGTGCTCACTTCTTAAAAAAACCCCTTTATAGTTTGTTCTAGTGGGTGAGCCGTTCTAACCATTTAGTACAGATCGCATCAATCGATTAAAAGTTCAAGAATAATTCTTAGATAACAAATCAATTTCGCCATTATTTAGTCTATTTAATTTTCTATTCCAAAAAACCCTTTTTGCTTACTAACATGTCAAACAATATATAAACAAAAAGCACTTTAATAAAAATTAAACACACTCAAATAATATAAACATATAACTTAACACTTTAACATATGTAAAAAACAATTAGCCACATGCATAATCATTTCAATAAACTCTAATAACAATTCTAGGCGTAAATTAATGCATACATTAACTAGGACTTTCATCTCGCAAGGTAGATGAGCCACATACATCGACAAGTCGATTCGCAAGTAACGAAGTTAATAGTATACTAATTAGCACATAACGAATTTTATTAGTTATAATTGAGGTCTTCCCCAATTCGATAATTATTAAATAAATAAAACATGTGTGTATCACTTAACAATTAATCAATCATACAATAAACAATACTCCATGGCAAAACATGCATGTTCCACCATGGATTCCATAACAATTATCACACAAGATACGCATATTACATGGCACATAACAATTATTCATTAATTAACCACATAAAATAAGCATGCAATCCTAGGGTTTCTACAAGTTTTACAAAATTAAAACCTAATTATATAAATATTAGGGTAATCGACCCATATATAAAAAATTAGGGTTTTGAATTCAAAACCCTAGAAACCATCAAAAGCATGCAAATAACCATAAAGATTCAATTTTTATGTGTTTCGGTAATTAATTACATCATATTAACGGCTCGTGATGCCACTGTTGGAATTTTATACTCATAACAATTATACATAAAACAATTAACATCATCAAAGCAAGCAGCGGAAGACAATAGGAATAATATATGTAATAAATTAACCAAACAAGAAAGTGCGTACCTTTTAGCAATTCAAGTAATCAAACGATGATGTGATCAAGTAACAAAACCCAAAACCCTAAACTAGGGTTTCACAAAATCGTCCCACCCAAAAATCGACCACCAAGGAATACAAGCTCAAGTGTGCTTGCTCTTCGTTCTTGTACACACGCACTAATAGCGATTTGATGTGGAAAAGCTAGTTCCTTGAATCACAAATAAACCAAACACTAGTTTCTTTCACTTGGAAAAATCGATCCCTTTGTGGAGGGTTAACGATCGCCAAGAGAAAGAGGAGGAGAGGAGGAGAAGAGAAATTAGGTTATCAAAGTGATCCAAGGTTAGTCAATAATGAATACATTGATTTGTATTTATAGTTAACATATCTTGGAGTACAAGTTTGAGTGGGATTGGGTTTGGAAACCCTCCACCGATCGGCCTATTCAATCCCAAGGGGATTCTAGAACTTTCCTGACATCTAATTTCATTCTTAGTCCTTATAGTTAATATTTAACGACCGTTAACCAAACCTCGTTAATCATTTAACTATCGTTATGTTTTATTTAGTGATTAATAATTAATAATAATAACGTTTTATTTATATTAATTATGTACATCAATTCTCATACGTAATGTGTGCAATCCCGAAGTCTCGAGTTCGAATCCGGACATACTATTATTTAAATATCCATTAAAACCTTTCATGTTTTCCTTGTGTTACAGATCCGAGGGGTCTCAATCCGAAGAGCTGGACGAAGAGTCAGCCGAAGGATATCTGCTTGTTTAGGTGAAGACATATTTTTACCTCAACATAAACCTACATGTTACGGAGTATTAAATTTTAAGGCTTGTGAGATGTATGACCTGAATGTTCAAGCAAAAGTTAATGCATACTTTTATTTATGACAATCATGTCTCAAAACATGTAACTATTGTTGCAAAGATGTTAATTTTTTCATACATTGTTTGGATATGGTTGAAATCGTGGACAACTTACATCAATCCTAATCTATGATTGCTTACTAATTATAGGACGTATATGTATTCCAGATTTTCTTTTTGTGGATCATGTTTTGTTCTTATAATGATGGAGAACGTTCATATAAGGATTCTTGATTATTTTGTTTTTCCAATTCGCTTATGTTAGCCACTTTTTTTTAACGGCAACACTTTTGTTAGCCACTAGTCATGTTATAAGCAACAATATCTTTTTTGACAAAAGTAAATGCAAACCCAAACGGCTAAACTATCTAGTATCTCACGTATTCGATTCTCGAAGTTATTTCTTTTCCCAATTTACTTAGGTGTTCGACACACAACAATATCAATACTACATATAAGGAGAAAATGTTTTTACTTAAAAACATCTATTAGATATATATGTTGGGATTTATTAACCTAGTTAGCCAAGTAACGCAAAATGAGTACGACGGAATTGGATCTAGTAATTGCAATTAGGTAAACACGTATTTAATAAACAATAACGAATAAAAGGTAAATAGAAAAACAAACCTTTGGCGACAATTGCACGCAAGTGAACGAACAAGAAAACCAAAGAAACCCAAGTATCTAAAATAGATACTTCTACGAGTATCACACACAAACACTTAAACTAAGTACGTTCGATAAGACCTAGTCGAGAACGTTTAAACAATCAACCCCTTGAAAACACTTGAATACCACGAACTAGAAAACCCAAGAACTTCTTTCTTCTTTCTGCCCGAGAATAATGTTGTCCGAGAAATGCGACCTCTTTGTTACGATATCGGACAAAACGTCCGAGATGTTTCTTCTTCGTTGTTCGAGAACCACCGCAAAAACACTAAACCTTGCTGCCAAACTATTTCGACAAGGAACTTTGGAATAGGAAACCACCAATCGATCTAACCCTAAACAACTTGAATCGTTGCAAGTTTAGGAGTAATCAAAACAAACTTAAACCCTAATCGATTTAGGATAAAACGATTAGGGAAGAACAAGTAATTCGGCTGGGGTAAGGGTTTTAGGGATATGTTATTATGTTTACCATGCATGAGGGAATGGGTGTGTTTATATACGGTCTTCACCGACCCTTGTCTTGGGTCAAGACTTGGTCGACAAGCAAAAAGCCCAAACACTCCTTACACCGATCGATTTAAACAAGCTGGGTCCAAACACTCCTAAACCGACCCACTTTACAATTTGGACAAGCCCGTGGATCGGATATACATGCATGCATAAAACGGGTATTACGTATTCAAATGATGAAACGTCGACGTACACTCGTGTTTAACGTGTGTGCCCCATAGGCTCACACACTTTTAGTTGTTTACGCGTGTTTTAACTCCCACAAACCAACAGCTCCCACTTGGGAGTTGGAGTGTCGAATGGCACACAAAACTAACGACGGAAACGCTTAGCAACGCTCTCATTCACTTTTAACTAAAAGTGTCCGAGATAAAAGTTTCAAAAATTTCTCGAATATGGTCATTCAATGTCATGCTTTAATCATCCTTTGTTATAGATACCGTTAAACCATGGATATGGATCCGAAATCATTCCATATAGTTTAACCATTTAGAATCTCGTTATAGATTTTAATTGATTATACCAAATGTAATCAAGAATCATCTTGCATTACCCTTTGGGTCCGGCGGACATTTATCCGATTAAACTGAGAGTCGCCATGGTATCTTTCTGCACATATCAAGTGGAGTAACAAATCCTTTATTGACTACAAGTGTTGTGGATGCTGCTTCACATCACTCCGAAATATAGCCTTTATAACTACCTTATTCATATAGCATTTTGCATGATACTTACAAAAATGATATCCACACATAACAGAACTTGCTTGTATCTCAAGTCTAAGGATGAAATTAACAAACCATTTTCAATATTTTACTTATGAAAATGATCCAAAAGTAAATGTTTGAAAGTTGGGGTATCCAATATGCATCTCTAGTGAATACATATGAGTTTGGCGGGAACAATCCAAATTCTCGTTAGAATATAACCAACACTTACATTTTCCTTACATAACAATATTCCCATACTGTTAACCGACAATGGACATGTTTAGAATGATAAATCATTTCATGGATTAAACATGCAAATATGGAATAACAGATTATATGAATATAATAACAAATATCTCGTATCTTTATTAATCAAAAAGTAATAACTGTCTTACAATTCCCAAATTATCCAAATACTAATTAACACACAGATTTACATAAGACTACTAGTAGATATTAAACCTATATCTCTAGTCAATTTAGAATACTTAGGATACTTCAAAGCTCAGTAAATGGATCGGCTAGGTTGTCATCTGTGTGAACCTTTAATATCTTCACGTCACCCAACTCAATGGTCTCAAAGATAATGAACTTTAACGCGATAATGTCTAGCACCTTTAGTGATTCCGCTTTCATTAGCTATAGTAATGGCTCCAGTATTGTCACAATACATATTTATGGGTTCTTCAATTATGGGAATAATGTTCAACCCGTAAATGAATTTACTGAATCCATACAACCTCTTTAGATGCATCACAAGTAGCTATATACTCACGTAGATGAAGTAGCAAAAATACTTTGCTTTGTGCTTTTACAATCAACAGCACCTCCATTTAGAACAAATACATATCGCCGAGATTTTAAGTCATCAAGATCTGCCGATATCCAAAGATCGGTAGCAAGAAACCACGAGCTCTTTGTTCGCTCTCCTCCATAAACCGTAAACATATCCTTAGTATTGCGTAAATACTTAAGAATATTTTTCACAGATTCGATTGAAGTTCACCGGATTCTTTGAAATCGCTTGTCACATTTGGTGAACGCAACATCGAAGCGAGTACATCTCACGAATACATAATAGATCCTATAGCCAAGCATAAGGAACTCTTTGCATGCGCTCTTTTGAGAAGGTGTCTCAAAGACTTTGTGACTTACTCAATTTAGGCTCTTCTTGCATTGGGATAGCTCCACGTTTGGAATTCTCCATACAAAATATCTTCAAGATTTTCTCAATGTAAGCACTTTGACATAAACCAATTAATCGTTTAGATCTGTCTCGATAGATCTTGATTCCAAGAATATATGAAGCTTCTCCTAAATCTTTTATGGCGAAACATCTTCCAAGATAGGATTTTACATCTTGTAACATTGGAATGTTGTTTCCCATAAGCAATATGTCATCAACATATAGAATTAGGAAAGTGAAAAAACTCCCACTAGCTTTATGATATACACATGGCTCATCTTGATTCTGAGAAAATCCAAATTTCTTGATCTCATCATCAAAACGCTTATTCCATTGCCTTGATGCTTGCTTAAGTCCATAAATGGAACGCTTGAGCTTGCATACACGGTTAGGATATTTAGGATCAACAAAACCCTCAGGTTGCTCCATATAGACCTCTTCGTAAAGATGTCCATTGAGGAAGGCGGTTTTGACATCCATTTGCCATATCTCAAAGTCATAGAACGCCGCTATGGCTATGAGAATCCTTATAGCTCTAATGTCTGCTATAGGAGAAAAGGTTTCTTCATAATCAATCTCGTAGGTTTGAGTGAAGCCCTTTGCTACGAGACGAGCTTTAAAGGTGTATACCTTACCATCCATGTCGGTTTTCTTCTTGAAAAGCCACTTGCTACCAACTGCCTTGCGCGTTAGGAGGAAGCTCACCTAAAACCCAGACATCATTGTCTTTCATGGATTGCATTTCCACATTCATCGCATCAAGCCATTTCTTGGATTAGTGGATCCACAATGCGCCTTTATAGTTATTGTTCACCAAGACCCCCTAACTCATGTTCCTCAATGTCAATGTCAATGTATAAACACATACGGTCAGGAGCACGGCGTGTCTTTGTGGACTTACAAATTGGAACAATATCACTTTGAGGTTCTTCAATTTCTTGATCATCCTCATCATAATGAATGCTAGTGTCTAAAGAAGGATTTGTATCTTCATCTTGAATTATTTCAAGATCTTCTAAACTCCCACTTGCTTCAAGATCCATAAGATCATTCTCAAAGAACTCAAAGGCATTTCGAAAGCAACAATAACTTTGTTCTCAGATGGAAGATAGAAAGAATATCCCATTGTTTCCTTTTGGGTATCCTACAAAGATACACTTAATAGCTCTAGGTTCAAGTTTGGCAGGTTTGGTAAGTGTATCACGCTTAACAAGTGCCTCACAACCCATACTTTTAAGTAAGATAGCTTAGGGGCTTTCCCATGCCATACTTCGTATGGTGTCTTATCAACCTTCTTAGTTGGAACCATATTGAGAATGTGTGCACCAGAATCAAGGGCATAATCCCAAAAGGACTTTGGAAGAGTAGTTTGTTTCATCATAGAACGCACCATGTCAAGCATGGTTCGATTTCTCCTCTCAGATACACCATTATGTTGTGGATTATAAGGAGGAGTTCGAAGGGCAATAATCCCATGCTCCTTGGATGATCCAAAAACTCTTGACTCGTATAGTCACCTCCACGATCAGAACGTAGTGATTTTATGGTCTTCCCGAGTTGGTTTTATACTTCCTTTTGAAACACCTTAAATGTTTCAAACACTTCATGTTTATGTTTCAACAAGTAAACATAACCATACTTACTATAGTCGCCGGTGAAAGTCACGAAGTAACTTGCTCCTTGTCTTGATGTGATTCTAAATGGGCCACATAATCAAAGTGATAAGTCCAAGTAGATCTTTAGCCCTATCCACTTGATGTTTATAGGTTTTCTTGCCATCTTACCAGACATGCGTGAAACACACTTTTCAAGTGACTTAATGTCAGATGAGTTGAGAAGTCCATCGTGTTGCAACTTCTCCATGCGTTTCTTGCTAATGTGTCCAAGACGACCATTCCACAAGAGAGCAGAGTCCAAGTTAGACTTGGATCTTTTATTGCTAATAGCAAACATAGAACTTTCATTTGTATTTGAACAAAACATATCAATTTCATAAATACCATTACGAGGAATAGAAATAAAATAAACAACGTTAATATTTAGAAACTGAAATTGCATTATTCGATTCAAAACGGTTAATAAAACCATCGTTATACAAATAGGAAACTGAAATAACCCCTCTAGTAATAGAGGGGGCATAATGACAATCCTTTAAGACAATAACTAATCCGCTAGGGAGACATAAATGAAACACACCAATAGCTTCAACTCCACCCATTGACCATTGCCCACGATAGACTTAAAGCTCCCGGCTTCAGACTTCCTACTTCCCCGAGACCCCGAGTAGTATTACAAATGTGAGTACCACAACCCGTGTCATATACTAAGGATGTATTAGGAAATGAGTAGAGTTCTATAGTGAAAATACCTGAAGAACTAGCTGGAAGAGACTGTTTCTTCTTTTTCATCAACTCGGCAAGATATGGGACAATTCTTCTCCAATGTCCTATCTCACCACAATGGTGACATGTAGCGTCCTTCGCTGGATTATCCTTCTTGGGTGGTGGAGGAATCATGGGTTTGGAAGCATTGTATGGCTTATACTCAGTAGCATAACCAAACTTGCTTTTTCCATTCCCATGGTTCCCCTTAGCAGCCTTACACGATTTATTCTTCTTTTGGTTTTTCTGGACCTTCCCCTCAAGCATCGTTATGTAGTGCAGTGATGCAACATCTTTCTTTGGCAACGTCTTCTCATGTTGCTTAAGCATAGCATGTAATTCATTTGATCTTCCTCATGTGCATATTAAAGTTCTACACAAACGAAATGTACTCTTTAGAGGCCGATTAGGATCAAACTAACTCCATAGTTCAGAGTAACTGGGTGACTAAGACGTTCCAAATTGTCAATATAGCTCTTCATGTTTAGAACATATGAGCTAACCGATTGACCCTCTTCCCGCAAAGCGTGAAATTCACATGCAGTTTGTAGAAGCTCTTGCTCTGCCTGTTGGGAGAACATAGATTTCAACTCCTGAAGCATGTCATAAGAACCAAGATGAGTTAGATTTCGTTGGATCTCTAACTCCATGGTCATGAGCTTGAAGGTAGCTATATCCTTTGAGCCTTTGACCCAAGCGATTAAGTGAGTTGCAAGAGCCTCGGGAGGATAGGGTGGCCAGGAGTTGCAATAGGTGCAACAGGTATAGGATGCTCCAAATAAGTTTCCTTATCTTCAGTGACAATATAATGCTGTGGCGATACCAATCAATGAAGTTAGGTCTAGTGAGTTTTTGTTTCTCTAAGAAACTCCACGAGTACCGAACTGTCTTCACCGAAGTAGTCATCTACAATGTTGAAAAGTTCAAATAATTAGTATTTTCGATAATTACATTCTTAAAAGAATTAACTACCCAATTAATTACTAATAAGACGAAGATCCATCTTGCACTCCCACTTATTTACCAGAGGTCTGACCAATGCGTAACTAAGTGAGACAAGAGGTAAGCGACAAGCGTTAATTGCATAATGCAACTCTTAGACTTTATGAGACTGTTTAAGGCATTAGTATCAAGTAATAATGTCAAAAGCATGTTTAGTTCTCATCTTATGCCTCGGGTTCAAGGTCTGACCAAGCCAACTCGAAATAAGTCGACCAAGTATGAACTTTTAAAAATAACCAAAGGTCTGACCTAAGCAAAATAATCACCATGGGTTGGAAAGGCCCTGAGGTCTGACCAGAGAAGTCAATCCAAATGCACGTGTTCATAGTTGGGTGGCATAGACTTAAAATTTACAAATAGGTATGCACATAAATGTGGTAAAAGTCGTGTACAAAGAAGCATGCAAAAAAAGTTTGTAACACTAATTTAAAAACTTTTGGTAATGACACTGTAGTGATCATCATGGTTCACGGTAGCTCCAATCGAACTCACAGGAGACAGAGGACCAAGTCACTGAGGCAATAACAGGAAATCCTTTTCGGTGTGACTGTGCGTACCTCCTTAAACCCCCTTTATAGTTTGTTCTAGTGGGTGAGCCGTACATCACAAGTGTCCATAGCGTCTAGTTTTTAAATTCATGAAAATTTGTTTCAATATATTAGGTCACTTTATTTTACGAAAACAATTTTCCACGAATCAAATAGCGAGTCACAATGAGCAAGATATTTTGGCATGTAAATAAAGACCAATATTAATGTTATGGTTACGATATGTATTATTCCATATTGCATACAATTAGGTGTCAAAACAAGTAACAATAATGCACATAAGGAATCACAAACATATAAGCATAAACATCAATATTTAAACACATATTGTTCGAGTTCTTTCATGAGTCTTCCCCAAAAGGAGAACCATAAGATCGTCACTAAGTGCAATACCTAGATCGCCCCATAAATCACAAAAAGCAATTGAGTCGGTCTTGTGGCCGGAAAACACATAAAAGGCATGACAAACTTAATTAACAAGTAATTACGCTATTTTATGTATTTAATAAACAATATGTAATTCTAATTATCATTATAATTATAATTAACAGTTAATTATAATTAACCTTTAATTCTAATTAACAAATTTAATTCCAATTAACAAATTAATTTTGATTAACAATTTAATTTAATTTGTTTGTGTGTCTAGGTATTTTTTATTAATAATTGACAAGTATTGCATATAGTTGTCAAAACAAAAATAAAACGAATAACTAATTAGATTTCATGCATCCTTTTAAACATGTTTGTTAAAAGAAACATGTAACCCATAATCGCAAAAACGAGTTGACTCGTGATGCTTCTGTTGGGATTTATTAACCTAGTTAGCCAAGTAAGCAAAGTCGTGCACGGAATTGGATCTAGTAATTGCAATTAGGTAAACACGTATTTAATAAACAATAACGAATAAAAAGTAAATAGAAAAACTAACCTTTGGCGACAATTGAACGCAAGTGAACGAACAAGAAAACCAAAAGAAACCCAAGTATCTAAAATAGATACCTCTACGAGTATTACACACAAACTCGTAAACCAAGTACGTTCGATAAGAGCTAGTCGAGAACGTATACACAATCAACCCCTTGAAAAAAACTTGAATACTACGAACTAGAAAACCCAAGAACTTCTTCTTCTTTCTTCGCGAGAATAGTGTTGTCCGAGAAACAGCCTCTTTGTCACCCGATATCGGACAAAACGTCCGAGATGTTTCTTCTTCGTTGTCCGAGAACCACCACGACAGAAACACTAAACCTTGCTGCCAAACTGTTTCGACAATGAACTTTGGAACGGGAAAAAACCAATCGATCTAACCCTAAACAACTTGAATCGTTGCAAGTTTAGGAGTAATCAAAACAAACTTAAACCCTAATCGATTTAGGATAAAACGATAAGGGAAGAACAAGTAATTCGGCTGGGGTAAGGTTTTTAGGGATATGTTATTATGCGTACCATGCATGAGGTAATGGGTGTGTTTATATAGGGTCTTGACCGAGCCTTGTCTTGGGTCAAGACTTGGTCGACAAGCAAAAATCCCAAACACCCCTTACACCGATCGGTTTAAACAAGCTGGGTCCAAACACTCCTAAACCGACCCACTTTACAATTTGGAGAAGCCCATGGATTGGATATACATGCGTGCATAAAACGGGTATTACGTATTCAAATGATGAAACGTTCGACACGTACTCTCGTGTTTAATGTGTGTGCCCCCATAGGCTCACACACTTTTAGTTGTTTACGCTTGTTTTAACTCCCACAAACCAACAATATATTTTTACTAATATACCATTAATCACTTATTTTGACTAATTATTTAACCATTTGATGTCATCCTCATTTACTTACAAATCAACTTCCAAATTAATAGCAAAATAACCCTCCTAGCAATTTATCTCTAGCAATCAACCCTAACCTCGTGTAAATCGATCCTTGCTTTCAACTTGTTCTCAAATCCTAATAACGATTATGTTACAGCATATCTTTTATTATATCTTTCTAACATTCTTTTTATCAGTATCTTGTCCAGGTTTGATTTTAGGGTTTCGATTTTATTTATATTAGGGTTTTGCTGATCACTTTTATTTAAGGTTACGATTATACTTAATTGCATTAATTATTCTTTTTGTGCTATCATCATGGTTGTCGGTTAGGATATTGATTGTTCTTTAAATTCAAAGCCCTAGGTTTCCTAGGGTTTCTCGTTACTGAAGATATGCGGTTTTTGTTCTTCTTGGATTATGTTACTGATTACGCATAGGGTGTGTATGTATTGGGTATGGAACGAGGGTTTCTGAGTCATAAGGGGAGTGGGTTAGGAGAGGTGTGAAGGAGAAGCAACATGATTTCGCTAATGATGTAGCAAAGGGTAGATGCGATAATGAGTCGGATATGAGCCAATTCTCAAGCTTGGCGAATGTGTATAGTGGTCCACGTCGGTCGTCTTTAGATGAAAAACTTCACGTTATTGAACGTAACATGGTCGAAGGAAAACTTGTGTTAATGGGGGAGGATGGGGAGCCTATTAAACCTGTTAGAAGCACGCATGAGGAGAAACAGCAGGTTAGTGTTCCATCGAACGTGACTGTTGTGACTAGTTTGTGTGATATTAGTGTTGTCCCGGGTAGTAATTTGGTACCATGAATAATGCTACTGATATGCAAAACTCGACTAAAGATACTGAACATATGAAGTCGATTTCATGTGTTGAGACGTGTGTGGAACATAATGAGACAATACCTGTTGATGTACCGTTTTGTATTGCCTCGTCTGATACATCTTTTGATGTTGCTTTTAATAGTGATATGAATGTTGTTAGTGGTGTGTCACAAAATTCTGGTACGAATGGGGTTGCTAGTACTATGGATCCACTTACCAAAGCTGCGCTTCTACGAAGTTTTGAAGAGGCACGATGTGGTGTTGCTAATGTTAATGCTTATATACCTTCAAATGACAATTTGGATAAGACACCCGCGACTAATTCTAATGTGGATGCCCCCCTCGATTTATACTTCTAAAATCAGCCATTCGTCTTCTAAAATGGCTTACTCTCGGAAAATGGATGAGAATGTACCTAAGGACGCTGATTATGATGTAAGTTTACTTATTGATTCAGTTCAAGAGGTGTATAAGAGGTTGAAAAATTCATTATATGGGTACTTTATTGGTAAAATACTTGCATTTTCACTTGTTGATTGGTTTGTGCGTAACAATTGGGAAAAGTGTGGTATTGAGAAAGTTACTATGAACGTGAATGGTTTCTTTTTCTTTAAGTTCTCGTCTATCGAGGTGCTAAATCGTTCTTCGTGATGGTCCATGGATGATTCATGGTATTCCAATCATCCTTAATAAGTGGTCTCCCGAGATAAACCTTTTGAAAGAGGACTTTTCTTGTCTTCCTGTTTGGGTGAAATTCCATGATGTCCTATTGGTTTCTTATACTTCAGATAGGTTGAGCTAGATTGCTTCTAAGATTAGTACTCCTATGCTTCTTGACTCGTATACTAATAATATGTGTTTGGAATCATGGAGCATGAGTGGTTATTATTTGAAATCAATGTCTAATGAGCTTTAGTATAATTTGGTGTTGGCTGTTCCTAAACTCAATGGAAATGGATATACGAAAGAAACTATTCAGATCGAATATGAATGGGAACCCCCTCGATGTAGTACATGTTTGTTATATGGTCACCTTCTTAATGAGTATCCTAAAGCTACACCTAAACGTGTGGTTAATGCGGTTGCAAAAGGCAAAGGTCCGATTCGGGTGCTACTAAGGAGGTGTCGAATGACGGGTTTACCACTTTCAAGCGAAAAGGTTCCAGTTATAAGGGAGTATTTGGGGTTTCTAAGACCAAGAAAATGGAGTATCGGTCGGTTGCTCCTAACAATACCAAGACTTCTCCTCCCAAAGACAATACTAAGGAGGCGTCTACGCCCAAACAACCAATTATGAATGCTAAAGTGGTGAACACATCTAATGCTTTTGGTGTTCTTAGTGATTTGGATGAGGGTTCAAATGTTCATGTTGAACCTAGTGCTAATGTTCCTTTAAGCAACGAGTATATGCACCTACTTGTTGATGGAAGACATGTGAAAAACTATGAAAGCATCCCAAGTTTGTCCAATGATCCTCCTCCTTTTATATCGATTGCACACGACAAGGTTAAAGAAGGAAAAAAGGTAGGTAATCTGTTTTCTAAGGTTGGGGATTAAGTTATTTCGGATAGTGATGATGATGATGATGAAGTCATTGAGGACTATAGTGAAACCACTAGTTTTATGGCATTTGACGGTTCTAAAGGTGGTAGTGGAGTGGGCATAAAGAGCTTATGGAAGATACCTATGACCAAAAACCTTATGACGATGATGAGTTTGATAATTGTGGTATGACTGATGATCAATTGAAGTTTGCTAATGCTTATGACATTAGTCTCCGTGGGTCATTTAGATAAATTGTTTTATTTTGTTTTGCACAAGTATGGCATATCATTTCTTATGTTAATTTAGGTCTTAAGCAACCAGAGTAGGCGTTTTGGTTTCCCTTATTGAGTAGAGTGAGATTCATACACATCCGTTGTACTTAATTATTTTTTTAGAGTAATAATATTTCACCCGGGTAACCTTTTTACCCAAAACAAAATTTAATAGTCTTTAATTAATTATGTTTTATATTTTATAATTGATACATTCATTTATTAATTGTACTATTAACTCTCCACGTCTTATTATTTATAACGTATTCTTTTATTATAAAATATTTGGTAATTGATATTGTGATAATGATGTACAAGTAACGTCTTTATCTGCAAGGAAAAAGACGTTTATCTTTTGTGTCTTTGAAAGAAATAAATGAAAGAAAAATAAATAGAGTTTGTGTTGAAGAAGTAAGAAAAAATGAAAGTTTATTTCTAATTTTTAAATAGATGAGAAGTGAAAAAAAATACTTATGTGTACAAAAAAAAATGCTTCCTCCTGACAAAAAAATGAAATGAGGGGAAAAATTATTTTTTCCAAAAAAGAACAAATAACACCTTCATTGTGTAGCTTATTATAATCTTCAACTGTTTATATTTTATTGTATTATTTTAAAATTTAAATTAAACTTATAGCATATGTTTTTATTATGATCATTTGGTAACTAATATTGCGCTAATATGAGTTTTGTGATAGTGAAAATTGTTTTGGATAAAAAGTGTAAGAATGTAAGAGGCGTTGGCTTTGCAGATTTCAAATAATGAAAATTCAAAATTTAAGATATTTCAAATTTTAAGAATATAAAAATTTTATATTTGAAATACTAGCAAGTGTTTGGTTTTAAGAAATGACATAACAAGATGACGAACATTTATTAATAAAAAGACAATTTTTGACTATATTAAGAGCATCTATGATAGAATTTGGATTTACACATTACTTTTCACTATTTGGAAAAGTTATTTTGCACCATTTGAACCATTGGGACAATGACTTGTTAAAGACTTTTAAAAAATGACTTGTATAACACCGTCTTTGACAAAAACCAACAAGTTATTAATATTAAATGACATATGCATTAATTGTGCAACAAAGCATTAAATGCATCAAGTCTGCATTGTAGATGCTCTAAGCAAAGGAAAGTAGTGTAGGGTCCTAGAATTTTTAATCTCTTACTAATGTGAGGAAAAGAAAAACTATCCATTTAGTCTATTTAAATAGGCCTCACATTAATTTGAACCAAACAAGAGAATTCAAGGTATTTTAATTTGCAATTCCTTCAAATTTCTTAAATTTATCCCAACCAAATAGGCCTTTATTATTTAGGTTAAGTAAACAGATAAACATTGAACCAAAAGTTCGCAACTAAAATTATTCGACGTTACACAAATAAATGATAGAAGAGAAACAAAAGGATCGCACACAAATGTTGTCGAACACTACACACCAACACGCGCTATCGTCGATAATCATCTTGCAAAGGTAAATGCACGCCTAAACGACTAAACTACCCAGTGTCTCACAGACTCTTAGACTATTTGTTTTCCAACGATGAAGAACGTTCATATAAGGATTCTTGAGTTATTTTTCTCCCAATTTGCTTGTGCGTTGCCACAAATGTTATAAGCAACAATTTATTTTTTCCAAAGGTAAATGGACCGAAACAGTTAAACCACCTAGCATCACCTAAGAACAATTGTAGCCACAAAAATCTGAGATTCATCAAGAATCAAATTGTTGAAAATCCAGTGGTACAACAAAAGTTGTCCAAGTTAATATGCAAAATATTAAGGTCTTTTGTAATGAATTGTAAGTGGAAACAACTAACAAGCATCAAAACTCTATAAACAGACTACAAACACATTGACGTTGAATTTTCATTTTATGTTGACTTTCTATCTGTTGACTCCTATACCTTATCATAACTTTTCGGACTGGTTTCATACAAATATACAAGTCCCTCCAATGACAAAACAATATGTCTTGTTGTAATTCATGTCAGCCACCTGCAAATGTAACAACAATCGACTCAGTTTTCATAAAAATGTAATGTTGAGATAAACCAGAGGCGGTGGCTATTTTGACCCATTTCTATCACAGCCAATTTGGGTTGTATTTATCTTAAACAAGTCAAATGGGTCAAAACGATGAAGCTCAGCTAAAAGGGAAACTGAGTCAAACAGGAGTCATCCGTGCTATAACTTTTTGTGCTAAATTGCTTTATTCAAAGCTTAGACTACTGTTGTAAACATTTCGGTATAGTAATCATAATATTTTACAAAAAAAGAAATAAAAATTTACAAAAAAAAAAATGTTTACAGATCAACCCGACCAAACTTAGCACATTTTAACTCCTACAAGAGTGACACATTTCAACCCAAACCCCTTTTGGCCCATTCCCACCGTCTGACCGGCGCAACTGGCCACCTCTATCAGATTGTTTGCTTATAGACTCCTTCCAGGGTTATTAGCGGGTATGCGGGATACGTTAAATAGTATTATTTTCCATTTATTTAGTGAAAGCTCATAAATAAACCATTAGAAATATAAGCCAGACTTTTATAGTCACAATTTTGACCCACTAGAATTATCTCTGTGTCTAACAGCTGAAGTTACCTTCATACTACAAGAATTATCGATCAATCTTCATGTTCATTATCACTTTCAGAATCTGCAAAAGGGAAAAACAAATAAACCTAAATAACAGCCTAATAGAATACATTACGGGTATTTAAGTTTTTTAGATATTCCATTCCTTGTCATAGATACCATCAGACTACGTATTCAGCATGATTGGAACTAAACATAATTGAATAAGTACAAAGACGTGACAATTGACTTTATTAACGTACCAGAACGAACATCTTCACTCATTTTGCCTCTAGCTTGGATTTGTTTAACAAGCATCCGACATATAAGCACTGACCAATATATGTGAAGAACAAGCAAGCTGAAAAGAAGGGTATTGTACATATAGTAGTAGATTGGTCCCAATGTCTCGTACTTCTCTACCTTCAACACTGAAACAAGTTCATAACTGCACCCAGTAATTAGAAGAGAATTATTAAATCCAGAAATTTTTAATCTCAATATTATGTCACGTTTAATCCTCCTAACTTTTTTAAAGATTTTTCGCATAATAAATCAACGTACTGCATTTGTTTCGTGTTAGCCATTGACCATTGTACTTTTTTTGTGTGTGTACATGAGTCATTAAACCCTTTTGAGTAATTTTGTAGCCATAAACCCTTTAACAGACTTTAAAATATTATGATTTTTAGATAGAATTGAAAAGTAAAGATGCTATTATAATCAGTGACAGAGCCAGGATTGTTCGGCCGGGTAGGCCAAAACAAAAAACTTGAAACAAGTTTCCGACAAAAAAAACAATAAAAATTAAAGAGTCGTACAATAAGAGTTTTACATTTCATCCGCGCACGACGCTTTTTAACATCATTAAAATCATCTAGAACTTTATCTAAACTAAAGGTATCTGCAATTTCCTTTTCAATATAAAGTATTAAACTATCTGAAAGAAAGTCATCACCCATTTATTACGTAATCTGGTCTTCACGATTTTCATGACTAAAAACGCACGTTCAACACTTGCAGTATTATTACTAAATAGTTAACCATTAAAATGAACCCTAACCAAATATGCATAATTAGGACAAGTAAAACACTATTATTAATGAAGAAAGGTCAAACAAGTTACCGAGTTACATACCCGTGATTTGAAAATAAATAAATACGTAGTACTATGGAATTAAAGATTTAGGGTCTTTAATGGTGGATGACTAGATCTAGTATTGTGGTTCATAAAGTGGTAACTGTTAAGTGTGGTGAATGGTTTTTTGACTTTACCAAAAGTATTACAGTAGTATTTGTTAATATAGAATTTGACTTTGACGATATAGCTTCTCGGTTTCAATAAATCAATAGGACAACACATATTTTTTAATCTTTTAGATTGTCCACGAGCTGAATATTTTGTTTTGGGTGGGCCAATACATATTTTGTGTATAAAATACATTGCAACACATCTACACTACTACCATTTATAAAAAAGTTGGGGTTGGCCTTGGCCTACCCAAATGATAGTGTGGCTCCGTCACTGATTATAATATATAATGTAAAACGTTGCTTAAAAATCCTAAAATTACAGATTACAGAATGACCCAAACAGGACAAAATCATCTTTTGCTGACTCGGATGTATAAAAACAGTTCAAGACTAAGTTGGAATAAATGAATAGGTACAATTGCTATAATGAAAAAAGAAAAAAAAAAAAAAAAAAACAATGTGATTTTTTTATCATTAGTTTTAATTTTTATCATTTGAAGAAATATTAGCCTTAATTTGATTACAATCCTAATTAAATATGTAAAATTTGAAAACTATATATCGTCTAACCTTGTACTCCGAAGGATCCAAAACGGGTAATAAATAAGCCGAAGTAATGTCCACACTAACACAAATAATATAAACGAAAAGCTTGCGAGTCCTTCAGCGCCACTATACTTAGACATCTTCCCTATTTCAAGAAACACATCACTCGCATCATGAAGAGCTAAAACAACCGAACCAATACGCACAAACCTATAAGAGAAAAACAAAAATAAAAAGAGTTTAAAATGTGTAAAACAATAGCTAAATTTCATAAATCGTTCTTGTGGTCCCTAGCAAAAAGTGCCATCAGGGTCAATGTATGCAAATGATATCACCGAGGGATGATTTCTGTAAATTTCATCACACCAATTAATATCATATAGCTATTTCACAGATTCGTAGTGACATTGTAACACATTTACCTGGTAGCATAAGATGTTGTGATTAGAATGAGCGTTGCAACATGATGTCCCATCGACACACCAAAGTCAGATCGCCTTGTTTCCCAGAAAATCAAAGCAAAGATTGAATACATGTAGAATCCACCCGAATACATGTATAGACCTTTTAATTTTAATCTGAAAGTTAATTAAACCATGACTTAACCAACTTAAGATAACGAGATGATGAGAGGAACCAAGACTGATACATTACACGAAATCTTACTTTGCTTTCTGGTCTGGCCATCTTTGGGTACCAGGACCCACCCAGAAGTTGTTGGTATTAGTAAACCATGGCTCGTTATAAGTTATAGCTAAAGCGAAGATTTCGGCTGAAAGAAAATAAACACATTTCCATGCTGATTCTTTAAATTTGTGTATCTTTTTATTCCTTTCTTCTGTACCGATGTCAAGCTTTTGCTGATCCTTTCCAAATATTAACCGATTTCCTATACCCTGCAACATGTGACTCAATTAAGGGGGTGATGGATATTTCTTTTGAAACTAATTTGTCTTAATTACAATATTAATGCATGATTGAGGGGCTTTTATTCCATCAGATTTCGAGAATACTTAGTTTTTTTATTTAGTTTCACTCTTCGTAAGTATTCTCGAAGTCTGTCAGAAAAACTAAGCACTTCCTAGTGATAATTTGCTACAAATTGTTTCATTTCCATTGATATACATATAAAAGATCCAAAGTTCATTGCATCTCTACTTCATCAGCTAGTGGTTTTCTGCATGAAGCTTTTATAAAAACTTCTGAATACAATATTCGACCCTATTTGGTGCCTCGGGTTACACAAATTCAGTATATGGGATAAGACAAGAACACACTCAAATTCTAGGCACAAGAATAAGAGCAAAGCATGGAGAATATTGTATGTGTTGTTATGATTATTTATCCATTGCCATGCACTTGTTGATAAGTAATAAAGTAGCAAATATTAAATAAACCAAATCAACATGCATGCGTGCAGGGTTCAGTAGACAAGTATACAATTCTCTAAATGATTAATTAGTTATTCAAATGCAATTCTTTTATCACCGTTAAATCATTCCAAAGCAAGAACAACTCATTATATAAAACTTCAGATCGGGCTTTGGCGGTTAGCAATCGGTTACCCGCTAAATTCATATGCAAAATAAAACAAAAGAATTTACCCTTTTATAATCTATCCATGTGCATGTCTTGATTAATAATTATAATCAAGTTTCACATGCAAATATATAATACAAAATAATCACTTGCATATTTTCTGTGATCAGCATATATGAGATTAATGGTCATTTTCATTCACAATTAATCAAATTTGTATTTCTTATTGATTAACATGCAAGACCATTTTATATTCAACTTATCGGGTTTCATCAAATCAAGTATACTTAATTATATTTCAGATTCATAAGTGTCACACATGCATGTTAAAGATGTCAACATAGTAAAACGATTTACATACACAAATCATCTTTTATGTTGAACAATGATGTGTATGTAAATGTGTGACACTTATGTTGATAGTTTCTGTTGGACTTAAGTCATGCAACATAAAAACAGAGTTTAAATCTCGCGCTTAAGCGTATTTGCTCCTTGCAAGAAATTTATCTGAATGGCACTAATTTTCTCAATTACCTCGTCATATAAACTCCACCAGAATATGGAGGAACCAAATAGATTGACGCAATGAGCAAGAAATTCAGGCTTTGACCATACAAAATTACAAATACATAAAATATTTAGCATTAGCGGAATATTTATATGCAACTTAGAAGATACATTTTATTAAAGGATCAAGCTTTAGTGCAAAACATGGCATGGCTGTTTTATGTCGCCTACTACATTCTTTGTTAGGCATCATACTTCCAAGGCCTATTAAATAATTTTTGGAATTATGGATTGCCAATCCTCGGATCACTGATGGTTGTTATGTGAGTTAATAATAATTACCTACGAGTTCCAGTTAGGGGGTGGTTGGTATTGCTTATTGAAATCTGTTACTCTAGTTTGTAAGGTATTTGAAATGAAATAAGCAGATATCAAATGGCTTATTGAAAATATGAAATATGCTTATTCCACTCTAAAATACTAGATACTTCTTTTCTATCCAAATACTTCAAACTACTACAATAAGCAGATGGTATCCCAAAACATCCGCTAGTTAAGTAAAGCTACAGCTGCTGTTTGGTTGATTTCTAAACCCAATTCTTTAGGTAAGGTATGAAGAAAAATTCCAAATTTTATGTAATGGGTATCAACCTCATTACTTCAAATTTCTAAAGAATCCAAAACATACCCAAACAATGTCAAACTCATATCCTCAAATCCAAACACCGCAAGAAACTCCGACAGCAATTTTGCTCACTTGGTACTCAAGTCTTCCTTAAACAACATTAGTAGATACTAATCCTATTTCCGATGGAATCATCAATTAGATACTAACCTCGCATTCACACTTTAAAGAGCTTCTATCATCTTTTATAATGCAATCAAGCACTTAAAAATATGCAGTCGCAAACACCCTCTCATTTCAGTTTTTTCCCATCCAAACTACTTATTTGTGTTTAAAAAACACTAAAAGCAGATAACCAATTTAAATAAGCAATCCTAAAACACTATAACGAGATAAGTAAGCTATAGGTGCTGTTTGGTTTCAGCGATATACATTTCAGACCTAATCCTTTAGTAGCTATAAAAATTCCCACTTTATGATATGGGTATCAACCTCATACCTTCAAACCCATACCCCAAACACTATCAAACTCATCCACGCACCCCAACAATACACTAACAGCCTTTTTATTTTTTGGGTAACCATGGTTTCCGGCCTTTTGGCCTACTAATCCACAGGGTTTGAACCCACAGCCACACAGACTCAAACCCACAGCCACACAGACTCAAACCAGGTAAAGCCCTCCCTTATTTTGGAGGTTGGCGTGGCCCCTTTATTCATCCTTAAAACAACATTAAGTGGGCAACTAATTGTTACTAATTCTAAATCTAATGGAATCAACAATTATAAACTAATCCTTTATTCATTCCATTTGATCCATACAAATTCCTATCTATATCTATGGATATAACAAGATCAAACTCAATAGTATTAACATTTGCAACAAATATAAAACATAAAAGGGTAGTAAAAAAGGTTACCTCAAAAACATATATGTCAAGAAAATATCTGACAACTGGGAAGAAGACAGCAAAAACAGGAAGGAAAACAAAATCATGGTAAGTTGGGTATGATTCATTTTCAAAATCAAACAAACCCATATGCATGTCACTGAGGATTATGTAAAATTAAATGTTTCTTGAGGTTTGAATTTTCCCATTCATTATTCTTCATATCTTGATGACTATATTAAATTATTAATAATTAGTCGGAGAAAGATGTGGGCCCACCAACCATAAGCCGAATAATTATTCGTGCTTGGCAACCAAATGTGATTATGTGAGTTTCTTGGTTGTCGGGGAGTAAGGTTGGACACTTGGACTTTGGTCCCAAATTTTAATATTTGCTTTTGGATGCAAATCCTCCTCAAGTTATTATTAATTGAAGTTAAAAGTTGAATGTAACCATTGGATTAATTCAAATTGGTCAAGATTAAAATGGCCTTTTAATCTTGATAATTGGATTTAATCCAATTGTTGATGTATCCCAAACACTCAAGTATGAGAGGATCCAACCCAAGCATCATGTTTGGTTGGGAATTTTGTTTTTATTTTTAAGTTTGTAAAAATTTAGTAGGACAGCTCAAAACTTAAACGTAAAGTGAACTCATTTTATACATCATGACAATTGACACATGGAGAATATATAGAAAAAATATGGGGACATAAGTAATTGTTTGTGCAAAATTACAACAACCTGCTTATAAATAGTGCGAGGCATCCGTAGTGTGCGATGAGATCAAATTTACGCTTTAAAAGCTAAAACAAATTTTTGCATTTATAAACGTAGATGTTTCAAGACAAAAATATGAAAATATTTATATACTTATTTCATGTTTTATATATAATGTTTTACAAAAAAACGTACTTGCAAGTGCAAGGCGCTGATGTAAGACATTTACTCACACCTCGGTCTTTGCACCTTTAGAACCATGAGCATATTCTAATAAAACTTTTGCGGATAAAATTTTAGAAGATCAAGATGACGTGAAAGATTAGAAGTTTTAACAAGACTCGAGTTCAAATTTTGTATGTTTAAAGTCTGGTGACACAATAAACCGTATAATCGTAGAAGGCTAGTGATTACCAGGCTTAATGGGTTTTGTAAGATGATGTATGAAGTCACCGGGCTTAATTACTTGTCATATCATAAAAATGGCTAATGATAGGAATTTCTATCATACCGAAAAGATAAATTTTGTGGTTAACATGATCCCATTGAAGTACTCCGGATAGACCTAATTAAAATTGTTTGAAAAATGAAAGTTGTAAGCTATCTAAGTAGTTTTGAGTTGGTTCACTTCAATTACACACTTAATACTTAATAGGACCCAATAATTTGTTGTAAGAAAAGACTAACAAATTAACAATAGCTCAAATTGAAGTTTATAACTTACTCGTGTTAATGTGCTAGAATATAAAAAAATGTGAGATGATATCAAGGTTTTTCTTGTATATATTTAATGAAGTAGATAAAAATGGTTCACCAAGAAGTTGTTAGATGTATAATTCACTTTCAAAAAGGTTGATTATATTTACCATAGCTCATAGAGTATAAGTTGTCGAAGGTTATAAGGTTGTTTGGTGCCCTATAATGTGAGCCTTGTGGTTTCACTCCACACTCCACGTCAAGCTATAGCACATAGCGTCAAATCCATCAACTGTGTTATACGGCATTTTTTTCTTTTGCATATGTGTTTTATTGAGTTAAGTGTGAGCTATGGGGTATCCTATAACTTGAGTGATGGAGAATGAAGTGTTTTTGGTTAAGTTTAAAGGTGTCAATTCAAATTTTTAAAAGATTTTGGCACAAACTCCTTCCCTCTTTTGAATGAAGATTTATTGCCCATTTGAAGTTAAGGCATTATAGGCACATGTTTTTCTCGAACATTAAATTGTTTTTAATGAAAACTTATAGATATATTATATTTAGTTACTCAAATATAAATTATGTGTTACGTTTAAGAAATTTTTTGTTATTTTAGGTTTTTCTAAACCCATTCAGTATAACATGAGCCCGTTTCGCCCGGTCCATTTAAGCCGCGGCCCATTTAAACCCGTGCCTTTTAGCTCAAGCGCGTGCGCCCGCCTACTTTTGCCACCTCTAGTTAAGTTATATGTTTTAAGTTACTCCCTCCGACTCAAATTATAAGTGAATTTTGATTTTATAATTTTCTTTTTCAAACTTTGATTTTAAATATTTTTGGTTATATTATATAATATTTTATGAAAATTATACTAATAAAAATACTTTTGAAACTCATCCATTTTATATTTTGTATCAATTATATATATACACACAAAGATAATTAAAGTCAAAGTTAAAGAAGAAAGACTTCAAAAGTTAAAACATAACTTATATTTTAAAGAGTAAACTCAAGATACATCCAGTGGTACCCCGTTTCGCACTACACATCCCTCTCAAAAGTTTCAATGATACATCATCAGTAAAACTTAACCTATATACATCCCTGTTAAAATAAGGACTAACGGTGCAAATTATTTCTCGCTATCAACGAGATATATAATGTTTACACCGTTAGTTGTTTACGCAGGTATTTTTTTCACGTTTTTCTTTTTTCGTTTTCAATTTTAAATAACGATTTTGACTCATTTCTGGTCCGAATCATCAAAAGTGTAAAACACGAAGTTGTCCGAATGGTGTTTTACATCAATACTGCCGCGATTTTAACTGAAAAATTCAAAATAATGGATGAAAACGAAAGGACGTAAAACGAAAAAGCAGAATTTAAAAACGAAAAAACATACGAAAACGTAAAAAACGGAGAAAACGTAAAAAAAACGCGTAAACGCAGTCGGGACTAACGGTGTGCGTACCGTTAACCCAAAGGACTAACGGTGTAAACATTATCTATCTCGTTAGGAGATAACGGAGAAATATATTGCACCGTTAGTCCTTATTTTAACCGAGTGATGTATATAGGTTAACTTTTACTAGCAGAGTAATGTATCTGTTGAAACTTTTGCGAGAGGAATGTACAAGAAAACGGGTAAAAGCACGGGATGTATTTTGGAGTTTACTCATTTTAAAATTTTAAAATGGAAAGAGTATGAGAAAGTGCTTAGTTTACCAACATTGTTTCTATAGCGCGAGCCTATAGGTCATGCAGAGGGCAACTAGGGCTCTTACTAAACTAAAGGATCAAAAAAAAAAAAAAAAAAAAATGTAAAGAAATTCTAGTAACAAGTTCCCCCTATTCACGTGTACAAGTCACAAAAACAAACATCAAATACAAAAAAATGATATCCAATTAGCCCTTCTATGTCTGCTAGTTTAAGATCGCATGAACAAGTCGAATGCATCTAGTTAATGGGTCATGAGTTAGTTTCATGGGTTATGGATATGCTCTATGTATGGGTCATGAAGGTTTTACCCATCCTAATAAACTATTACAATAAATGAATCATTACAAAAATTAATGTTAAATGATTATATATATAAATGTTTTACAAAAATAACATGTATCCTTATAATGTTACTTATGATAACTTTATATTTGTTATAATAAACACAAAGAGATCTCAAAATATTAATAAACGTTTTTACGGTTTATTTGTATTAACAATCTCCCTTTTTTGTTGATGACAAAACATAATGTTATGATGAGTAAAACTTAAGATTAGATGTATATTTTGAAAGCATAAGTTTTACTTCTTAGAGCCTGAATACAAAATTTACACAGCGAAGACCACATTATCTTCGGACACAGTCCCCTCAACAACACCAAAACTCGCCAGGCAAATGTAGCTGTCCCATTGTGTTGTAGTCTAAATCTAAAGAAGGGAGTGCACGCGGTGGGATATTAAGCTTGTATGTAGCCTGCTTGATTAAATACGAGTAGTATTT